>CM072903.1:0-421383 GCA_037013685.1 Acridotheres tristis
GCTTTAATTAGAAATTAATTAGGAAAGGAGATCAGCAATGCACATAAAAATTAGAAATTAATTACAAAAGATCAGCAAAGCACATAAAAATTGGGAAAAAATCAGAAAAGGAAAATATCAGCAATGCACATAATTAGAAATTAATTACAAAAGGAAAAGATCAGCAATGCACATAAAAATTAAAAAATAATTAAAAGAAGATCAGTAATGCACATAATTAGAAATTAATTACAAAATTAAAAGATCATCAATGCACATAAAAATTAAAAAAATAATTACAAAAGATCATCAATGCACTTAAAAATTAGAAATTAATTACAAAAGGAAAAGATCAGCAATGCTCATAATTAGAAATTAATTACAAAAGGAGATCAGCAATGCACATAAAAATTAGAAAATAATTACAAAATTAAAATATCAGCAATGCACATAAGAATTAGAAATTAATTAGAAAATGAAAAGATCAGCAATGCACAAAATTAGAAATTAATCACAAAATAAGACCAGCAATGCACATAAAAATTAGAAAATAATTACAAAATTAAAATATCAGCAATGCACATAAGAATTAGAAATTGATCAGAAAAGGAAAAGATCAGCAACGCACATAATTAGAAATTAATTACAAAAGATCAGCAATGCACATAAAAATTAGAAATTAATTACAAAAGATCAGCAATGCACATAAAAATTAGAAATTAATTACAAAAAAAATCAGCAATGCACAAACTATTAGAAATTAATTACAAAAGATCAGCAATGCACATAATTAGAAATTAATTACAAAAGGAGACCAGCAATGCACATAAAAATTAGAAAATAATCACAAAATGAAAAGATCAGCAATGCACATAAAAGTTAGAAATTAATTACAAAAAAAATCAGAAATGCACAGACTATTAGAAAATAATTACAAAAGATCAGCACAGCACATAAAAATTAGAAATTAATTAGAAAATTAAAAGATCAGCAATGCACATAATTAGAAATTAATCACAAAAGATCAGCAATGCACATAAAAATTAGGAATTAATTACAAAAAAAATCAGAAATGCACAAACTATTAGAAATTAATTACAAAATTAAAAGATCAGCAAAGCATATAAAAATTAGAAATTAATTAGAAAAGGAGATCAGCAATGCACATAATTAGAAATTAATTACAAAAGGAGACCAGCAATGCACATAAAAGTTAGAAATTAATTACAAAATAAGATCAGCAATGCACATAAAAATTAGGAATTAATTAGAAAATTAAAAGATCAGCAAAGCACATAAGAATTAGAAATTGATCAGAAAAGGAAAAGATCAGCAATGCACATAATTAGAAATTAATTACAAAAGATCAGCAATGCTCATAAAAATTAGAAATCAATTAGAAAAGGGAAATATCATCAATGGACATAAAAATTAGAAATTAATTACAAAAGGAAAAGATCAGCAATGCTCATAATTAGAAATTAATTACAAAAGGAGATCGGCAATGCACATAAAAATTAGAAATTAATTACAAAATTAAAAGATCAGCAAAGCACATAAAAATTAGGAATTAATTAGAAAAGGAAAAGATCAGCAATGCACATAATTAGAAATTAATCACAAAAGATCAGCAATGCTCATAAAAATTAGAAATCAATTAGAAAAGGGAAATATCATCAATGGACATAAAAATTAGAAATTAATTACAAAATTAAAAGATCAGCAAAGCACATAAAAATTAGAAATTAATTACAAAAGGAAAAGATCAGCAATGCACATAATTAGAAATTAATTAAAAAAGGAGATCAGCAATGCACATAAAAATTAGAAATTAATTACAAAATTAAAATATCAGCAATGCACATAAAAATTAGAAATTAATTAGAAAAGGAAAAGATCAGCAATGCACATAATTAGAAATTAATCACAAAAGATCAGCAATGCACATAAAAATTAGGAATTAATTACAAAAAAAAATCAGAAATGCACAAACTATTAGAAATTAATTACAAAAGATCAGCAATGCACATAAAAATTAGAAATTAATTAGAAAATTAAAAGATCAGCAATGCACATAATTAGAAATTAATTACAAAAGATCAGCAATGCACATAAAAATTAGAAATCAATTAGAAAAGGGAAATATCATCAATGCACATTAAAATTAGAAATTAATTACAAAAGGAAAAGATCAGCAATGCACATAAAAATTAGAAAATAATTACAAAAAAAATCTGAAATGCACAAACTATTAGAAATTAATTACAAAAGATCAGCAATGCACATAATTAGAAATTAATTAGAAAATAAGACCAGCAATGCACATAAAAATTAGAAAATAATCACAAAATGAAAAGATCAGCAATGCACATAAAAACTAGAAATTAATTACAAAATTAAAAGATTAGCAATGCACATAAAAATTAGAAATTAATTACAAAAAAAATCAGCAATGCACAAACTATTAGAAATTAATTACAAAAGATCAGCAATGCATATAAAAATTAGAAATTAATTAGAAAATTAAAAGATCAGCAATGCACATAATTAGAAATTAATCACAAAAGGTCAGCAATGCTCATAAGAAATAGAAATCAATTAGAAAAGGGAAATATCATCAATGGACATAAAAATTAGAAATTAATTACAAAAGGAAAAGATCAGCAATGCACATAATTAGAAATTAATCACAAAAGATCAGCAATGCACATAAAAATTAGGAATTAATTACAAAAAAAATCAGAAATGCACAAACTATTAGAAATTAATTACAAAATTAAAAGATCAGCAAAGCATATAAAAATTAGAAATTAATTAGAAAAGGAGATCAGCAATGCACATAATTAGAAATTAATTACAAAAGGAGACCAGCAATTCACATAAAAATTAGAAATTAATTACAAAAGATCAGCAATGCACATAAAAATTAGAAATTAATTAGAAAATTAAAATATCAGCAATGCACATAATTAGAAATTAATCACAAAAGATCAGCAATGCTCATAAAAATTAGAAATCAATTAGAAAAGGGAAATATCATCAATGGACATAAAAATTAGAAATTAATTACAAAAGGAAAAGATCAGCAATGCACATAATTAGAAATTAATTACAAAAGGAGATCGGCAATGCACATAAAAATTAGAAAATAATTACAAAATGAAAAGATCAGCAATGCACATAAAAATTAGAAATTAATTACAAAAAAAAATCAGAAATGCACAAACTATTAGAAATTAATTACAAGAAGATCAGCAATGCACATAAAAATTAGAAATTAATTACAAAAGGAAAAGATCAGCAATGCACATAAAAATTAAAAAATAATTAAAAGAAGATCAGCAATGCACATAATTAGAAATTAATTACAAAATTAAAAGATCATCAATGCACATAAAAATTAAAAAAATAATTACAAAAGATCATCAATGCACTTAAAAATTAGAAATTAATTACAAAGGAAAATATCAGCAATGCACAAAATTAGAAATTAATTACAAAAGGAGATCAGCAATGCACATAAAAATTAGAAAATAATTACAAAATTAAAATATCAGCAATGCACATAAGAATTAGAAATTAATTAGAAAATGAAAAGATCATCAATGCACAAAATTAGAAATTAATCACAAAATAAGACCAGCAATGCACATAAAAATTAGAAAATAATTGCAAAATTAAAAGATCATCAATGGACATAAAAATTAGGAATTAATTAGAAAAGGAAAAGATCAGCAATGCACATAATTACAAAATAATCACAAAAGATCAGCAATGCACATAAAAATTAGGAATTAAGTACAAAAAAAATCAGCAATGCACAAACTCTTAGAAATTAATTACAAAATTAAAAGATCAGCAAAGCATATAAAAATTAGAAATTAATTACAAAAGATCAGCAATGCACAAAATTAGAAATTAATTACAAAAGGAGATCAGCAATGCACATAAAAATTAGAAAATAATTACAAAAAAAATCTGAAATGCACAAACTATTAGAAATTAATTACAGAAGATCAGCAATGCACATAAAAATTAGAAAATAATTACAAAATTAAAATATCAGCAACGCACATAAGAATTAGAAATTGATCAGAAAAGGAAAAGATCAGCAATGCACATAATTAGAAATTAATCACAAAAGATCAGCAATGCACATAATTAGAAATTAATTACAAAAGATCAGCAATGCTCATAAAAATTAGAAATTAATTAGAAAAGGGAAATATCATCAATGGACATAAAAATTAGAAATTAATTACAAAAGGAAAAGATCAGCAATGCACATAATTAGAAAATAATTACAAAAGGAGATCAGCAATGCACATAAAAATTAGAAAATAATTACAAAAAAAATCAGAAATGCACTTAAAAATTAGAAATTAATTAAAAAAAAAAAATCAGCAATGCACATAAAAATTAAAAAATTATTACAAAAGATCAGCAATGCACAAAATTAGAAATTAATTACAAAAGATCAGCAATGCACATAAAAGTTAGAAATTAATTACAAAAAAAATCAGAAATGCACAGACTATTAGAAATTAATTACAAAAGATCAGCAATGCTCATAAAAATTAGAAATTAATTAGAAAAGGAAAAGATCAGCAATGCACATAATTAGAAATTAATTACAAAAGATCAGCAATGCACATAAAAATTAATTAGGAATTAATTACAAAAAGAGATTGCACCCAAAGATTTCCTGCAGGAATTTAAAAAAACGGCAGCACTCACCCCCAGGCTTTTATTTTATTTTATTATATTTTATTTTATTTTATTTTATTTTATGTTATATTATTTAATTTTATTTATTTTATTTTATTTTATTTTATTTTATTTTATTTATTTTATTTTTTATTTTGTTTTATTTTATTTTATTTTATTTTATTTTATTTTATTTTATTTTATTTTATTTTATATTATTTTATTTTATTTTATATTATTTTATTTTATTTTATTTTATTTTATTTTATTTTATTTTATTTATTTTATTTTTTATTTTATTTTATTTTATATCATTTTATTTTATTTTATATTATTTTATTTTATATTATTTTATTTTTTTTTTTTATATTATTTTTTTATTTTATTTATTTTTTATTTTTTTATTTTTTTATTTTATTTTATTTTATTTTATTTATTTTATTTTTTTTATTTTATTTTATTTTATTTTATTTTACTTTATTTTATTTTATTTTATTTTATTTTATTTTATTTTATTTTATTTTATTTTTTTTATTTTATTTTATTTTATTTTATTCTATTCTATTCTATTTTATTTATTTTATTTTATTTTATTCTATTTTCTTCATTAATTTTATTTTAATTAAACAACCAAAGTGACGTCACTGGTTTTATTCTCAATTTTATATTTTTTTCCCCCAAACGCTCCGGGGGAACCAAAGGCGGCGACTTTGCCCAGAAATAAATCTCAGCCATTAATGATCCATTAATTATTAATTGGGAAATTCATCCCGGGTTTCTCTTTTCCCGGCCCGGCAATTCCCGATTTTTAAATTTTTTTTCCCGCAAAAAATTCCCGCCCTGGAAAAAGAGAAAAAATTAAATTAATCCAAGGTCGGGTTGTGGTTATTTTTATTTTATTTTATGTTTTATTTTTATTTTCTATTTTTTCTTCATTTTTTATTTTTATTTTTATTTTTTATTTTTTATTTTCTTACTTTCTTTTTTTATTTTTTATGTTTTATGTTATATTTTTTAATTTTTATTTTTTATTTTTATTTAATTTAATTTTTTATTTTCTATTTTCATTTTATGTTATTTTTTATTTTTTATTTTTATTTTTATTTTTTATATATTTTTTATATTTTTTATTATTTTTAGTTTTATTTTCTTTTTTATTTTTTATTTTTTATTTTCTATTTTTATTTTTCATTTTTTAAAATTTATTTTTTATTTTTATTTTTTAATTTTTAATTTTTTATTTATATTTTTTATTTTTTTATTTTTTATTTTAATTTTTTTATTTTAGATTTTTTATTTCTTTATTTTTTTATGCTTTATAGGTTTTTTAATTTTATTTTTTATTTTTTATTTTTTATTTTTTATATATATTTTTTTAAAAATTATTATTTTTTACTTTTTTTTTAAATTTTTTTGTTTTATAGCTTTTATTTTATTTTATTTTTATTTTTTATTTTTATATTTTATTTTTATTTTTATTTTTTATTTTTTATTTTATTTTTTATTTTTTATTTTTTATTTTTTATTAGTTTTTGGTTTTTAGTTTTTAGTTTTTAGTTTTTTAGTTTTTTAGTTTTCTAATTTTTAATTTTAATTTTATTTTATTTTTTTATTTTTATGTTTTTTATTTTATTTTTATTTTTTATTATTTTGTTTTTATTTTTTATTTTTAGTTTTTTTATTTTTTATTTTTTATTTTTTATTTTTTATTTTCTATTTTTATTTTTCATTTTTAAAATTTTTTTAATTTTTATTTTCATTTTTTATTTTTTTATTTTTTTATTTTTATTTTTTTATTTTACCTTTTTTATTCCTTTATTTTTATTTTCTATTTTCTATTTTTATTTTTCATTTTTAAAAATTTTTCATTTTTTATGTTTATTTTTTTATTTTATATTTTTTATTTCTTTATTTTTTATTTTTTTTGCTTTATGGGGTTTTTAATTTTATTTTTTATTTTTTATTTCTTTTTTTTATGTTTTCTGTTTTAGGGATTTTTTATTTTATTTTATTTTAATTTTTTATTTTGATTTTTGATTTTTGATTTTTTTTGTTATTTTTTATTTTTAAAATTTTTTATTTTGATTTTTGATTTTTGATTTATATTTTTATATTTTATATATTTTATATATTTTTATATTTTATTTTATTTTATTTTCCCAGCCCTCATCGCTGCCCTTTCTGCGTTTCCTTTATAAAAAATCCATTTCAATGATTTTATTTTTATTTCATTTATTTTCCATTAATTTTATAAAATTTTCATTATTTGGAGCAAAATTTGACAAAAATTTTAAAATCGATATCAAAGTGTAAAAAAATTTGAAATAAATTTCAAATTTTTTTTTAATTTACAAGAAATTTGAATTAATTTTAAAATAAATCAGAAATAAATTCCAAATATAAAAGAATTTTGAGAGAAAATGGAAATAATTTTAAAATGAATTTAAAATAAAATTGAAATAATTTTAAAATGAATTTGAAATAAATTTAAAAGAATCTGAAATAAATTTTAAATCGAATTAAAAATTGAATTTGAAACAAATTCAATATAAAATTTGAAAAAAATTCAAAATAAAATTCGAAGTAAATTCAAAATAAATTTGAAACAAATTCAAAATAAATTTGAAATAAATTAAAAATAGATCTGAAATAAATTCAAAATAAATTTAAAATCAATTCTGAAACAAATTCAAAAGAAATTAAATTAAATTAAATTAAATTAAATTAATTAAATATGAATATATTATATTGCTCTTAAATTAAATTATTATTGTATTAAATAATATAAAACAAAATAAATATAATATATTTAAATTAAATTAAATATAATTATAAATTTAATTAAATTATTATATTAAATAATATTAAATAAAATAAATAGAATCACATTAAATTAAATTAAATACAATTATTTTAAATTAAATTAAATTAAGTACTATTAAATTAAATTAAATTAAATTATAATTAAAATAAATATTATTAAATTAAATTAAAATATAACTAAATTAAATACTATTAAATTAAATTAAATAAAAGGAAATTAAATATTATTCAATTAAATAAAACTTTTAAAAGTACTGGTGAATTAAATTAAATACTATTAATTTGAATTAAATGAAAATAAATTAAATATTATTAAATTAAATTATATTCTATGTAATTAAATACTATTCAATGAAATAAATACAATTAATTTAAATTAAATTAATGTAAATATCGTTAAATTAAATTAAATTAAATTATATCAAATTAAGTTAAACAGTATCGAATTAGATAAAAATAAATTAAATATTATTAAATAAATAAAATAAAATAAAATAAATTAAAAGTAAATTAAATTACATAAGGAATTAGCAAATTAAATTCTATTAAATTTAATTTAATGAAACACTCTCATATTTAATTAAATAAAATAAATTAAACACGAATAAAAAATGAAATAAATTAAATATTATTAAATGAAATTGAAGGAAATGAAATGTCCTTAAATTAAATAACAATTAAATAATTAAAATAAATTAAATTAATTAGTATTCAAATAAATTCGAGTGAATAAAATTGAATATTATTAAATTAAATTAAAATAAGTTATCTATTAGAAAATTATATATTATTAAATTAAATTACTATTAAATTAAATTAAATTTAATATTATTAAAATAAATACTGTGAAATAAATTTAATTCAATATTATTTAATGATATTAAATGACACTGAAATTAAATTAAATTTTATTTAACTGAATATTATCAAATTAAATACTCTTGAATAAAATAAATAAAATTAATTTAAATGAAATTTAAGGAACTACTATTAAATTAAATTAAATTAAATTAAATTAAATATCATTAATTAAATAAAATAAAATAAATGTAAGTTTCATTAAATTAAATTCTATTAAATTAAAACAATTGAACACGATCGAATTAAATTTCAATAAATTAAATTAACTCTATTAAATCAAAGAAATTAAATTAAATTAAATTAAATTAATTATTATTAAATTAAAAGAAATGAAACACTATCAAATTAAATTAAAATAAAATAAATACTATTAAATAAAATAAAATAGATTCCATTAAACACTATTAAATTAAATTGAATTACAGTAAATCAAATATTATTAAATTAAATATTAAATATTATTAAATAAAATAATTAAAATGAATTTCAATTAATTTAAAGTATCATTAAATTAAATTGTATTAAATTAAATTAAACACTATAGATTAAAATAAATTAAATTAAATACTCTTAAAGCAATTAAATTAAATTAAATTAAATTAAATTTCATTAAATTCTATTAAATTAAACTAAACACGAACGAACTAAATCAAAATAAATTAAATTAAAGACAATAAATTAAATTCTATTAAATGAAATTAAACAGTAACGAATTAAATTAAAATGATATAAATTAGAATGAATTAAATTAATACTATTAAATTAAGCATTATTAAATTAAATTTAAATCAATTAAATTTAGATAAATTAAATAAATTGCTATTAAATAAAAGGAAATTTATTCAATTCAATACTATTAAATTGAATTAAAGGAAATTAAATATAATTAAATATAATTAAATTAAAATAAATGCTATTAAATTGATTGAAATGCTATTAAATTAAATTCTATTCAATTAAATTTTGTTAAATTCAATTGCAGTAAACACAATTAGGTTAAATATTAAATTAAATTAAATTAAAAATTAAAAATTAAATTAAATTGCAGAGAATTAAATTCGATTAAATATTTAAAAATTAAATTAAAAATCGCTCTCACGACTTAAAACATTCGAAAGCGATTGGTGACATTTATTAAAAAATTTTAAAAAATTAAAATAAAATTAATTAAAAATAAAAAATCATCGAAAAATCCTGAGGGGACACCTGGGGACACCTGGGGACACCTGGGGACACCTGGGGACACCTGGGGGACACCTGGGGACAATGAGGGGACATCTGGGGGACACCTGGGGGACACCTGGGGGACACCTGGGGACACCTGGGGACACCTGGGGACATTGAGGGGACACCTGAGGACACATGGGGGACACCTGGGGACACTGAGGGGACACCTGGGGGACACCTGGGGACACCTGGGACACCTGGGGACACCTGGGGACAATGAGGGGACACCTGGGGACACCTGGGGACAATGAGGGGACACCTGGGGACACCTGGGGACACCTGGGGACAATGAGGGGACACCTGGGGACACCTGGGGACACCTGGGGACACCTGGGGACACCTGGGGACACCTGGGGACACTGAGGGGACACCTGGGGACACCTGGGGACAATGAGGGGACACCTGGGGACACCTGGGGACACCTGGGGACACCTGGGGGACACTGAGGGGACACCTGGGGACACCTGGGGACACCTGGGGACACCTGGGGGACACCTGGGGGACACCTGGGGACACCTGGGGACACCTGGGGGACAATGAGGGGACACCTGGGGGACACCTGGGGACACCTGGGGACACTGAGGGGACACCTGGGGACAATGAGGGGACACCTGGGTACACCTGGGGACACCTGGGGGACACCTGGGGACACCTGGGGGACACCTGGGGGACACCTGGGGACACCTGGGGACACCTGGGGACATTGAGGGGACACCTGGGGACACCTGGGTACACCTGGGGACAATTAGTATCTCATTAGCATAAACAACTCACAGCATCCTCGATCCACTGCTAATTAGCATCTCATTTGCATAGACACCTTTGAATATTCCCAGCCCTCTCGGCCCTAATTAGCGTCTCATTTGAATAATCTCCCCTTAATGGTTCTAACCCCTAATTAGCATCTCATTAGCATAAGCACACCATAAAATTCTGTGCTCCACACCGCCTAGTTAGCATCTCATTTGCATAAATAACCCACGACACTCTCGATCCACTGCCAATTAGCATCTCATTTGCATAAAATAATTTGATTATTCTCAACCCTCACATTCGTAATTAGCATCTCATTTGCATAACCACACCTTGATAGTTCCGAACTCTAATTAGCATATCATTAGCATAAACACAACATAATGTTCTGTACCCCCGTACTGCTAATTAGCATCTCATTTGCATAAATAACCCTTGACACTCTCGATCCGCTGCCAATTAGCATCTCATTTGCATAAAATAATTTGATCGTTCTCAACATAATGTTCTGTACCCCCGTTCTGCTAATTAGCATCTCATTTGCATAAACTGCCCTAATCTCGTTAACATCTCGTTTGAATAAGCATACCATAATACTCCCATCTCTCTCATTAGCATCTCATTTGCATAAACACACTGTAACATCCCCGGCGCCCTCATTAGCATCTCATTTGCATGAACGCTCTCCTCCCGATCCGAACCGGCCAATCAGAACACGGCGCCGTCGGATCCACCAATCCCCATTGGCCGCCTTGGCCTGGCCCCACCCATAGCTGCCATCTTGGGGGTGTGGCCTTTATTGTGTCGGCCATCTTGTGGGCGTGGCCTTTGTCGCCATCTTGGCACACTGTCAGCCATCTTGGGGGTGTGGCCTTTATTTTGTCACCATATTGGGGCGTGGCTTTGCCGCCATTTTGGGGGGCGAGGGCACAGCACACTGTCAGCCATCTTGGGAGTGTGACCTTTATTTATGTGATTTGTGGGGTGGTTGATTGGGGTAAATGGACCTTCATTTATGTCGGCCATATTGGGGCGTGGTCTCAGCACAGCATCAGCCATCTTAGAAATGTAACCTTTATTTCGTCAGCCATATTGGGGGTGTGACATTTATTTTGTCAACCATATTGTGGCGTGGCTTCGGCGCCATCTTGAGGGCGTGGTCGCAGCACAGTGTCAGCCATATTGGGGTGTGACCTTTATTTATGTCGGCCATCTTGTGGGCGTGGTTTAGAGGCCATTTTGAAGGCGTGGTCTCAGCACAGCGTCAGCCATCTTAGAACTGCAATCTTTATTTTGTCAGCCATATTGGGGCGTTGGTTTGGCGCCTTTTTGGGGCGTGGTCACAGAACATTGTCAGCCATTTTGCAGGTGGGACCTTTATTTATGTCGGCCATCTTGTGGGCGTGGTTTATACGCCATTTTGGGGCGTGGTCTCAGAACATTGTCAGCCATCTTAAGGGTGTGACCTTTATTTATGTCGGCCATATTGGGGCGTGGTTTCGGCGCCATTTTGGGGGCGTGGTCTCAGCACAGTGTCAGCCATATTGGGGTGTTGCCTTTATTTATGTCGGCCATCTTGTGGGCGTGGTTTAGACGCCATTTTGAAGGCGTGGTCTCAGCACAGTGTCAGCCATCTTAGAACTGCAATCTTTATTTTGTCAGCCATATTGGGGCGTGGTTTTGACGCCATTTTGGGGGCGTGGTCTCAGCACACTGTCAGCCATCTTAGAAATGTAACCTTTATTTTGTCAGCCATATTGGAGGTGTGACATTTATTTTGTCAGCCATATTGGGGCGTGGTTTCGGCGCCGTCTTGAGGGCGTGGTCTCAGCAGCACCCGCCGCCATCTTGGTGGGCGTGGCCCAGCTCAGGCCGCCACCTCCAGGTCCCCCATGGGGAAGGCCCCGGTGTCGTCCCCGGGGCTCAGCCCCCGCCAGCGGGAACCGCCTGGATCGGGGAGAAAAATCCAAAATTTGGGAAAAAAAAACAAAAAAAAAATCGATTTTGTAAATTAAAGAGAAATTTTGGGGGAGGTAAAAAAATGGAGCGAATCGAGGATTTTTGGGGTGGAAAAAAGAGATTTTTGGGGTGAAAAAAGCAGATTTTTTGGGGTGAAAAAAGAGATTTTTGGGGTGAAATAAAGGAGATTTTTGGGGTGAAATAAAGAGATTTTTGGGGTGGAAAAAGGAGATTTTTGGGGAGAAATAAAGAGATTTTTGAGGTGAAATAGGAGATTTTTGGGGGTGAAATAAAGAGATTTTTGGGGTGAAAAAAGAAGCTTTTTGGAGAGAAATAAAGAGATTTTTGGGGTGGAAAAAGGAGATTTTTGGGGTGAAAAAGAGATTTTTGGAAGCTAAATGTGGGGGTTTGGGGGAAACGTGAAATTTGGAACAAAATCGGTGATTTTTGGGGTAGGAGAGAAGTTTTGGGGGAAAATGGGAAATTTCTGGGGGAAACGGGAAATTTTGGGGGGAAATGGGAAAATTTGGGGGGAAAATGGGAAATTTTGGGGTGAAATTGGAAAATTTGGGGGGAAAATGGGAAAATTTGGGGGAAAATGGGAAATTTTGGGGTGAAATTGGAAAATTTGGGGGGAAAATGGGAAAATTTGGGGTGAAAATGGGAAAATTTGGGGTGAAACTCCAAAATTTTGGGGGAAATGGGAAAATTTGGGGTGAAAATGGGAAATTTTGGGGTAAAATGGGAAAATTTGGGGGAAAATGGGAAATTTTGGGGGGAAATGGGAAAATTTGGGGGGAAATGGGAAATTTCGGGGAAAATGGGAAATTTGGGGGAAAATGGTAAAATTTGGGGTGAAAATGGGAAATTTTGGGTGAAAATGGGAAATTTTGGGGGAAAATGGGAAATTTTGGGGTGAAAATCAGAAATTTGCGGGGGAAATGGGAGAATTTTGGGAAAATGGGAATATTGGGGTGAAAATGGGAAATTTTGGGATAAAAATGGGAAAATTTGGGGGAAAATGGGAAATTTGGGGGAAAAGGGGAAAAATTGCTAGGAAAATGGGAAAATTTTGGGGAAAATGGGAAAATTTGGGGGAAAATGGGAAAATTTGGGGGAAAATGGGAAATTTTGGGGTGAAAATGGGAAATTTTGGGGTGAAAATGGGAGAATTTGGGGGAAATTGCGAAAATTTGGGGTGAAAATGGGAAATTTTGGGGAGAAATGGGAAAATTTGGAGGAAATGGGAAAATTTGGGGTGAAAATGGGAAAATTTTGGGGGAAAATGGGAAATTTTGTGGGGAAAATGGGAAATTTGGGGGAAAATGGGAAATTTTGGGGGAAATGGGAAAATTTGGGGGAAAATGGAAAATTTCGGGGAAAATGGGAAATTTGGGGGGAAAATGGGAAAATTTGGGGTAAAAATGGGAAATTTTGGGGTGAAAATGGGAAATTTTGGGGGAAAGTGGGAAATTTTAAGGTAAAAATGGGAAAATTTGGGGGGAAATAGGAACATTTGGGGGAAAATGGGAAAATTTGGGGGGAAATGGGAAAATTTGGTGGAATTGGGAAATTTTGGGGTGGAAATGGGAAATTTTGGGGGAAAATTTGAAATTTTGGGGGAAATGGGAAAATTTGGGGAAAATTGCGAAAATTTGGGGGAAAATGGGAAAATTTGGGGGAAAATGGGAAATTTGGGGTGAAAATGGGAAATTTTGGGGGAAAAATGGGAAAATTTTGGGAAAAATGGGAAATTTGGGGGGAAAATGGGAAATTTTGTGGTGAAAATGGGAAATTTGGGGAAAAATGGGAAATTTTGGGGAAAATGGGAAATTTGGGGGAAAATGGGAAAATTTCGGGGAAAATGGGAAATTTGGGGGGAAAATGGGAAAATTTGGGGTGAAATGGGAAAATTTGGGGTGAAAATGGGAAATTTTGGGGGGAAAATGGGAAATTTTGGGGGAAAAGGGGAAATTTTGGGGTAAAATGGGGAGAAATGGAGAAATTTGAGTTCAGAAATGCAAATTTTGTGGCAAAAATGGAAATTTCAGACAAAAATTAGAAATTAAGCCTCAATTCCCAATTAAAACGGGGCCTAGAAAGGGTTAAATCCATCCTGGATGGGTTAATTAATCCACTAATTAATTAATTATCACCCTGATTAATTAATTAACCTGACCCTGGGGTAATTAACTTACTCTGACGGCAATTAATGAACCCTGGGGGTAATTAATGCCCCTTAGAGCAAAGAAAAGGGATGAAATTTCCAATTTTTGGGACGAAATTTCCAATTTTTGGGGGGTGAAATTTCCAATTTTTGGGACAAAATTTCCAAATTTTTGGGGCAAAATTCCTAATTTTTGGGATGAAATTTTGAATTTTTGAGGCAAAATTTCCAATTTTTTGGGACAAAATTTCCAATTTTGGGGGGCGAAATTTCCAATTTTGGGGGGGAAAAATATCCAATTTTTGGGGCAAAATTTCCAATTTTTGAGGCAAAATCTCCAATTTTTGGGTTGAAATTTCCAATTTTTGGAAGGAAATTTCCATTTTTTGAGGTAAAATTTCCAATTTTTGGGGGCAAGATTTCCAATTTTTGGGGGATAAAATTTCCAATTATTTTGGAACAAAATTTCCAATTTTTTGGGGAAAAATTTTCAATTTTTGGGTACAAAATTTCCAATTTTTGGGGTAAAATTTCCAATTCTTTGGGGAAAAATTTCCAATTCTTTGGGACCAAAATTTCCAATTTTTGGGGTGGTGAAATTTCCAATTTTTTGGGGATAAAATTTCCAATTTTTTGGGGCCAAAATTTACAATTTTTTAGGGTGAAATTTCCAATTTTTTGGGGATAAAATTTCCAATTTTTTGGGATGAAATTTCCAATTTTTGGGGACAAAATTTCCAAATTTTTGGGTTGAAATTTCCAATTTTTTTGGAGTGAAATTTGTAGTTTTTAGGGGGAAATTCCCAATTTTTGAGACTGAAATTTCCAATTTTTGGGGGGTAAAATTTCCAATTTTTGGGGTGAAATCTCCAAATTTTAGGGTGAAATTTCCAATTTTTGGGATAGAATTTCCAATTTTTTGGGGCGAAATTTCCAAGTTTTGGGGGAAGAAATTTCCATTTTTTGGAGGCCAAATTTCCAATTTTTGGGGTGAAATTTTCCATTTTTGGAAGATAAAATTTCCAAATTTTTGAGACAAAATTTCCAATTTTTGGGGACAAAATTTCCAATTTTTGAGGCAAAATCTCCAATTTTTGGCTTGAAATTTCCAATTTTAGGAACGAAATTTCCATTTTTTGAGGTAAAACTTCCAATTTTTGGGGACAAAATTTCTAATTTTTGGGGGGATAAAATTTCCAATTATTTTGGGACAAAATTTCTAATTTTTTGGGGGGAAAATTTTTCAATTTTGGGGGAAAAATTTCCAATTTTTTGGGGTAACATTTCCAATTTTTTGCGGTGAAATTTCCAATTTTTAGAGGCAAAATTTCCAATTACTTGGGACAAAATTTCCAATTTTTTGGGGCAATTTTGGGACAATTTGGGGTCGGTTCCTCCCCTCCCCCCCCCCACTGACCTCTCCTCCTCCGGCACAGCCAAGCAGCCAATAGGAGCGCGAGGAGCAGCGAGGCCACGCCCACAACGACGCCGACAACCAATGGGAGGAGCCGGAACTCAGCTGAGGGCACCCAAAAAAAAAAGAGTCACAAAATACCCAAAAACCCAAAATTTCACCCAAAAAACCCCAAAATTTCACCCCAAAAAACCCCAAAATTTCACCCAAAAAATCCAAAATTTTGCCCAAAATTTCACCCAAAAAACCCAAAATTTCACCCCAAAAAACCCCAAAATTTCACCCCAAAAAACCCCAAAATTTCACCCCAAAAACCCCAAAATTTCACCCAAAAACCCCGAAATGTCACCCCAAAAAAGCCGCAAATTTCACCCCAAAAAACCCCAAATTTCACCCAAAAACACCCAAAATTTCACCCCAAAAAACCCCAAATTTCACCCCAAAAACCCCAAAATTTCACCCAAAATTTCACCCAAAAAACCCCAAAATTTCACCCAAAAACCCCAAAATTTCACCCAAAAAAACCCCAAAATTTCACCCCAAAAAACCCAAAATTTCACCCAAAAACCCAAAATTTCACCCCAAAAAACCCAAAATTTCACCCCAAAAAACCCCAAAATTTCACCCCAAAAACCCCAAAATTTCACCCAAAAACCCCAAAATTTCACCCCAAAAAACCCCAAATTTCACCCCAAAAAACCCAAAATTTCACCCAAAAACCCCAAAATTTCACCCAAAATTTCAACCAAAAAACCCCAAAATTTCACCCCAAAAAACCCCCAAAATTTCACCCAAAAAAACCCAAAATTTCACCCAAAAAAACCCAAAATTTCACCCAAAAAACCCAAAATTTCACCCAAAATTTCACCCAAAAAAACCCCAAAATTTCACCCAAAAAACCCAAAATTTCACCCAAAAAACCCAAAATTTCACCCAAAATTTCACCCAAAAAACCCAAAATTTCACCCAAAAAACCCAAAATTTCACCCAAAAACCCAAAATTTCACCCAAAAAACCCAAAATTTCACCCCAAAATTTCACCCAAAAAAACCCCAAAATTTCACCCCAGAAAACCCAAAATTTCACCCAAAAAAACCCAAAATTTCACCCAAAAAAACCCAAAATTTCACCCAAAAAATCCCAAAATTCTCCACCCCCCCAAAAAAATCCCAAAAAATCCAAAATTTCCCCAAAAATCCCAAAATCTCCCCCAAAAAAATTTTGGGGTGGAAATTTTGGGGAAAATTTTGGGAAATTTTGGGGAAATTTTGGGGAAAATTTTGGGAAATTTTGGGGAAAATTTTGGGAAATTTTGGGGAAATTTTGGGAAAATTTTGGGAAATTTTGGGGAAATTTCTGGGTTTTGGGGCTCAATTTTGGGGGGAAATTTTAGGAAATTTGGGGAAATTTTGGGGTGAATTTTTGGGGAAGTTTTGGGGAAAAATTGGGGAAATTTGGGGGTTTTGGGGATCAAATTTGGGGAAATTTTGAGGAAATTTTGGGGAAATTTTGGGAAAATTTTGGGGAAATCTTGGGGGGAATTTTGGGGAAAATTTGGGAAATTTTGAGGAAATTTTGGGGAAATTTTGGGAAATTTGGGGAATTTTGGGGGAATTTTGAGAAATTTTGAGGAAATTTTGGGCAAATTTGGGGGAAATTTGGGGGAAATTTGGGGAATTTTGGGGGAAATTTTGGGGAAATTTGGGGGAAATTTTGGGGAATTTTGGGGGAAATTTGGGGGAAATTTTGGGGAAGATTTTGGGGGAAAATTTTGGGGATTTGGGGGTTTTGGGGATGAAATTTTGGGGGAATTTTGGGGAGGAAATTTGAGGGAAATTTTGGGGAAATTTTGGGGCCCAATTTGGGGGGAAAATTGGGGAAATTTGGGGGAAATTTTGGGGTCGAAATTTTGGGGTTTGGGGAAAATTTGGGGGGAATTTTTGGGGAAATTTTGGGGAAATTTTGGGGAAATTTTGGGGAAATTTTGGGATTTTGGGGCGAAATTTTGGGGAAATTTTGGAGATTTAGGGACTCAATTTTGGGAAAATTTTGGGGAAATTTGTGGGAAATTTTGGGGTTTTGGGGAGGAAATTTGGGGGAAAAATTGGGGGTTTCGGGAACCAATTTGGGGGAAATTTTGGGGAAATTTTGGGTGAAATTTTGGAGAAATTTTGTGGGGAAATTTTGGGTGAAATTTTGGGTGAATTTTTGGGGAAATTTTGGGGAAATTTGGAGCTTTGGGCACTCTCGTATTTGGGGGAATTTAGGGGGAATTTGGGGCTTTTGGGGCTGAATTTGGGGGGAAATTTTGGGAAATTTGGGGATTTTGGGGACACAAATTTGGGGGAAATTTGGGAGGAAATTTTGGAGGGATGATTTTGGGGCCAAACTCGGAGATTTTTGGGATAAAATCCGAGAATTTGGGGGTAAAAATCAGAAATTTTGTGGTAAAATCCGAGATTTTTGAGGTAAAATCTGAGATTTTTGGGGTAAAATCCGAGATTTTGGGTTAAATTCGCAGATTTTTGGGCCAAACTTGGAGATTTGGGGGGTAAAATCCGAGATTTTTGGGGGTAAAATCCGAGATTTTGGGGGTAAAATCCGAGGGTTTTGTATAAAATCAGAAATTTTGGGGTAAAATCTGAGATTTTTGGGCCAAACTTGGAGATTTTGGGGGTGAAATCGGAGATTTCTGTGGGAAAATTGGAGATTTTTGGGGTAAAATTCGAGATTTTTGGGGTAAAATCAGAAATTTTAGGGAAAAATCAGAAAATTTTTGGGCCAAACTCGGAGATTTTTGGGGTAAAATTGAAGAATTTTGGGGTAAAATCCGAGAGTTTTGGGGCGAAATTGGAGATTTTTGGAGTGAAACCAAAAATTTTGGGGGAAAATTTTGGGGAAATTTTGGGATCTTGTGGCTCAATTTTTGAGAAATTTGAGGGAAAATTTTCGAGTTTTGGGGAGGAAATTGGGGAAAATTTTGGGGGAATTTTGGGGGAATTTTGGGGCCCAATTTGGGGGGAAAAATTGGTGAAATTTGGGGGAATTTGGGGTCGAAATTTTGGGGATTTGGGAAAAATTTGGGGGGATTTTGGGGGGAAATTTGGGGGGAAATTTGGGGAACATTTTGGGAAAATTTTGGGGAAATTTTGGGGGAATTTTGGGGGAATTTTGGGGGAATTTTGGGATTTTGGGGAAAATTTGGGAAATTTTGGTGAAATTTTAGAAAATTCTGGGAAATTTGGGGCAAATTTTGGGGGAATTTGGGGCGAAATTTTGGGGCTCGAATTTGGGGAAATTTTGGGCGGAATTTTGGGGGGAAATTTTGGGGAATTTTGGGAAAATTTTGGGATCAATTTTGGGGAAATTTTGGTGAGGAAATTTTGGGAAATTTTGGGGGAATTTTGGGGTTTTGGGGATCAAATTTGGGAAAATTTGGGGGGAACTTTGGGATTTTGGGGGGATTTTGGGGCGAAATTTTGGGGTTTTGGGGCAAAATTTTGGGGAAATTTTGGGTTTTGTGGATCAAAACCCCAAAACCCCAAAAGTCCCCAAAAAATCCCAAAACCCAAAAAATTCCCCAAATCCCTCCAAAAAAAATCCCCAAATCCCCAAAAACCTCTCCCCTAAAAAATCCCAAAATCCTCCCCCCAAAAAATCCCAAAATTCCCCCAAAATCTCCCCAAAAAATCTCAAAATTCTCCACCCAAAAAAATCCCAAAAAATCCCAAATTCCACCAAAACACAAAATTCTCCCCAAAAAATTTTTGGGTTAAAATCCCCGATTTCTGGTGTAAAATCCCCGAATTTTGGGGTTAAAATCCCAGATTTTCGTGGCAAAACCCCAGATTTTGGGGTTAATATCCGAGATTTTTGGTGTAAAATCAGAAATTTTTGGGTTAAAATCCGAGATTTTTGGGTTAAAATCTCACATTTTTGGGTTAAACCCCCACATTTTTGGGATAAAATCCCCGATTTTTGGGTTAAAATCCGAGATTTTTGGTGTAAAATCAAAAATTTTGGGGTTAAAAATCCCACATTTTCGGTTAAAACTCCATATTTTGGGTTAAAACCCCACATTTTTGGTTTGAAATCCCACAGTTTTGATGTAAAATCCCCGATTTTTGGATTAAAATCCCACATTTCCGGGTTAAAATCCCCGATTTTTGGGTTAAAATCCGAGATTTTTGGTGTAAAATCAAAAATTTCCGGGTTAAAACCCCACATTTTTGGTTTAAAATCCCACATTTTTGTGTTAAAGTCCCCGATTTTTGGGTTAAAATCCCACATTTTTGGGTTAAAATCCCACATTTTCGGGTTAAATCCCCGATTTTTGTGTAAAATCCCCGATTTTCGGATAAAAATCCCAGATTTTTGGTGTAAAATCCCACACTTTTGGGATAAAATCCGAGATTTTTGGTGTAATATCAGAAATTTTTGGGTTAAAATCCGAGATTTTTGGGTTAAAACCCCACATTTCCGGATTAAAATCCCACATTTTTGGTTTTAAATCCCACATTTTTGATGTAAAATCCCCGATTTTCGGGTTAAAACCCCACATTTTCGGGATAAAATCCCACATTTTCAGTGTAAAATTCCCGATTTTTGGTGTAAAACCCCCGATTTTTGTGTAAAATCCCCGATTTTGGGTTAAAACCCCACATTTGTGGTGTAAAATCCCCGATTTTGGGTTAAAATCCCACATTTTTGGTGTAAAATCCCCGATTTTGGGGTTAAAATCCCACATTTCCGGGTTAAAAATCCCACATTTTCGGTTAAAACCCCATATTTTGGGTTAAAACCCCACATTTTTAGGTTAAAACCCCATATTTTGGGATAAAATCCCCGATTTTTGGGTTAAAATCCTCGATTTCCGGGTTAAAATCCCCGATTTTTGGTGTAAAATCCCACACTTTTGATATAAAATCCCAGATTTTTGGTTAAAATCCCACATTTTTGGGATAAAATCCGAGATTTTTGGTGTAATATCAGAAATTTTTGGGTTAAAATCCGAGATTTTTGGGTTAAAACCCCACATTTTCGGTGTAAAATCCCCGATTTTTGTGCAAAATCCCAGATTTTTGTGTAAAATCCCTGATTTTTTGTGTAAAATCCCACATTTTTGGCTTAAAATCCCACATTTTTGTGTTAAAATCCCCGATTTTTGGGTTAAAATCCCACATTTTCGGGTTAAATCCCCGATTTTTGAGTTAAAATCCCAGATTTTTGGTGTAAAATCCCACACTTTTGGGATAAAATCCGAGATTTTTGGTGTAATATCAGAAATTTTTGGGTTAAAATCCGAGATTTTTGGGTTAAAACCCCACATTTCCGGATTAAAATCCCACATTTTTGGTTTTAAATCCCACATTTTTGATGTAAAACCCCCGATTTTCGGGTTAAAACCCCACATTTTTGGGATAAAATCCCACATTTTCAGTGTAAAATTCCCGATTTTTGGTGTAAAACCCCACATTTTTGTGTAAAATCCCCGATTTTGGGTTAAAACCCCACATTTTTGGTGTAAAATCCCCGATTTTTGGGTTAAAATCCCAGATTTTTGGTGTAAAACCCCACATTTTTGGTTTGAAATCCCACAGTTTTGATGCAAAATCCCCGATTTTTGGGGTTAAAATCCGAGATTTTTGGTGTAATATCAGAAATTTTTGGGTTAAAATCCGAGATTTTTGGGTTAAAACCCCACATTTTTGGTGTAAAATCCCAGATTTTGGGGTTAAAACCCCACATTTTTGGGATGAAATCCCCGATTTTTGGGTTAAAATCCCCGATTTTCGCGCTAAAAATCCAGATTTTTGGGTTAAAATCCCCGATTTTGGGGTTAAAATCCCACATTTCCGGGTTAAAAATCCCACATTTTCGGTTAAAACCCCATATTTTGGGTTAAAACCCCACATTTTTGGTTTGAAATCCCACATTTTTGATGTAAAATCCCCGATTTTGGGTTAAAACCCCACAGTTTTGATGCAAAATCCCCGATTGTTGGGTTAAAACCCCACATTTTTGGGTTAAAATCCTCGATTTTTCGGATAAAAACCCACATTTTTGTGTAAAATCCCCGATTTTCGGGTTAAAATCCCCGATTTCCGGGTTAAAATCTCCGATTTCCGGATTAAAATCCCCGATTTCCGGGTTAAAACCCCCCATTTCCGGATTAAAATTCCCGATTTCTGGGTTAAAACCCCCCATTTCCGGATTAAAACCCCCCATTTCCGGGTTAAATTCCCCCATTTCCGGATTAAAATCCCCGATTTCCGGGTTAAATTCCCCCATTTCCGGGTTAAAATCCCCCATTTCCGGTCTCAATTCCGCCATTTCCTGCCGCTCACCTGACACCGCCACGGCCTCGCTGGGCGGGGACCGGGCCCAGCCCGACTCCAGCTCCTCCTCGTAGCGGCAGCTGAAACTTCCGGTGCCGGAACCGGAAGTAGCGCCGGAACCGGAAGTGGCGCCGACCGGAAGCTCCACCCAGACCCGGGGCTCGGCGCTGGCCGCGGTTTCGGCGCCGTCGCGGTAGAAAAGGAAGCGGCGGCGGGCGGGGCCGGAAGTGGGGGAGGGGCCGGAAGTGGGGGAGGGGACGAGGCAGGTGAGGGAAATTCGGGATCCGGAACCGTCGGGAGAGGCCGAGGGAGCGGAGAGGAGGAGGATGGGCTGGGGGGGAGGGGCTGGGGGGGAAAATGGAGGGGGTGTGGTCAGTGGGTGTGCTCAGTGGGCGTGGTGAGTGGGCGTGGTCAGCGGGTGTGGTCATTGCTGTGGTCATGGGTGCGGTCAGTGGGCGTGGCTAGTGGGTGTGGCCAATGGGTGCCATCATTGCAGTGGGTGCGGTCAGAGGTGTGGTCAGTGCAGTGGGTGTGGTCGGTGGGTGTGGTCGGTGCAGTGGGTGTGGTCAATGGGTGTGGTCGGTGGGTGTGCAGTGGGTGTGGTCAGTGGGTGTGGTCAGTGGGTGTGGTCAGTGGGTGTGGTCAGTGGGTGTGGTCATGCAGTGGGTGTGGTCAGTGGGTGTGGTCAGTGCAGTGGGTGTGGTCAGTGGGTGTGGTCAGTGCAGTGGGTGTGGCCATCCAGGCGGCCACACCCGTTCCTGTGGGCGTGGCCACACCCAAAAATCCCCAAAATCTCCATCACACCCCACCCCCACTCCCCCATTCCCCCAAACCCAAAATTTCCCCCCCCAATTCCCAAAACCCAAAATCCCAAACCCCAAATCCCCAAATCCCAAATCCCCAAAACCCCAATCCCCAAAAGTCCCAATTCCCAAAATCCCAAATCCCAAAATCCCAAATCCAAAAATCCCAAATCCCAAATTTCCAAATCCCCAAAATCCCCCAACCCCAAAATCCCAAATCCCCAAATCCCAATTCCCCAAAATCCAAAATTCCAAATCCCCAAATCCCAAATCCCAAAATCCCAAAATCTGAAATCCCCAAATCCCAATTCCCCAAATCCCATAATCCCAAATCCAAAAATCCCAAATCCCCAAAACCCCAAACCCAAAATCCCAAAATCAAAAAATCCCAAACCCGAAATCCCAATTCCCAAATCCCCAATCCCCAAAACCCCAATCCCCAAAATCCCAAAATCCCAAATCCCAAATTCCCATATCTGAAATCCAAAATCCCCAAACCCTAAAAGTCCCAATCCCAAAATCCCAATTCCCAAAATCCCAAATCCCAAATCCCCAAAATCTCAGATCTCAAACCCCCAAATCCCCAAAATCCCAAAACCCCACATCCCCAAAATCCCAAACCCCAAAATCCGAAATCCCAAAATCCCAAATCCCCAAAATCCCCAAACCCCAAATCCCCAAAATTCCAAATCCCCCCAAACCCCAATCCCCAAAATCCCAAATCCCAAAACCCCAAATTCCAAAATCCCAATTCCCAAATCCCCAAAACCCCAATCCCTAAAATCCCCAAATCCCAAATTCCCAAACCCCAATCCCCAAAATCAAAAAATCCCAAATCCCAAACCCAAAATCCCAAATCCAAAAATCCCAAATCCCAAATTCCAAATCCCCAAACCCCAAATCTCCAAATCCCCAAACCCCAAATCCCCAAACTCCAATCCCCAAATCCCAAATCTTCAATCCCCAAATCCCAAAATCCCAAAACCGCAAATTTCCAATCCCCAAACCCCAAAATCCCAAACCCAAATCCCCAAAACCCCAAATCCCCAAAACCCCAATCCCTAAAATCCCAAAATCCCAATTCCCAAAATCCCAAATTCCAAAATCCCCAATCCCCAAAATCCCCAAACCCCAAAATCCCCAATCCCCAAAATCCCCAAACCCCAATCCCCAAAATCCCAAATCCCAAAATCCCAAATCCCAAATCCCCAAACCCCAAACCCCAAAAGTCCCAATCCCCAAAATCCCAATTCCCGAAATCCCAAACCCAAATCCCCAAATCCCAAATCCCCAAAACCCCAATTCCCAAAATTCCCAAATCCCAAACCCCAAAATCCCAAACCCCAAATCTCCAAATCCCAAATTCCCAAACCCCAAACCCCAAAATCCCAAACCCCAAATCTCCAAATCCCAAACCCCAAAATCCCAAACCCCAAATCTCCAAATCCCAAATTCCCAAACCCCAAATCCCCAAAACCCCAATTCCCAAAATTCCCAAATCCCAAACCCCAAAATCCCAAACCCCAAATCTCCAAATCCCAAATTCCCAAACCCCAAATCCCCAAAACCCCAATCCCTAAAATCCCAAAATCCCAAATCCCAATCCCCAAAATCCCAAAATCCCAAATCCCAAAATCCCAAATCCCCAAACCCCAAACCCCAAAAGTCCCAATCCCCAAAATCCCAATTCCCAAAATCCCAAACCCAAATCCCCAAATCCCCAAATCCCCAAAACCCCAATTCCCAAAATTCCCAAATCCCAAACCCCAAAATCCCAAATTCCCAAACCCCAAATCCCCAAAACCCCAATCCCTAAAATCCCAAAATCCCAAATCCCAATCCCCAAAATCCCAAAATTCCCAAATCCCAAACCCCAAAATCCCAAACCCCAAATCTCCAAATCCCAAATTCCCAAACCCCAAATCCCCAAAACCCCAATCCCTAAAATCCCAAAATCCCCAACCCCCAATCCGCAAACTCCGCCCTCCGCCTTTTACCTGTCACCACCACGGCCACGCCCCCGCTGGGCGGGGCCTCCACCCAAGCCCCGCCCACTTCCTCCTCCACCCGGCAGCTGAAATTCCCGGACAATCCTTCGGAAACGCTCGGCACGAGCAGCTCGGAGGCATTTCCGGCGCTCACCATGACGTCACCCACGCCCAGCGTCACCTCGGCGCCGTCCCGGAAGAAGCGGAAGCGGCGCCGGAAGTGACGCGTTGGGATGACGCAGCGCAGGCGCAGTGCGTGGCCGGCCGGGACCAGGCCCGAGGGCGGATCCACCGAGAGCGCCGGGGCCGGGCACGGAGCTGGGAGAGAAAATAGAAAATTTGGGGGAAAAATATAAAATTGTGAGGGAAAAATAAAAAATTTTGGGGGAAAATATAAAATTTTGGGAAAATAGAAAAAATTTTTTGGGGGAAAAATAAAAAATTTTGGGGAAAATTGACGAATTTGGGGGGGAAAATAAAAAAATTATGGGGAAAATATAAAATTATGAGGGAAAAATAAAAAATTTGGGGGGAAAATATAAAATTTTGGGAAAATATAAAATTTTGGGGGGAAAAATTAACAAATTTGGGGGAAAAATGAAAAATTTGGGGGGAAAATATAAAATTTTGAGAAAATATAAAATTTTGGGGGAAAATATAAAATTTTGGGAAAATATAAAAATTTGGGGGAAAATATAAAAAATTTTGGGGGAAAATATAAAATTTTGGGAAAATATAAAATTTTGGGGGAAAATATAAAATTTTGGGAAAATATAAAAATTTGGGGGAAAATATAAAAAATTTTGGGGGAAAATATAAAATTTGGGGGGGAAAATTAACAAATTTGGGGGAAAAATTAACAAATTTGGGGGAAAACTGAAAAATTTGGGAGGAAAATATAAAATTATGAGGGAAAATATAAAATTTTGGGGGAAAATATAAAATTTTGGGGGGAAAATTAACAAATTTGGGGGGAAATGAAAAATTTTGGGGGAAAATATAAAATTTGTGGGGAAAATATAAAATTATGAGGGAAAATATAAAATTTGGGGGGAAAAATATAAAATTTTGGGGGGAAAATTAACAAATTTGGGGGAAAATGAAAAATTTTGGGGGAAAAATAAAAAATTTGGGGGAAAATATAAAATTTTTGGGGAAAAACAAAAAATTTTGGGGGAAAATATAAAATTATGAGGGAAAAATAAAAAATTTGGGGGAAAATATAAAATTTTGGGGGAAAATATAAAATTTTGGGGGAAAAATTAAAAAATTTGGGGGAAAAATGAAAAATTTTGGGGGAAAATATAAAATCTGGGGTCAAAAAAGGTTAAAAATGGCCCCAAAAATTCGGATTTTGGGGATTTTTGGAGGTGGAAAAAATTGGGGGAAAAATGAAAAATTTGGGGGAAAAATGAAAAATTTGGGGGAAAATTAAAAATTTTGGGGGAAATATAAAATTTTGGGGAAAAATAAAAAATTTTGGGGGGAAAATAAAAAAATTATGGGAGAAAAATAAAAAAATTTTTTGGGGGGAAAATAAAAAAATTATGGGAGAAAAATAAAAAAATTGGGGGGAAAAATATAAAATTTTGGATTAAAAAAGGCGAAAAATGGCCCCAAAAAATTCGAATTTTTGGGATTTTTAGAGGAGGTGGGAATGGAAAAATTTGGGGGAAAAATAAAAAATTTTGGGGGGAAATGTAAAATTTTGAGGAAAAATTTAAAAATTTTGGGGGGAAAAAATGAAAATTTTGGGGGAAAAATGAAAAATTTTGGGGGAAAAATGAAAAATTTTGGGTTAAAAAAAGTCGAAAAATTGGCCTCAAAAAATTCAAATTTTGGGGATTTTTGGAGGAGGTGGGAATGGAAAAATTTGGGGGAAAAATAAAAAATTTTGGGTCAAAAAAATCCTAAAAGTGGCCCCAAAAAATTCGGATTTTGGGGATTTTTGGAGGTGGGAAAATTTGGGGGAAAAATAAAAAATTTGGGGGAAAAATGAAAAAATTTGGGGGAAAAATATAAAATTTTTGGGTCAAAAAAATCTTAAAAATGGCCCCAAAAAAATCAAATTTTAGGGATTTTTGGAGGTGCGAAAATTTGGGGGAAAAATATAAAATTATGGGGGAAAATATAAAATTTTGGGGGAAAATAAAAGGTTTTGGGGAAAAATAAAAAATTTTGGGGGGCAAAATAAAAAATTTGGGGTCAAAAAAGGCTAAAAATGGCCCAAAAACTTTTAAATTTTTGGGATTTTGGAGGTGGGAAAAAATTGGGAGAAAAATAAAAAATTTGGGTTAAAAAAGTCGAAAAATGGCCCCAAAAAATTCAAATTTTGGGGATTTTTGGAGGTGGGAAAATTTGGGGGAAAAATGAAAAAATTTGGGGGAAAAATGAAAAATTTTGTGGGAAAAATATAAAATTTTTGGATCAAAAAAATCCTAAAAATGGCCTCAAAAAATTCAAATTTTGGGGATTTTTGGAGGTGCGAAAATTTGGGGGAAAAATGAAAATTTTGGGTCAAAAAAATCCTAAAAATGGCCCCAAAAAATTCGATTTTTTTGGGATTTTTGGAGGTTGGAATGGAAAAATTTGGGGAAAAAATGACAATTTTGAGTAAAAAAAAATCCTAAAAATGGCCCCAAAAAATTCAAATTTTTGGGATTTTTGGAGGTGGAAAAAATTTGGGGGAAAAATAAAAAATTTGGCGGAAAAATAAAAAATTTTTAGGGGGAAAAATGAAAAATTTGGGGGGAAAAATAAAAAATTTTGGTTCAAAAAAATTCTAAAAATGGGCACAAAAAATTCGGATTTGGGGGATTTTTGGAGGTGGAAAAATTGGGGGGAGAAATGAAAATTTTGGGTCAGAAAAATCTTAAAAATGGCCCCAAAAAATTCGAATTTTTGGGATTTTTGGAGGTGGGAAAATTTGGGGGAAAAATAAAAATTTTGGGAGAGGTTTGGGTTAAAACAATGGAAAAATAGGCACAAAAAATTCGGATTTTTGGGATTTTTGGAGGTGGAAAAATTTGAGGAAAAAAATAATATTTTGGGTCAAAAAAATCCTAAAAATGGCCCCAAAAAATTCAAATTTTGGGAATTTTGGAGGTGGAAAAAATTGGGGGAAAAATGAAAATTTTGGGTCAAAAAAAATATTAAAAGTGGTCTCAAAAAATTCAAATTTTGGGGGATTTTTGGAGGTTGGAATGGAAAAATTTGGGGGAAAAATGAAAATTTTCGGTCAAAAAAATCCCAAAAATGGCCCCAAAAAATTCAAATTTTGGGATTTTTGGAGGTGGAAAAAATTGGGGGGAAAGTAAAAATTTTGGGTCAAAAAAATTCTAAAATTTGCCCCCAAAAATTCGGATTTTTGGGATTTTTGGTGGAGGTGGGAATGGAAAAATTTGGGAGAAAAATGAAAATTTTGGGTCAAAAAAAAACCCGAAAATGGGCAAAAAAATCCCAAATTTATCCGCAAAAATCCCAAATTTATCCTGGAAATTCATGGATTTATCTAAAAATCCCAAAATTATCCCAAAAAAATCCCAAATTTTTCCCCAAAAATCTCAAATTTATCCCCAAAAATCCCAAATTTATCCCCAAAAATCCCAAATTTTTCCCCAAAAATCCCAAATTTATCCCCCAAAATCCCAAATTTTTCCCCAAAAATCCCAAATTTATCCCCCAAAAATCCCAAATTTATCCCCAAAATTCCAAATTTCTCTCCAAAAATCCCAAATTTATCCCAAAAAAACCCAAATTTATCCCCAAAAATCCCAAATTTTTCCCCAAAAAATCATGGGATTTTTTTTTTCCCAAAAATCCCAAATTTATCCCCAAAAATCCCAAATTTATCCCCCAAAATTCCAAATTTATCCCCCAAAAATCCCAAATTTATCCCCAAAAATCCCAAATTTTTCCCCAAAAAATCCCAAATTTATCCCCCAAAAATCCCAAATTTTTCCCCAAAAAATCATGGGATTTTTTTTTTCCCAAAAATCCCAAATTTATCCCCAAAAATCCCAAATTTATCCCCCAAAATTCCAAATTTATCCCCCAAAAATCCCAAATTTATCCCCAAAAATCCCAAATTTATCCCCCAAAAATCCCAAATTTATCCCCAAAAATCCCAAATTTATCCCCAAAAAATCCCAAATTTATCCCCCAAAATCCCAAATTTTTCCCCAAAAAATCATGGGATTTTTTTTTTTCCCAAAAATCCCAAATTTATCCCCCAAAAATCCCAAATTTATCCCCAAAATCCCAAATTTATCCCCAAAAATCCCAAATTTATCCCCAAAAATCCCAAATTTATCCCCAAAATTCCAAATTTCTCTCCAAAAATCCCAAATTTATCCCAAAAATCCCAAATTTATCCCCAAAAATCCCAAATTTTTCCCCAAAAAATCAGGGGATTTTTTTTTTCCCAAAAATCCCAAATTTATCCCCCAAAATTCCAAATTTGTCCCCAAAATCCCAAAATTATCCCCAAAATTCATGGATTTACCCAAAAATCCCAAATTTTTCCCCAAAAATCCCAAATTTATCCCCAAAAAATCCCAAAATTATCCCCCAAAAAATCCCAAAATTATCCCCCAAAAAATCCCAAATTTATCCCCCAAAAATCCCAAATTTATCCCCAAAAAATCCCAAAATTATCCCCAAAAATCCCAAATTTATCCCCCAAAAATCCCAGATTTATCCCCAAAAATCCCAAATTTTTCCCCAAAAAATCATAGGATTTTTTTTTTCCCAAAAATCCCAAATTTATCCCCAAAAATCCCAAATTTATCCCCAGAAAATCCCAAATTTATCCCCAAAAATCCCAAATTTATCCCCCAAAAATCCCAAATTTATCCCCAAAAATCCCAAATTTATCCCCCAAAAATCCCAAATTTATCCCCAAAAAATCCCAAATTTATCCCCAAAAATCCCAAATTTATCCCCAAAAAATCCCAAATTTTCCCCCAAAAATCCCAAATTTATCCCCAAAAATCCCAAATTTATCCCCCAAAATTCCAAATTTCTCTCCAAAAATCCCAAATTTATCCCAAAAAAACCCAAATTTATCCCCAAAAATCCCAAATTTTTCCCCAAAAAATCAGGGGATTTTTTTTTTCCCAAAAATCCCAAATTTATCCCCAAAAATCCCAAATTTATCCCCAAAATCCCAAATTTTTCCCCAAAAAATCCCAAAATTATCCCAAAAAAATCCCAAATTTATCCCCAAAAATCCCAAATTTATCCCCAAAAATCCCAAATTTATCCCCAAAAATCCCAAATTTTTCCCCAAAAATCCCAAATTTATCCCCAAAAATCCCAAATTTATCCCCAAAAATCCCAAATTTATCCCAAAAAAAGCCCAAATTTATCCCTCCAAAAATCCCAAATTTATCCCCAAAAATCCCAAATTTATCCCCAAAAATCCCAATTTTTTCCCCAAAAAATCAGGGGATTTTTTTTTCCCAAAAATCCCAAATTTATCCCCAAAAATCCCAAATTTATCCCCAAAATCCCAAATTTATCCCCAAAAAATCCCAAAATTATCCCAAAAAAATCCCAAATTTATCCCCCAAAAATCCCAAATTTGTCCCCAAAAATCCCAAATTTATCCCCAAAAATCCCAAATTTTTCCCCAAAAATCCCAAATTTATCCCCAAAATCCCAAATTTATCCCCAAAAATCCCAAAATTATCCCAAAAAAATCCCAAATTTATCCCTCCAAAAATCCCAAATTTATCCCCAAAAATCCCAAATTTATCCCCAAAAATCCCAATTTTTTCCCCAAAATCCCCTCCAAAAAAAAAAAAAAATTTTCCACCTTCCAAAAAAAATAAAAATAAAAATAAAAGTTTCCAGCTTCCAAAAAAAAATAAAACTTGAAAATTTTTAACGTTCAAAAAAAAAAAAAATTCCACCTCCAAAAAAATAAAAAAAAAATTTCGACTTCTAAAAAAAAAAAAATAAAAAATTTTCCCCCTTCCAAAAAAAAAAAAAATTTCCACCTTCCAAAAAATAAATAAGAAAAAAAATTTCCACCTTCCAAAAAAAATTAAAATAAAAATTAAAAATTTCCACCTTCCAAAAAATTTCCACCTTCAAAAAAAAAAATTAAAAATTTCACCTACCAAAAAAAAAATAAAAAAATAAAATTTTCCACCTTCCAAAAAACAAAATAAAGAAATTTTCACCTTCCAAAAATAAATAATAAAATTTTCACCTTCCAAAAAAAATAGAAATAAAATTTTCCACCTTCCAAAAAAAAAAAAAATCAAAATTTTCTGCCTTCCAAAAAAAAATAAAAATGAAAAATTTCCACCTTCCAAAAAAAAAAAAAAAATAAAAATAAAAATACTCACCTTCCAAAAAAAAAAAAAATTTAAAATTTTCACCTTCCAAAAAAAAATAAAAGTAAAATTTTTTCACCTTCCAAAAAAAATAAAAATAAAAATAAAAATTTCCACCTTCCAAAAAAAAAAAATTTCACCTTCAAAAAAAACAAAATTCCACCTCCAAAAAACCAAAAAAATTAAAAATAAAAACATTCACCTTCCAAAAAAAAAATCAATAAAAATAAAAATATTCACCTTCCAAATCAAAAATAAATAAAAATAAAATTTTTCCACCTTCCAAAAAAAATAAAAATAAAAATAAAAAATTTTCCCCTTCCAAAAAAAATAAATAAACAAAAATTTTCCCCTCCAAAAAAAAAAAAAAAAAAAAATTTCCACCTTCCAAAAAAAAAAAAAATTCCACCTTCCAAAAAAACAAAAAAATTAAAAATAAAAACTTCCACCTTCCAAAAAAAAATAAATAAAAATAAAAATATTCACCTTCCAAAACAAAAAGAAATAAAAATAAAATTTTTCCACCTTCCAAAAAAAATAAAAATAAAAATAAAAAATTTCCCCCTTCCAAAAAAAGTAAATAAACAAAAATTTTCACCTTCCAAAAAAATAAAAATAAAAAATTTCCACCTTCCAAAAAAAAAAAAAATTCCACCTCCAAAAAAAATAAAAATAAAAAAATTTCACTTTCCAAAAAAAAAAAAAAAATTCCGCCTTCCAAAAAACCAAAAAAATTAAAAATAAAAACATTCACCTTCCAAACAAAAATAAATCAATAAAAATAAAAATATTCACCTTCCAAAACAAAAATAAATCAAAATAAAAATTTTCCACCTTCCAAAAAAATAAAAAATTAAAAGTAAAAACTTCCAGCTTCAAAAAAACTAAATAAATAAATAAATATTCACCTTCCAAAACAAAAAGAAAAAAAAAAAAAATTTTCCACCTTCCAAAAAAAAAAAAAAAAAATTTCCCCCTTCCAAAAAAAGTAAATAAACAAAAATTTTCACCTTCCAAAAAAATAAAAATAAAAAATTTCCACCTTCCAAAAAAAAAAATTAAAGATTTAAATTTTCCACCTTCCAAAAAAAAAATAAAAATAAAAATTTCACCTTCTAAAAAAATCCAAAAAATAAAAAGAAAAATTTTCCACCTTCGAAAAAAAATAAAAATAAGAAATTTCCCCCTTCCAAAAAAAAAATTAAAAATAAAAATTTTCCACCTTCCAAAAAAAGAAAATAAGATAAAAAATTTCCACCTTCCAAAAACAAAAATAAAAATGAAAAATTTCCACCTTCCAAAAACAAAAATAAAAATAAAAATTTCCACCTTCCAAAAAAAAAAAATAAAAATTTCACCTACCAAAAAAAAAAATTAAAAATTTCCACCTTCCAAAAAAAATAAAATAAAAATAAAAATTTTCACTTTCCAAACAAAAAAAAAAAAAATTTTCACCTTCCAAATAAAAGTAAAAATTTTCACCTACCAAAAAAAAAAATTTTCCACCTTCCAAAAAAAAAAAAAATCTAAAAATTTCCACCTTCCAAAAAAAAAGAAATTAAAAATTCCACCTTCCAAAAAAAAAAAAAATTTCCCCCTTCCAAAAAAAAATACTAAAAAAAAATTTCACCTTCCAAAAAAAAATAAAAATAAAAATAGTCACCTTCCAAAAAAAATAAAAATTTAAATTTTCCGCCTTCGAAAAAAAAATTTAAAAATTTACATTTTTTCACTTTCCAAAAAAAAAAAAAAAAAATTTCCACATTCCAAAAAAAATGAAAGAAGAAAAAATCTTTCCACCTCCAAAAAAATAAAAAAAAAAAAAATTTCAACTTCTAAAAAAAAAAAAAAATAAAAATAAAAATTTCCAGCTTCCAAAAAAAAAAAAAAAAAATTTTCAACGTTCAAAAAAAAAAAAACCAAATAATAAATAAAAATAAAAAGTTTTGCACCTATGACGCGCAGGGCCCGCGCGGCGCTGCCGTAGGACGGGATCCAGCGCCCCTCCTGCAGCTCCTCGTAGCCGCAGCTGAAATTCCCCGTCTGGTTCCGCTCCGCTCGCTCCAACCGGAACCGCGCCTCACTTCCGGTCACCTCCGCTTCCGCTTCCGCTTCCGGCAGCGGAAGTTCGTCCCGGAAAAAGCGGAAGCGGCGGCGGGCGGGGCCCGGAGGGGCCTCGCAGGTGAAATCCAATGGGAGCCCCTGGACCGTGAGAGGGGAGGGGGACACGGAAAGGGTGGGAGGGGACGGGCGGTCTGGGGGAGGGGGAGGAGGAAGAGGAGGAGGAAGAGGAGGAGGAAGAGGAGGAGGAAGAGGAGGAAGAGGAAGAGGAGAAAGAGGAAGAGGAACACGAAAAGGAACAGGAAGAGGAAGAGGAAAGGGAAGAGGAAGAGGAACAGGAAGAGGAACAGGAAGAGGAACAGGAGGAAGAGGAAGAGAAAGGAAGAGGAACAGGAAGAGGAAGAGGAACAGGAACAGGAGGAAGAGGAGGAGGAAGAGGAACAGGAAGAGGAACAGGAAGAGGAGGAGGAAGAGGAACATGAAGAGGAAACGGAAGACGAACAGGAAGAGGAACAGGAGGAAGAGGAACAGGAAGAGGAACAGGAACAGGAACAGGAACAGGAGGAAGACAAAGAAGAGGAACAGGAAGAGGAAGAGGAGGAGGAAGAGGAAGAGGAGGAAGAGGAAGAGGAGGAGGAGGAAAAGGAAGAGGAAGAAGAGAAAGAGGAGGAGGAAGAAGAAGAGGAGGAAGAGGGAGAGGAAGAGGAGGAGGAACAGGAAGAGGAACAGAAACAAGGAGAGGAACAGGAACAGGAGGAAGAGGAAGAGGAAGAGGAAGAAAAAGAGGAAGAGGAGGAGGAACAGGAAGAGGAGGAGGAAGAGGAACAGAAACAGGAAGAGGAAGAGGAACAGGAATAGGAAGAGGAACAGGAAGAGGAGGAGGAAGAGGAAAACGAAGATGAAGATGAAGATGAAGAGAAAGATGAAGACAAAAGGGACAGGAAGAGGAAGAGGAAAGGGAAGAGAAAGAGGAAGAAGAGGAAGAGGAGGAGGAAAAGGAGGAGGAAGAAAAAGAGGAAGAGGGAAGAGGAAGAGGAAAGGGAAGGGGAGGAAGAGGAAAGGGAAGAAGAGGAGGAGGAAGAGGAAGAGGAAGAGGAGGGAGGAGGAACAGGAAGAGAAGGAACAGGAACAGGAGGAACAGGAGGAAGAGGAACAGGAGGAGGAAGAGGAGGAGGAACAGGAAGAGGAAGAGGAGGAAGAGGAAGAAGAGGAAGAAGAGGAAGAGGAGGAGGAAAAGGAAGAGGAAGAAAAAGAGGAAGAGGAGGAAGAGGAAGAGGAAGAGGAAGAGGAGGAGGAAGAGGAAAAGGAGGAGGAAGAAGAGGAAAGGGAAGAGGGAGAGGAAGAGGAGGAAGAGGAAGAGACAAAGTCAAAGTTGGGTCGCGACCGGGGACGGATTTTGGGAGATCTCCCCATTGAGGAGAGAAATCGACGTTGGGTGGAAGAGTCGGCGATGGGGATCAACGTTCAAACCCAACTCAACCCAACCATGGGCAACCAACCCAACCATGGGCAACCAACACAACCCAACCCAACCCAACCCATCCCAACCCAACCATGGCCAACCAACCCAACCATGGGCAACACAACCCAACCAACCCAACCATGGGCAACCCAACCATGGCCAACCAACCCAACCCAACCCAACCCAACCATGGGCAACCCAACCCAACCCAACCCAACCCAACCCAACCCAACCCAACCCAACCCATCCCAACCCAACCCAACCCAACCCAACCCATCCCAACCCAACCCAACCCAACCCAACCCAACCCAACCCAACCCAACCCAACCCAACCCAACCCAACCCAACCATGGCCAACCAACCCAACCCAACCCAACCCAACCCAACCCAACCATGGGCAACCAACCCAACCCAACCCATCCCAAGCCAACCCAACCCAACCATGGCCAACCCAACCATGGGCAACCCAACCCAACCCAACCCAACCAACCCAACCATGGCGAACCAACCCAACCCATCCCAACCCAACCCATCCCAACCCATCCCAACCAACCCAACCCAATCCAACCCAACCATGGGCAACCCAACCCAACCCGTCCCAACCCAACCCAACCCAACTCAACCCAACCATGGGCAACCCAACCCACCCCAACCAACCCAACCCAACCAACCCAACCCAACCCACCCAACCCAACCCAACTCAACCCAACCATGGCCAACCAACCCAACCCAACCCAACTCAACCCAACCATGGGCAACCCAACCATGGGCAACCCAACCCAACCCAACCCAACCACCCAACCCAACCCAACCCAACCCAACCCAACCAACCCAACCCAACCCAACCCACCCCAACCCAACCCAACCCAACCCATCCCAACCCAACCCAACCCAACCCAACCCAACCCAACCCACACCCAACCCAACCCAACCCAACCCAACCCAACCCAACCCACCCCAACCCAACCCAACCCAACCCAACCCAACCCAACCAACCCAACCCAACCCAACCCAACCCAACCCACCCAACCCAACCCAACCCACCCCAACCCAACCCAACCCAACCCAACCCCAACCCAACCCAACCCAACCCAACCCAACCTTGGGCAACTCAACCCAACCCAACTCAACCAAACCAAACCCAACCCAAACCCAACCCAATCCAACCCAACCCAGCCAACCCAACCATGGCCAACCAACCCAACCCAACCAACCCAACCCAACCCAACTCAACCAACCCAACCCATCCCAACCCAACCCAATCCAACCCAACCCAACCCAACTCAACCAACCCAACCCATCCCAACCCAACCCAACCCAACCCAACCCAACCCAACCATGGCCAACCAACCCAACCCAACCCAACCCATCCCAACCCAACCCAATCCAACCCAACCCAACCCAACCCAACCATGGCCAACCAACCCAACCCATCCCAACCCAACCCAACCCAACCCAACCCAACCCAACCCAACCCAACCCAACCATGGCCAACCAACCCAACCCAACCAACCCAACCAACCCATCCCAACCCAACCCAACCAACCCAACCCAACCCAACCCAACTCAACCCAACCCATCTCCACTCAACCCAACTCAACTCAACCCAACCCAACCCAACCCACCCCAACCCAACCCAACCCAACCTTGGACGTTGATGAGCACGGCTTGGCTGGGCAGGGACCGGACATGGCGTCCCCCGCGCCGGAGCACGGTGTAGGAGCAGGTGTGGGGGCCGCCATCTTGGAGCCCGGTGACGTTGAAGGAGCGGACGAAAACCCTCCTGGACGTGCGGACGTCGGTGACGGAGCCGGAGAAGGAGAAGAGGAAACCCAGGATGCGCTCGGCGTCGGCCGGCGCCGCGCACGTCACCGACACGGCGTCGCCGAAGAGGAAGCGCGGCTTGAATGGCGACACCGAGATGTTGGGGGCGGGGGGAGGGAGGTCTGGGAAGGGGGAAAAAAAAATTTGGAGGTTTTGGAGAGGATCGAAATCACGAATTTTAATTTTTTTTAATTTTTTTTTAATGTTTTTATTTGGTTGGGTTCAAAAAAAATCCCCAAAATGGCCCCAAAAATTCAAAGTTTTTGGGTCGTTGGGTAAAAAAATCCTAAAATTGGCCCCAAAAAATGGATTTTTTGGGTGATTGGGTCCAAAAATCCCAAAAATGGCCCCAAAAAATTCAAATTTTTGGGTGGTTGGGTTAAAAAAATCCCAAAAATGGCCCCAAAAATTTGATTTTTTAAAGGTTGGGTCCAAAAATCCTAAAAATTACCCCAAAAATTTAAATTTTTGAGTGGTTGGGTCCAAAAATCAAAAAAATGGTCCCAAAAATTTGATTTTTTTTGAGTGGTTGGGTCAAAAAAACCAAAAATGGCCCCAAAAATTCAAAGTTTTTGGGTGGTTGGGTAAAAAAAACCCAAAAATGGCCCCAAAAATTTGATTTTTTTGAGTGGTTGGGTCAAAAATCCTAAAAATTAAAAAAATTTGATTTTTTGAGTGGTTGGGTCCAAAAATCCCAAAAATGGCCCCAAAAATTCGATTTTTTTGAGTGGTTGGGTCAAAAAATGCCAAAAATGGCCCCAAAAATTCAAAGTTTTTGGGTGGTTGGGTAAAATAAAACCAAAAATGGCCCCAAAAAATTCAATTTTTTAAAGGTTGGGATAAAAAAGTTGAAAAATGGCCCCAAAAAATTCGATTTTTTTGAGTGGTTGGGTCCAAAAAGTTGAAAAATGGCCCCAAAAATTCGATTTTTTTAATAAGTTGGGTAAAAAAAAAAACCAAAAATGACCCCAAATAATTTGATTTTTTGGGTCGTTTGGTCCAAAAAAATCCAAAAATGGCCCCAAAAATTCGATTTTTTAAAAAAGTTGGGTAAAAAAAGATTTTAAATGGCGCCAAAAATTCGATTTTTTTGGGTGGTTGTGTAAAAAAAACCCAAAAATTGGCCCCAAAAATTCGATTTTTTAAAGGTTGGGTCCAAAAAAATTCGAAAAATGGCCCCAAAAATTTGATTTTTTTGAATGATTGGGTCGAAAAATTCCAAAAACGGCCCCAAAAATTAAATGTTTGGAATGGTTGTGTCAAAAAAATCCAAAAATTACCCCAAAAATTCGATTTTTGGGGTGGATGGGACCAAAAATCAAAAAAATGGCCCCAAAAAATCGATTTTTTTGAATGATTTGGTCAAAAAAAACCAAAAATGGCCCCAAAAAATTTGATTTTTTTGAGTGGTTGGGTCCAAAAATCCCAAAAATGGCCCCAAAAATTCAATTTTTTAAAGGTTGGGATAAAAAAGTCGAAAAATGGCCCCAAAAATTCGATTTTTTTTGAGTGATTGGGTCCAAAAATCCTAAAAATGGCCCCAAAAAATTTGATTTTTTTGGGTGGTTGGGTCCAAAAATCCCAAGAATTACCCCAAAAAATTCGATTTTTTTGGTTGGTTGGGTCCAAAAAGTCAAAAAATGGCCCCAAAAATTCAAAGTTTTTGGGTGGTTGGGATAAAAAAGTCCTTAAAATGGCCCCAAAAAATTCAAATTTTTAAAGGTTGGGATAAAAAACCCGAAAACTGGCCTCAAAAAATTCCATTTTTTTTGAGTGATTGGGTCCAAAATTCCTAAAATGAATGGCGCCTAAAAAAAATTTTGGCCCAAAAAGTTTTTGAGTGGTTGGGTCCAAAAATCCCAAAAATGGCCCCAAAATTTTGAAGTTTTTGGGTGGTTGGGATTAAAAAAACCAAAATGGCCCCAAAAATTCGATTTTTTAAAGGTTGGGTTAAAAAAAAACCAAAAATGGCCCCAAAAATTCGATTTTTTTTTAAAGTTGGGTAGAAAAAAATTTTAAATGGCCCCAAAAATTCGATTTTTTTGAATGATTGGGTCAAAAAATCCTAAAAATGGCCCCAAAAATTCGACTTTTTTTGAGTGGTTGGGTAAAAAAATCCCAAAAATGGCCCCAAAAATTCGATTTTTTTGAGTGGTTGGGTCAAAGAAATTTAAAAATGGCCCCAGAAATTTGGGATTTTTTGGGGGTTGGGTCAAAAATTTTAAAATGGCCCCAAAATTGATTTTTTGGGACTGGATGAGGTGGAAATGGGGAAATTTGAGGAAAATTTGGGGATTTTGGGGCTCAAATTTGGGGAAATTTTGGGAAAATTTTGAGGATTTTGGGGCTCAATTTTGGGGAAAATTTGGGGGAATTTTGAAGATTTTGGGGCTCAAATTTGGGGAAATTTGGGGGGAATTTTGGGGAAAATTTGGGGAATTTTGGGGCTCAATTTTGGGGAAATTTTGAGGGAAATTTTGAGGATTTTGGGGCTCAAATTTGGGGAAATTTGGGGAAAATTTGGGGATTTGGGGCTCAAATTTGGGGAAAATTTGGGGGGAATTTTGGGGATTTTGGGGAAATTTGGGGGATTTGGGGGCTCAATTTTAGGATAAATTTGGGGGGATTTGGTGATTTTGGGTCTCAAATTTGGGAGAAATTTTGAGAGACATTTTGAGGATTTTTGGGCTCAAATTTGGGAGAAATTTGAGGATTTTGAGGCTCAAATTTGGGAAAATTTTGGGAAAATTTGGAGATTTTGGGCTCAATTTTTGGGAAAATTTGGGGGAATTTGAGGATTTTTGATTCTCAATTTTGGGGAAAATTTGGAGAAATATTTGGGATTTTGGGGCTCAATTTTGAGGAAAATTTGAGGAAAAAATTGAGGATTTTTGGGTCTCAATTTTGGGGAAATTTTGGGGCTCAAATTTGAGGAGAATTTGGGTAAAAATTGGGGATTTTTGGGTCTCAAATTCGGGAGAAATTTGGGGGAAATTTCTGTTTTGGATTGGGCTCAGATTGGGTCGAAAAAAGCCAAAAACGGCCCCAGAAATTCGATTTTTTCGAGGTGGGAATGGAGAAAATTGGGATTTTTTTTTTTTTTTTCCCAAAATGGGGATTTTTGTGGGAATTTTGTCGTTACCTGAAGGCGCCACCCACGGGAAAAGGATCGGGAGAGAGGCTGGAAAAAAATGGGAAAAGTGAAAAAAAAAATTGGGAAAATGGGAAGAAAAAATGGGAAAATGGGGAAAATAAATGGGAAAAATTAAAAAATGGGAAAAGGGGGGGGGGAAATGGGAAAAATGGGAAAAATGGGAAAAGTGAAAAAAAATTGGGAAAATGGGGAAAAAAATGGGAAAGGGGGAAAAAATGGGAAAAATTTTAAAAAACTGAGAAAAGTGGGGAAAAAACGGGAAAAGGGGAAAGAAAATTGGAAAAGGGGGAAAATGGAAAAAGGGAAAAAAAATTGGGAAAATGGGAAAAAATGGGAAAAATTTTAAAAATGGGAAAAGGGAAAAAATGGGAAAAATAAAAAAAATGGGAAAAGGGAAAAAATGGGAAAAGTGGAAAAATGGGAAAAGGGGGAAAATGGGAAAAGTGAAAGAAAAAAGGGAGAAAAATGAGAAAAGTAAAAAAAGGGAAAAATGAAAAAATTGGAAAAGGGAAAAAATGGGAAAAGGGGAAAAAGGAGAAAATTGAAAAAAATGGGAAAAGTGGAAAAAATGGGGGAAAAATTTAAAAAATGAGAAAAGTGAAAAAATTGGGAAAAGTGAAAAAATTGGGAAAATGAAAAAAAATGGGGGAAAAGGGGAAAAGTGAAAAATAAATGGGAAAAGTGAAAGGAAAAGGGGAAAAGGGAAAAAATGGGAAAAGGGGAAAATGGGAAAAGTTTAAAAATGGGAAAAGTGGGAAAAATTGGGAAAAGGGGAAAATAAATGGGAAAAAATTTTTAAAATGGGAAACGGGGAACAAATGGGAAAAATTTTAAAAAATGGGAAAAAACGTTAAAAAATGGGCAAAGGGGGAAATTGGGAAAAGAGGAAAAAATGGGAAAAAAGGAAAAGTAAAAAAATGGGAAAAGGGAAAAAAAGGGAAAAATGAAAAAAATTGGGAAAAGTGGAAAATAAATGGGGAAAAATTTAAAAAATGGGAAAAGTTGGGAAAAATTGGAAAAGGGGAAAAAAGTGGGGAAAGTAAAAAATGGGAAAAGTGGAAAAAATGAGAAAAGGAGAAAAAAATGGGAAAAGTGAAAAAAATTGGAAAAGAGGAAAAAAGTGAGAAAAGAGGAAAAAATGGGAAAAAGGGGAAAATTGGGAAAAAGGGGGAAAAAATGGGAAAGTGAAAAAAAAGGAAAAAGGGAAAAAATGGGAAAAAAGGGGAAAAAATGGGAAAAGTGGAAAAAATGGGAAAAACGGAAAATAAAAGGGAAAAGTGAAAAATGAGAAAAGTGAAAAAATGGGGAAAAAGTAAAAAAAAGGGGAAAAGGGAAAATAAATGGGAAAAGTGAAAAAGAAATGGGAAAAGGGGAAAATAAATGGGAAAAATTTAAAAAATTGCCAAAAGTGAAAAATAAAATGGGAAAAGGGGAAAAATTGGAAAGTGAACAAAATGGGAAAAATAAAAAAATGGGAAATTTGAAAAAAATGGGAAAAAAAGTTAAAAAATGGGAAAGGTAAAAAAATGGGAAAATGGGAAAAAATGGAAAAAATAAAAAAATGGGAAAAGGGGGAAAATGGGAAAAGTGAAAGAAAAAAGGGAAAAGGGAGAAAAAATGAGAAAAGGGGAAAATTGGGAAATGGGGGGAAAAAGGGAAAAAAAGTAAAAAAATGGGAAAAAAGTAAAAAAATGGGAAAAATGCAAAAAAATGGGAAAAGTGGAAAAATGGGAAAAGGGGGGGAAATGGGAAAAGTAAAGAAAAATTGGGAAAAGTAAAAAAAATGGGGAAAATGGAAAAATGGGAAAGGGGGAAAATAAATGGGAAAAATTTAAAAAATGGGAAAAAGGGGAAAAAAGGAAAAGGGGGAAAAATTGGGAAAAGGGGAAAACAAATGGGAAAAATGAAAATACGAGAAAAGTGAAAAAAATTGGGAAAAGTGGAAAAATGGGGAGAGTAAAAAAATGGGAAAAGTTGGGAAAAATTGGAAAAGGGGAAAAAATCGGAAAAGTAAAAAAATTGGGAAAAGGGGGAAAAATGGGAAAAATTTAAAAATGGGAAGAGGGGAAAATAAATGGGAAAAGTGGAAAAAATGGGAAAAGTGAAAGAAATATGGGAAAAATTTTTAATAAAGGGGAAAGGGGAAAAAATTGGGAAAAGTGAAAAAAAATTGGAAAAAATAAAAAATAGGAAAAAAGGGGAAAAAGGGGAAAAAATGAGAAAAGTGGGAAAAAAGGAAAACTTAAAAAATGGGGAAAGTGGGGAAAAAATGGGAAAAATGAAAAAAATGGGAAAAATTAAAAAAGGAAATGGGATAAAAATGGGAAAAGTGGAAAAAATGGGAAAAAATAAAAAAGGGAAATGGGATAAAAATGGGAAAAGTGGAAAAAGGGAAAAATGAAAAAAATGGAAAAAGTGAAAAAATTGGGAAAAGGAAAAAAATGGGAAAAGTGAAAAAAATTGGGAAAAATAAAAAGAAGGGGAAAGTAAAAAAAAGGGAAAAGTGGGAAAATGGGAAAAGTTAAAAACGGGGGGAAAAGGAAAAAAAATGGGAAAAAGGGAAAAAATGGGAAAAATGGAAAAGAAATTGGAAAAAAAAATTTAAATGGGAAAAGGGGAAAATAAATGGGAAAAGTGAAAAAAAAGGAAAAAGGGAAAAAATGGGAAAAAATTTTAAAAATGGGGAAAATGGGAAAATGGGAAAAATGGGAAAAGTAAAAAAAAAAAGGGAAAAATGAAAAAAATGGGGAAAAGGGGAAAAATGGGAAATGGGGAAAAATTGGGAAAAGTGAAAAATGGGAAAATGGGAAAAGGGGAAAAGGGGAAAATAAATGGGAAAAGTAAAAAAAAAGAGAAAATTGGAAAAAATGGGAAAATTGGGGGAAAATGGGAAAATGGGAAAAAAATGGGAAAAGTGAAAAAAAAATTTGGGAAAGGGGGAAAATGGGAAAAGTGAAGAAAAAATTGGGAAAAGTAAAAAAAGGGGAAAAGTGAAAAAAATGGGAAAAGTGAAAAAAATGGGAAAAGTGAAAAAAAGGAAAAGGGGGAAAATGGGAAAAGTGAAAATAAATGGGAAAAATAAAAATAAGTGAGAAAAGGGGAAAAATGGGAAAAGTAAAAAAAGAAAAAAGTGAAAGAAAAATGGGAAAAGTAAAAAAAAGGGAAAAGAGAAAAATGGGGAAAAAAGTAAAAAAAGGAAAAAAAAGAAAAATGGGAAAAGTAAAAACAAAGGGAAAAGTGAAAGAAAAATGGGAAAAGGGGAAAAATAGGAAAAAAGAAAAAATGGGAAAAATGGGAAAACTGGAAAATAAAAGAGAAAAATAAAAAAAATGGGGAAAACCGTTAAAAAATGGAAAAAGGGAAAAAAGGGAAAAATGAAAAAAATGGGAAAGGGGGAAAATAAATGGAAAAAAATTTAAAAATGTGAAAAGTTAAAAAAAATGGGAAAAGTTGGGGAAAAGGGAAAAGGGGAAAAATGGGAAAAGTGAAGAAAAATTGGAAAAGGGGAAAAAAGGGGAAAATGAAAAAAATGGGAAAAGTGGAAAAAAGGAAAAGGGGAAAATAATTGGAAAAAAATAAAAATAAATGAGAAAAGGGGAAGAATGGGAAAAGTGAAAAAAATGGAAAAAGTGAAAGAAAAAAGGGAAAAGTAAAAAAATGGGGGAAAAAAGAAAAAAATGGGAAAAAATTGGGGAAAAATGGGAAAAGGGGAAAAAAGGGAAAGTGAAAAATGGGAAAAATGAAAAAATGGGGGAAAAGGGGAAAAATGGGAAATGGGAAAAAATTGGGAAAAGTGAAAAAGTGGGAAAATGGGGAAAAAATGGGAAAAAGTAAAAAAATTGGGAAAAGGGAAAAAATGGGAAAAGGGGAAAAAATGGGAAAAAAGTAAAAAAATGGGAAAAGGGAAAAAATGGGAATAGAGGAAAAAAAAAAGGAAAAGTGAAAGAAAAATGGGAAAAGTAAAAAAATGGGAAAAATGAAAAAAATGGGGAAAGGGGGAAAATTGGAAAAGGGGAAAAATGGGAAAAGTGAAGAAAAAATTGGGAAAAGTAAAAAAAAAGGAAAAGTAAAAAAAAATGGGGGAAAATGGGAAAGGGGGAAAAAATTGGGAAAAATGAAAAAATGTGAAAAAGGGAAAAAAATTGGAAAAAGGGGGAAAATGGGGAAAATGGAAAAAATGAGAAAAAATGGGAAAAGGGGAAAATAAATGGGAAAAGTAAAAAAAATGAGAAAATTGGAAAAAATGGGAAAATTGGGGAAAATGAGAAAAAATGGGAAAAGGGGAAAAATGGGAAAAGTAAAAAAAATGAAAAAAGTGAAAGAAAAATGAGAAAAGTGAAAAATGGGAAAAGTAAAAAAAAGAGAAAATTGGAAAAAATGGGAAAAGGGGGAAAATGGGAAAAATAAAAAAAAGTGAAAAAAGTGAAAGAAAAATGAGAAAAGTGAAAAAATGGGAAAAGGGGGAAAAATGGGAAAAGTGAAAAAATGGGAAAAGGGGAAAAAGTGGAAAAAGGAGGAAAAATAAGAAAAGCGAAAGAAAAATGGGAAAAATGGGAAAAAATGGGAAAAATGAAAAAATGTGAAATTGGGAAAAAAATCAGAAAAAATTGGGGAAAAAATGGGAAAAAATCAGAAAAAATTGGGAAAAAATCAGAAGAAATTGGGAAAAAATGGGGAAAAAACAGAAAAAAAACTGGGAAAAACTGGGAAAAAATCAAAAAAATTGGGAAAAATTGGGAAAAAATCAGAAAAAAATGGGATAGAGGAGGAGGAAGAGGAGGAGGAGTTGGGATGAAGGGCAGGGAAATTTGGGGGGAAAAATGGGGGAAAAATTGGGAAAAAATTGGGAAAAAAATCAGAAAAATTGGGAAAAAAATGGGAAAAATTGGGGAAACATCAGAAAAAATAGGAAAAAAATTGGGGAATAAATGGGAAAAAAATGACGGAAAAAATGGGGAAAAAATGGGAAAAAATCAGAAAAAATTGGGATAGAGGAGGAGGAGGAAGAGGAGGAGGAGTTGGGATGAAGGGCAGGGAAATGGGGGGAAAAAGGGAAAAATTCGGAAGAATTTGGAAAAAAATTGGGGAAAAAATGGAAAAAAAATCAGAAAAAATTGGGAAAAAATGAGAAAAATTTGGGACAAAACCAGAAAAAATTGGGAAAAAATCAGAAAATATTGGGATAGAGGAGGAGGAGGAGGAAGAGGAGTTGGGATGAAGGGCACGGAAATTTGGGGGGAAAAAGGGAAAAATGGTGAAAATTGGGAAAGAATTGGGAAAAATGGGGAAAAATTGGAAAAAAAGTGGGAAAAAATCAGAAAAAAATTGGGAAAAAAATGGAAAAAAATCAGAAAAAAATTGGGATAGAGGAGGAGGAGGAAGAGAAGGAAGAGGAAGATGAGTTGGGATGAAGGGCAGGGAAATTTCGGGGGTAAAAAGTGAAAAATGGGGGAAAAAAAGAGGAAAAAAGGGAAAAAAAGGAGGGGGATGAGGAGGAGGAGGAGGAGTTGGGATGAAGGACATGGAAATGGGGGAAAAAAGGGAAAAATGGGAACAATTGGGAAAAATGGGGAAAAAAATGGGGAAAAATTGGGAAAAAAAATGGGAAAAAAATCATAAAAAATTGGGAAAAAATGGGGAAAAATCAGAAAAAATTGGGAAAAAAATGGGGGAAAATGGGGGAAAAATGAGGAAAAAAATAAGGGGAAAAAGGGGAAAAAATCAGAAAAAATTGGGATAGAGGAGGAGGAGGAGTTGGGATGAAGGGCAGGGAAATTTGGGGAAAAAATCAGAAAAATTTGGAAAAAATTGGAAAAAATGAGAAAAAATTGGGAAAAAAATCAGAAAAAATTGGGAAAAATTCAGAAAAAAAGTGGGAGAGAGGAGGAGGAAGAGGAGGAGGAGGAGTTGGGATGAAGGGCAGGGAAATTTGGGGGAAAAAAGTGAAAAATGGGGGAAAATTGGGGAAAAATTGGGGAAAAATCAGAAAAAAATGGGAAAAAATCAGAAAAAAATTGGGAAAAAATCAGAAAAAAATGGGAAAAAATCAGAAAAAATTGGGATAGAGGAAGAGGAGGAGGAAGATGAGGAGGAGGAGGGGTTGGGATGAAGGGCAGGGAAATGGGGGTAAAAATTGGGAAAAAATTGGGAAAAAATGGGAAAAAAATCAGAAAAAATTGGGGAAAAAATGTGGGAAAAATCAGAAAAAATTGGGAAAAAATTGGGGAAAAAATCAGAAAAAATTGTGATAGAGGAGGAGGAGGAGTTGGGATGAAGGGCACAAAAATGGGGGGAAAAGGAAAATGGGGAAAATTGGGGAAGAATTGGGGAAAAAATCAGAAAAAAAAATGGGAAAAAAATCAGAAAAAAATGGGAGAGAGGAGGAGGAGGAGGAGGAGGAGGAGTTGGGATGAAGGGCACAAAAATGGGGGAAATTGGGAAAAAATCAGAAAAAATTGGGAAAAATTGGGGGAAAAAATCAGAAAAATTTGGGATGGGGAGGAGGAGGAGGAGGGGTTGGGATGAAGGGCAGGGAAATTTGGTGGAAAAAAGGGAAAAATGGGGAAAAAGTGGGAAAAAAATCAGAAAAAATGGGAAAAAATCAGAAAAAAATGGGAAAAAAATGGAAAAAAATCAGAAAAAAATGGGAGAGAGGAGGAGGAAGAGGAGGAGGAGGAGCTGGGATGAAGGGCACGGAAATGGGGGGGAAAAATGGGGGAAAAATTGGGAAAAAAATCAGAAAAAATTGGGATGGAAGAGGAAGATGAGTTGGGATGAAGGGCAGGGAAATTTGGGGGAAAAAGAAAAATGGGGAAAAAAAAGAGGAAAAAAGGGAAAAAATGGAGGGGGATGAGGAGGAAGAGGAGGAGGGGTTGGGATGAAGGGCAGGGAAGTGGGGGAAATTGGGAAAAAAATCAGAAAAAATTCGGAAAAAATGAGAAAAAATTGGGATGGAGGAGGAAGAAGAGGAGGAGGAAGAGGAAGAGGAGGAGTTGGGATGAAGGGCAGGGAAATTTTGGGGGAAAAATGGTGGAAAACTGGGGGAAAATTGGGGGAAAATCAGAAAAAAATGGGAAAAAATCAGAAAAAAATGGGGAAAAAATCATTAGAAAATGGGATAGAGGAGGAGGAAGAGGAGGAGGAGGAGTTGGGATGAAGGGCAGAGAAATGGGGGGAATGGGGGAAAAATTGGGGAAAAAAAAGGGAAAAAATCAGAAAAAAATAGGAAAAATTGGGGAAAAAAACGGAAAAAAATGGGAAAAAATGGGAAAAAATCAGAAAAAATTGGGATAGAGGAGGAGGAAGAAGAGGAGGAAGAGGAGTTGGGATGAAGGGCAGGGAAATGGGGGAAATTGGGAAAAAAATCAGAAAAAATTGGGATAGAGGAAGAGGAGGAAGAGGAGGAAGAGGAGGAGGAGGAGTTGGGATGAAGGGCAGGGAAATGGGGGAAATTGGGAAAAAATCAGAAAAAATTGGGAAAAATTGGGGAAAAAATCAGAAAAATTTGGGATGGGGAGGAGGAGGAGGAGGGGTTGGGATGAAGGGCAGGGAAATTTGGTGGAAAAAAGGGAAAAATGGGGAAAGTGTGGGAAAAAAATCAGAAAAAATGGGAAAAATGGAAAAAATCAGAAAAAATTGGGATAGAGGAAGAGGAGGAGGAGGAGTTGGGATGAAGGGCAGGGAAATGGGGGGAAAAGGAAAATGGGGAAAATTGGGGAAGAATTGGGAAAAAGTGGGGAAAAATCAGAAAAAAAAAGGGAAAAAATCATAAAAAATGGGAAAAAATCAGAAAAAAAAAGGGAAAAAATCAGAAAAAAATGGGATAGAGGAGGAGGAGGAAGAGGAGGAAGAGGAGGAAGAGGAGTTGGGATGAAGGGCAGGGAAATCTGGGGGAAAAAAGTGAAAAATGGGGGGGAAAAAAGTGGAAAAAAAGGGGAAAAAAAAGAGGAAAATTGGGAAAAAAGGAGGAAGAAGAGGAAGAGGAGGGTGAGGATGAGGAGGGGGAGGCCTCACCCAGCAGAGGGAGGAAGGCCCGGAGCTCCATGGCCGTGTCCCCGTGTCCCCGTGTCCCCCTGTCCCCGTGTCCCCTCCCCACCACGTGACCCCCAAACTCGGGGGAAAAGGGGAAGCGGCCCCAAATCCCGGGGGGGGGGGGGATTGCGCAACGGTGACGTCACCGCGCCGGAGGTGACTCAGGGGCGGCTCTTGCGACATTTGGGGACATCCCGGGGTGGGGGGGGGGGGCAGGGAGGGGGGGTGGCACCGGGGTTGGGGACACTGAGAGGGTGGCACCGAGGTGGCACCAATGGAGGTGACACCGCGGTTGGGGACAGTGAGGTGACGGTGGCACCGAGGTGAGGGTGACAATGAGGAGGTGACACCGAAGAGGAGGTGACATCGAGGTTGGTGACATTGAGATGGTGGCACCGAGGTGAGGGTGACACCGGGGTTGGGGACAATGAGATGGTGGCACTGAGGTGGCACCAATGGAGGTGACACCAGGGTTGGTGACATCGAGGTGAGGGTGGCACCGGGATTGGTGACACTGTGACCGTGACACTGTGGGGAAGGTGACACCAAACTTGGTGACACAAAGGTGAGGGTGGCACCAGGTTTGGGGACATTGAGCAGGTGGCATCGAGGTGAGGGTGACAACGAGGAGGTGACACCAAGGTTGGTGACACTGAGAAGGTGACACTGGTGAGGGTGACAATGAGGAGGTGACACCAAGGTTGGTGACACTGAGGTGAGGGTGGCACCGAGGTGACACCAATGGAGGTGACAACGGGGTTGGGGACAATGAGATGGTGGCACTGAGGGGAAGGTGACACCAAACTTGGTGACACCAATGGGGAGGTGACACCGAGGTTGGTGACACTGAGAAGGTGACACTGGTGAGGGTGACAATCAGGAGGTGGCACCAAGGGGGAGGTGACACCGAGGTGAGGGTGGCACTGAGAAGGTGACACCGAGGAGGAGGTGACACCAGGGTTGGGGACAATGAGAAGGTGACACCGAGGTGAGGGTGCCATCGAGGTTGGTGACATTGAGACGGTGACACTGAGGTGGCACCAATGGAGGTGACAGCGAGGTGAGGGTGACACCGAGGTGAGGGTGGCACCAGGGTTGGGGACATTGACAAGGTGGCACTGAGGTTGGGGACATTGAGGTGACGGTGACACCGAGGTGAGGGTGACAATGAGAAGGTGACATCGAGGAGGAGGTGACACCAAAGTTGGTGACACCGAGGTGAGGGTGACATCGAGATTGGTGACATTGAGATGGTGACACTGAGGTGGCACCAATGGAGGTGGCACCAAGGTCAGGGTGACACCAGGGTGACAGTGGCACCGAGATTGGGGACACTGAGAAGGTGACACTGAGGGGAGGGTGACAATCAGGAGGTGGCACCAAGGGGGAGGTGACACCGGGGTGAGGGTGGCACTGAGAAGGTGACATCAAGGAGGAGGTGACACCAGGTTTGGGGACATTGAGAAGGTGGCACTGAGGAGGAGGTGACACCAAGGTTGGTGACACCAAGGTGAGAGTGACATCGAGGTTGGTGACAATGAGACGGTGACACTGAGGTGGCACCAATGGAGGTGACATCAAGGTGAGGGTGACACCGGGGTTGGGGACATTGAGGTGAGGGTGGCACCGAGGTGAGGGTGACACCGGGGTTGGGGACATTGAGGTGAGGGTGGCACCGAGGTGAGGGTGACACCGGGGTTGGGGACAATGAGATGGTGGCACTGAGGTGGCACCAATGGAGGTGACACCGAGGTGAGGGTGGCACTGGGGTTGGGGACATTGAGATGGTGGCACTGAGATTGGGGACACTGAGGTGAGGGTGACACCAAAGTTGGTGACACCAAGGGGGAGGTGACACCGAGGTGAGGGTGACACTGAGATGGTGACATCGAAGAGGAGGTGACACCGGGGTTGGGGACATTGAGATGGTGGCACCGAGGTGAGGGTGACAGCAGGGTTGGGGACAATGAGAAGGTGACACTGAGGTGGCACCAATGGAGGTGACACCAAGGGGGAGGTGACACCCAGATGAGGGTGACATCGAGGTTGGTGACAATGAGACGGTGGCACCGAGGTGGCACCAATGGAGGTGACATCAAGGTGAGGGTGACACCGGGGTTGGGGACATTGAGATGGTGGCACTGAGGTCACACAAGGGTGGCCCAAGGGTTGGTGACACCGAGAAGGTGACACCGAGGTGAGGGTGGCACCAGGGTTGGGGACATTGAGAAGGTGGCACTGAGGTTGGGGACATTGAGGGGGAGGTGACATCAGGGTTGGTGACATTGAGGTGACGGTGACATTGAGGTGACGGTGGCACCGAGGTGAGGGTGACAATGAGGAGGTGACATCGAAGAGGAGGTGACACCAGGGTTGGTGACATCGAGGTGAGGGTGGCACTGGGGATGGTGACACTGAGACGGTGACACTGTGGGGAAGGTGACACCAAACTTGGTGACACAAAGGTGAGGGTGGCACCAGGCTTGGGGACATTGAGCAGGTGGCATCGAGGTGAGGGTGACAACGAGGAGGTGACACCAAGGAGGATGTGACACCGAGGTTGGTGACACTGAGAAGGTGACAATGAGGAGGTGACACCAAGGTTGGTGACACTGAGGTGAGGGTGGCACCGGGGTTGGTGACAATGAGGTGGTGGCACAGAGGTGACACCAATGGAGGTGACAACGGGGTTGGGGACAATGAGATGGTGGCACTGAGGGGAAGGTGACACCAAACTAGGTGACACCAATGGGGAGGTGACACCGAGGTTGGTGACACTGAGAAGGTGACACTGGCGAGGGTGACAATCAGGAGGTGGCACCAAGGGGGAGGTGACACCGAGGTGAGGGTGGCACTGAGAAGGTGACACCGAGGAGGAGGTGACACCAGGGTTGGTGACACTGAGAAGGTGGCACTGAGATGAAGGTGACATCGAGGTTGGTGACAATGAGATGGTGACACTGAGGTGACACCAATGGAGGTGACACCAAGGGGGAGGTGACACCGAGGTGAGGGTGGCACCAGGGTTGGGGACATTGAGATGGTGGCACTGAGGTTGGGGACACTGAGGCGAGGGTGACACCAAAGCTGGTGACACCAGTGGGGAGGTGACACCGAGATGAGGGTGGCACTGAGAAGGTGGCACCAAGGTGAGGGTGACACCAAGGTTGGGGACACTGAGAAGGTGACACCGAGGAGGAGGCGACACCGAGGTTGGTGACACAAAGGTGAGAGTGGCATCGAGGTTGGTGACAATGAGATGGTGACACAGAGGTGGCACCAACGGAGGTGGCACCAAGGGTGAGGTGACACCGAGGTGAGGGTGGCACTGAGAAGGTGACATCAAGGGGGAGGTGACACCGGTGTTGGGGACATTGAGACGGTGGCACTGAGGTCACACAAGGGTGGCCCAAGGGTTGGTGACAACGAGACGGTGACACTGAGGGGGAGGTGACACTAAAGCTGGTGACACCGGGGTGAGGGTGGCACCAATGGAGGTGGCACCAAGGTTGGGGACATTGAGGTGACGGTGACACCAGGGTGAGGGTGACATCGAGATTGGTGACATTGAGACGGTGACACTGAGGTGACACCAAGGGGGAGGTGACACCGAGGTGAGGGTGACACCAGGGTTGGGGACACTGAGATGGTGGCACCGAGGTGAGGGTGACATCGAGGTGAGGGAGACAATGAGATGGTGACACTGAGGTGGCACCAATGGAGGTGACACCAAGGTGGGGGTGGCACCGGGGTTGGGGACAATGAGATGGTGGCACTGAGGTTGGGGACACTGAGGTGACGGTGACACCGAGGTGAGGGTTGCACCAGGGTTGGTGACAATGAGATGGTGACACTGGGGAGGAGGTGACACCAAACTGGGTGACACAAAGGTGAGGGTGACACCAGGGTTGGGGACATTGAGGTGACGGTGACACCGAGGTGAGGGTGACAATGAGAAGGTGACACCGAAGTGAGGGTGACACCAAAGTTGGAAAGAGAAAGAGGGAAAAGGGGAAAGGGGGAGGGGGTGACACCGAGGTGAGGGTGACATCGAGATTGGTGACATTGAGATGGTGACACTGAGGTGGCACCAATGGAGGTGGCACCAAGGTCAGGGTGACACCAGGGTGACAGCGGCACCGAGATTGGGGACACTGAGACGGTGACACTGGTGAGGGTGACAATCAGGAGGTGGCACCAAGGGGGAGGTGACACCGGGGTGTGGGTGGCACTGAGAAGGTGACACCGAGGAGGAGGTGACACCAGGGTTGGTGACAATGAGATGGTGACACTGAGGTGGCACCAACGGAGGTGACACCAAGGTGAGGGTGGCACCGGGGTTGGGGACATTGAGATGGTGGCACTGAGGTCACACAAGGGTGGCCCAAGGGTTGGTGACACTGAGACGGTGACACTGAGGGGAAGGTGACACCGAGAAGGTGACACCGGGGTGAGGGTGGCACTCAGGAGGTGACACCGGGGTTGGGGACATTGAGGTGACGGTGGCACCGAGGTGAGGGTGGCACCAGGGTTGGGGACAATGAGACGGTGACACTGAGGGGGAGGTGACACCAAACTTGGTGACACCAAGGGTGAGGTGACACCGAGGTGAGGGTGACAATGAGAAGGTGACACCGAGGAGGAGGTGACACCAAAGGTGGTGACACTGAGGTGAGGGTGACATCGAGGTTGGTGACAATGAGATGGTGACACTGAGGTGGCACCAATGGAGGTGGCACCAAGGTCAGGGTGACACCGGGGTGACAGCGGCACCGAGATTGGGGACGCTGAGAAGGTGACACTGGTGAGGGTGACAATCAGGAGGTGGCACCAAGGGGGAGGTGACACAGGTGAGGGTGGCACTGAGATGGTGACATCGAGCAGGATTTGACACCAGGGTTGGGGACAATGAGAAAGTGGCACTGAGGTGAAGGTGACATTGAGGTTGGGGACACTGAGGTGACCGTGACATCGAGGTGAGGATGGCACCAGGGTTGGTGACACTGAGATGGTGACACTGACGGGGAGGTGACACCAAAGTTGGTGACACCAAGGGTGAGGTGACACCGAGGTGAGGGTGACATCGAGGTTGGGGACAATGAGATGGTGACACTGAGGTGACACCAATGGAAGTGACACCAAGGTGAGGGTGACACCAGGGTTGGGGACACTGAGGGGGAGGTGACACTGAAAAGGTGACACTGAAGTGAGGGTGACACCGGGGTTGGTGACAATGAGACGGTGACACTGAGGTGGCACCAATGGAGGTGACACCCGGGTTGGTGACACAAAGGTGAAGGTGACATCGGGGTTGGTGACACTGAGGGGAGGTGACACCGAGAAGGTGACACTGGTGAGGGTGGCACTCAGGGGGTGGCACCAAGGGGGAGGTGACACCGAGATCGGTGACACCGAGGTTGGTGACAATGAGACGGTGACACTGGGGGGGAGGTGACACCAAAGTTGGTGACACCAAGGGGGAGGTGACACCGAGGTGAGGGTGGCACCGAGACGGGGGTGGCACCAAGGCCGGTGACATCGGGATCAAGGTCGCCCAAAATCCCCAAAACCAAAAAAATCCCCAAACTCCAAACCAGGAAACCCCAAAAACCCCAAAAACCCAAAAACCCCAAAACCAAAAAATCAAAAAAAACCCAAAACCACAAAAAACCCAAAACCACAAAAACCACAAACCACAAAATCAGAAAACCCCAAAAAAACCCCCAAACCAGAAAACCCAAATAACCCCAAACCCCAAAAAACCAGAAAACACAAAACCAGAAAAGCCAAAAAACACCAAAACCCAAAAAACCCAAAAAAGCCCCAAACCCCCAGAAAAACCCAAAACCAAAAAACCCCCCAAAACCCAAAAAAACCCCAAAAAACCCAAAAAACCCAAAAAACCCAAAAAAACCAAAAAACCCCCCAAAAAACCCCCAAAAACCCCAAAACCCCAAAACCAGAAAACCCCAAAAACCTCAAAACCCAAAAAATCCCCAAACCCCAAAAAAACCCGAAAACACAAAACCAGAAAAGCCAAAAAAACCCAAAAACCCAGAAAAACCCCAAAACCAAAAATCCCCAAACTCCAAACCAGGAAACCCCAAAAAACCCAAAAACCCAAAAACCCCAAAACCAGAAAATTAAAAAAAAACTCCAAGACCCAAAAATCCCAAAACCACAAAAACCCCAAAAAAACCCCAAAACCAGAAAACCCAAATAACCCCAAACCCCAAAAAACCAGAAAACCCCAAACCAGAAAAGCCAAAAAAATCCCAAAACCCAAAAAAACCCCAAAACCCCCCAAACCAAAAAACCCCAAAAATCCCAAAACCACAAAAAAACCGAAAACCCCCAAAACCCCAAAACCCCCAAAATCCCCAAACCCCAAAACCAGAAAACCCCAAAAACCTCAAACCCCAAAAAACCCAAAAAAACCCCAAAAAAACCCCCAAAACCCCCAAAATCCCCAAACCCCAAAACCAGAAAACCCCAAAAACCTCAAACCCCAAAAAACCCAAAAAACCCCCAAAAACCCCAAAAAACCCCAAAAAAACCCCAAAAACCCCAAAACCCCAAAACCAGAAAACCCCAAAAACCTCAAAACCCAAAAAATCCCCAAACCCCAAAAAAACCCGAAAACACAAAACCAGAAAAGCCAAAGAAAAGCAAAAAAAATCAAAAAACCCCCAAAAAATCCCAAAACTCCAAAACCCCAAAACCAGAAAATCAAAAAAACCCCAAGACCCCAAAAAACCCAAAACCACAAAAACCCCAAACCCCAAAACCAGAAAACCCCAAAAAAACCCCAAAACCAGAAAACCCAAATAACCCCAAACCCCAAAAAACCCGAAAACACAAAACCAGAAAAGCCAAAAAAACCCCAAAAACCCCAAAAAACCCCAAAACCAAAAAACCCCAAAAATCCCAAAACCACAAAAAACCGAAAACCCCCAAAAACTCCAAAACCCCAAAAATCCCCAAACCTCAAAACCAGAAAACCCCAAAAACCCCAAAAAACCCAAAAAACCCAAAAAAACCCCAAAAAACCCCCAAAAACCCCAAAACCCCAAAACTCCAAAACCCCAAAACCAGAAAACCCCAAAAACCTCAAAACCCAAAAAATCCCCAAACCCCAAAAAAACCCGAAAACACAAAACCAGAAAAGCCAAAGAAAACCCAAAACCCAAAAAAACCCCAAACTCCAAAGCCAAAAAACCCCAAAATTCCCAAAACCACAAAAAAACCGAAAACCCCCCAAAACCCCAAAACCCCAAAAATCCCCAAACCTCAAAAACCAGAAAACCCCAAAAACCTCAAACCCCAAAAAACCCAAAAAAACCCAAAAACCCCCAAACGAACCCAAAACCAGAAAACCCCCCCAAAAACCCAAACCCCCAAAAAACCTCAAAACCCAAAACCAAAAAAACCCCCCAAAAAACCCAAAAAAACCCCAAAACCCCAAAAAAACCTCAAAACACCAAAACCCCCAAACCTCTAAAAGCCCCCAAAAAAACCCAAAACCAGAAAACCCCAAAAAACCCCCAAAAACCCCAAAAAACCAAAAAAACCAAAAAACCCCCAAAATAGAAAAAAAAAACCCCAAAAAACAAAAAAACCCCAAACCCCAAAACCCCAAACCCCAAACATCCCAAAATTCACTCAGGGTCACTCAGGGTCACTCAGGGTCACTCAGGGTCACTCAGGGGTCACTCAGGGTCACTCAGGGTCACTCAGGGTCACTCAGGGTCACTCAGGGGTCACTCAGGGTCACTCAGGGTCACTCAGGGGTCACTCAGGGGTCACTCAGGGTCACTCAGGGTCACTCAGGGGTCACTCAGGGGTCACTCAGGGGTCACTCAGGGTCACTCAGGGGTCACTCAGGGTCACTCAGGGTCACTCAGGGTCACTCAGGGGTCCCTCAGGGGTCACTCAGGGTCACTCAGGGGTCACTCAGGGGTCACTCAGGGTCACTCAGGGGTCACTCAGGGGTCACTCAGGGGTCACTCAGGGTCACTCAGGGTCACTCGGGGTCACTCAGGGGTCACTCAGGGGTCACTCAGTGTCACTCAGGGTCACTCGGGTCACTCAGGGGTCACTCAGGGGTCACTCATTGGTCACTCAGAGTCACTCAGGGTCACTCAGGGGTCACTCAGGGTCACTCGGGGTCACTCAGGGGTCACTCAGGGGTCACTCAGTGTCACTCAGGGTCACTCAGGGGTCACTCAGGGGTCACTCAGGGTCACTCAGGGTCACTCAGGGGTCACTCAGGGTCACTCAGGGGTCATTCGGGGTCACTCAGGGTCACTCAGGGGTCACTCAGGGGTCACTCAGGGTCACTCAGGGTCACTCGGGGTCACTCAGGGTCACTCAGGGTCACTCAGGGGTCATTGGGGTCACTCAGGGTCACTCAGGGTCACTCAGGGTCACTCAGGGGTCACTCAGGGTCACTCAGGGGTCACTCAGGGGTCACTCAGGGTCACTCAGGGGTCACTCAGGGGTCACTCAGGGTCACTCAGGGTCACTCAGGGGTCACTCAGGGTCACTCAGGGTCACTCAGGGGTCACTCAGGGGTCGCTCAGGGGTCACTCAGGGGTCATTCGGGGTCACTCAGGGGTCACTCGGGGTCACTCAGGGGTCACTCAGGGGTCACTCAGGGTCACTCGGGGTCACTTAGGGTCACTCAGGGGTCACTCAGGGGTCACTCAGGGGTCACTCAGGGTCACTCAGGGGTCACTCAGGGGTCACTCAGGGGTCACTTAGGGTCACTCAGGGTCACTCAGGGTCACTCAGGGGTCACTCAGGGGTCACTCAGGGTCACTCAGGGTCACTCAGGGTCACTCAGGGGTCACTCAGGGTCACTCAGGGTCACTCAGGGGTCACTCAGGGGTCACTCAGGGGTCACTCAGGGTCACTCAGGGTCACTCAGGGTCACTCAGTGGTCACTCAGGGGTCACTCAGGGTCACTCAGGGTCACTCAGGGGTCACTCAGGGGTCACTCAGGGGTCACTCAGGGTCACTCAGGGTCACTCAGGGTCATTGGGGTCACTCAGGGGTCACTCAGGGTCACTCAGGGTCACTCAGGGGTCACTCAGGGGTCACTCAGGGGTCACTCAGGGGTCACTCAGGGTCACTCAGGGTCACTCAGGGGTCACTCAGGGGTCACTCATTGGTCACTCAGGGTCACTCAGGGGTCACTCAGGGGTCACTCAGGGGTCACTCAGGGTCACTCAGGGGTCACTCAGGGTCACTCGGGGTCACTCAGGGGTCACTCAGGGTCACTCAGGGTCACTCAGGGGTCACTCAGGGGTCACTCGGGGTCACTCAGGGTCACTCAGGGGTCACTCAGGGGTCACTCAGGGGTCACTCAGGGGTCACTCAGGGGTCATTGGGGTCACTCAGGGTCACTCAGGGTCACTCAGGGTCATTCTCTCCCCGCCCCTCCCCCACATTAAGGACTCTCAGTTCTCGAAGTTTCCAGAGCGGCTTTAATGAGGGGGGGGGAGGGGGGGACCCCACAGAGACCCCAAACCCGCCCCATAGCGACCCCAAATCTGCCCCATAGCGACCCCAAACCCGCCCCATAGCGACCCCAAACCTGCCCCATAGAGACCCCAAACCTGCCCCATAGCGACCCCAAACCCGCCCCATAGCGACCCCAAACCTGCCCCATAGCGACCCCAAACCTGCCCCACAGCGACCCCAAACCTGCCCCACAGCGACCCCAAACCTGCCCCATAGCGACCCCAAACCCGCCCCACAGAGACCCCAAACCTGCCCCATAGAGACCCCAAACCTGCCCCATAGCGACCCCAAACCCGCCCCATAGCGACCCCAAACCCGCCCCATAGCGACCCCAAACCTGCCCCACAGAGACCCCAAATCTGCCCCACAGCGACCCCAAACCTGCCCCACAGAGACCCCAAATCTGCCCCACAGCGACCCCAAACCCGCCCCATAGCGACCCCAAACCTGCCCCATAGCGACCCCAAACCCGCCCCACAGACACCCCAAACCCGCCCCACAGAGACCCCAAACCCGCCCCATAGCGACCCCAAACCTGCCCCATAGCGACCCCAAACCTGCCCCATAGCGACCCCAAACCTGCCCCACAGAGACCCCAAATCGGCCCCATAGCGACCCCAAACCTGCCCCATAGCGACCCCAAACCTGCCCCATAGCGACCCCAAACCCGCCCCATAGAGACCCCAAACCCGCCCCATAGCGACCCCAAACCCGCCCCATAGCGACCCCAAACCCGCCCCACAGCGACCCCAAACCCGCCCCACAGCGACCCCAAACCTGCCCCACAGCGACCCCAAACCCGCCCCATAGCGACCCCAAACCTGCCCCACAGAGACCCCAAACCTGCCCCATAGCGACCCCAAACCTGCCCCACAGCGACCCCAAACCTGCCCCATAGCGACCCCAAACCCGCCCCATAGCGACCCCAAACCTGCCCCATAGCGACCCCAAACCCGCCCCATAGCGACCCCAAACCTGCCCCATAGCGACCCCAAACCCGCCCCATAGCGACCCCAAACCTGCCCCACAGAGACCCCAAAGTGCCCCATAGCGACCCCAAACCCGCCCCATAGCGACCCCAAACCCGCCCTACAGCTACCCCAAACCTGCCCCATAGCGACCCCAAACCTGCCCCACAGAGACCCCAAACCTGCCCCATAGCGACCCCAAACCTGCCCCACAGCGACCCCAAACCTGCCCCACAGAGACCCCAAATCGGCCCCATAGCGACCCCAAACCTGCCCCACAGCGACCCCAAACCTGCCCCACAGCGACCCCAAACCCGCCCCATAGCGACCCCAAACCCGCCCCATAGAGACCCCAAACCTGCCCCATAGCGACCCCAAACCCGCCCCACAGCGACCCCAAACCCGCCCCATAGCGACCCCAAACCCGCCCCATAGAGACCCCAAACCTGCCCCACAGCGACCCCAAACCCGCCCCATAGCGACCCCAAACCCGCCCCATAGCGACCCCAAACCTGCCCCATAGAGACCCCAAACCTGCCCCATAGCGACCCCAAACCCGCCCCACAGAGACCCCAAACCTGCCCCATAGAGACCCCAAACCCGCCCCACAGAGACCCCAAACCCGCCCCATAGCGACCCCAAACCTGCCCCATAGAGACCCCAAACCTGCCCCATAGCGACCCCAAACCTGCCCCACAGAGACCCCAAACCTGCCCCACAGAGACCCCAAACCCGCCCCATAGCGACCCCAAACCTGCCCCATAGCGACCCCAAACCCGCCCCATAGCGACCCCAAACCCGCCCCATAGCGACCCCAGGATCTTTTTGGGTGCCCCATGGACACCCCAGTCTGCCCCATAGATGCCCCAGGGTGCCCCATAGAGACCCCAGAACTCCTTTAGGGTGCCCCATAGAGACCCCAGGGTGCCCCACAGACCCCTGAGATGCCCCATAGAGACCCCAGGGTGCCCCATAGAGATTCCAGAACCCTTTAGGGTGCCCCATAGAGACCCCAGGGTGCCCCACAGACCCCAGAGTGCCCCATAGATGCCCCATAGAGACCCCAAAATGCCCCATAGAGACCCCAGGACTCTTTAGGGTGCCCCATAGGCGACCCAGGGCAGCCCAGGGTGCCCCATAGGTGACCCAGGGCACCCCAGGGTGCCCCACAGAGACCCCAGGGTGCCCCATAGACCCCCCCCATAACCACCCCAGGAGCCCTCCAGGCCACCCCAGCCCCTCCCCCATCGCTCTGGAACCCTTGACCTCCCCCCCCACTTGGGCACCGCGAGTGGCCACTCAGGGTCACTCAGGGTCACTCAGGGTCACTCAGGGGTCAGTCAGTGGCCACTCAGGGTCACTCAGGGGTCACTTAAAGTCACTCAGTGGCCACTAAGGGTCACTCAGGGTCACTCAGGGGTCACTCAGGGGTCACTCAGGGTCACTCAGGGTCACTCAGGGTCACTAAGTAGCCACTAAGGGGTCTCTCAGTGGCCACTTAAGGTCACTCAGGGTCACTCAGTGGCCACTCAGGGTCACTCAGGGGTCACTCAGGGGTCACTCAGGGGTCACTTAAAGTCACTCAGTGGCCACTAAGGGGTCACTCAGGGTCACACAGGGGTCACTCAGTGGCCACTCGGGGGTCACTCAATGGCCACTCCGAGCCCCTCAGTGGCCACTAAGGGGTCACTCAGGGTCACTCAGTGGCCACTCAGGGGTCACTCAGTGGCCACTAAAGGGTCACTCAGGGTCACTCAGTGGCCACTAAAGGGTCACTCAAGGGTCACTCAGTGGCCACTCAGTGGCCACTCGGGTGTCACTCAGGGGCCCCTCAGCGCCCACCCCGCCGTGGCTCAGGGGGGCCTGGGGGGGCTCCCCGCGGGCCGGAAGAGCCTCCAGGCCCCTCTGCAGATGAGGCCGAACCAATAGAGCTGCGGGGCCGCCATGGCGGCGGCGGCCGCGTTATAGAGAGGGGGCAGCGCCGCGGGAGCGCGCAGCAGAGACAGCCCGCGGTGACGCGCGTACGCCCAGTACAGGTAAGGGAACAGGAGGACCCGGCACAGAAGGAACGTGAGCACAAGGAGCAGCGCGTTCAGTTTGTGAAGGGCCGTGTGCTGCCAGCGCAGCTGCAAAACAAAAACAAAAAAAAGGGATTTTTTTTTTTTTAGGGATTTTTTAGCATTTTTTTCTGATTTTTTAGGGATTTTTTGGGGATTTTTTTGGGGATTTTTTTGGGGATTTTTTGGGATTTTTTGGGATTTTTTGGGGGGGTTTTTGGGGATTTTTTGGGGATTTTTTTGGGGATTTTTTGGGATTTTTTGGGGATTTTTTTGAATTTTTTTCTGATTTTTTTGGGATTCTTTTCTGATTTTTTCGGGATTTTTGGGGGATTTTTTCGGGATCTTTTGGGGATTTTTTGGGGTTTTTTTTTGATTTTTTGGGATTTTTTGGGATTTTTTGGGGATTTTTTGGGGATTTTTTGGGATTTTTTGGGGATTTTTTTGAATTTTTTTCTCTTTTTTTGGGCTGTTTTTCTGATTTTTTGGGGATTTTTTGGGGTTTTTTTGGGATTTTTTTGGGATTTTTTGGGGGATTTTTGGGGGTTTTTTCGTGGATTTTTGGGGATTTTTTGGGGATTTTTTGGGGATTTTTTTCTGATTTTTTGGGGACTTTTTGGGATTTTTTTGGGATTTTTTTGGGATTTTTTAGGGATTTTTTGGGGATTTTTTGGGATTTTTTGGGGATTTTTGGGGGATTTTTTGGGATTTTTTGGGGGATTTTTGGGGGATTTTTTAGTGGGTTTTTAGGAATTTTTTGGATTTTTTTCTGATTTTTTCGGGATTTTTTTCGGATTTTTTTCGGATTTTTTTCGGATTTTTTTCGGATTTTTTTCGGATTTTTTTCGGATTTTTTGGGGATTTTTTTTGATTTTTTTTCTGATTTTTTAGGGATTTTTGGGGGATTTTTGGGGGATTTTTTGGGGATTTTTTAGGGATTTTTTTGAGGATTTTTTAGCATTTTGTAGGTATTTTTTTGGATTTTTTGGGGATTTTTTTGGAGATTTTTTAAGGAATTTTTGGGGTATTTTTTTGGGGATTTTTGGGGATTTTTTTTTGGGATTTTTTGGGATTTTTTGGGGATTTTTGGGGATTTTTTGGGGATTTTTAGGGGATTTTTTGGGGGATTTTTAGGGATTTTTAGGGGATTTTTGGGTGATTTTTTGGGGATTTTTTGGGGATTTTTTGGGATTTTTTGGGGATTTTTTTGAATTTTTTTCTCTTTTTTTGGGCTGTTTTTCTGATTTTTTGGGGATTTTTTGGGGATTTTTTGGGATTTTTTTGGGATTTTTTGGGGGATTTTTTGGGGTTTTTTCGTGGATTTTTGGGGATTTTTTGGGGATTTTTTGGGGAATTTTTTCTGATTTTTGGGGACTTTTTGGGATTTTTTTGGGATTTTTTTGGGATTTTTTAGGGATTTTTTGGGGATTTTTTGGGATTTTTTGGGGATTTTTGGGGGATTTTTTTGGATTTTTTGGGGGATTTTTTGGGGATTTTTTGGTGGGTTTTTAGGAATTTTTTGGATTTTTTTCTGATTTTTTCGGGATTTTTTTCGGATTTTTTTCGGATTTTTTGGGGATTTTTTTTGAATTTTTTTCTGATTTTTTTTGAATTTTTTTCTGATTTTTTTTGAATTTTTTTCTGATTTTTTAGGGATTTTTGGGGGATTTTGGGGGGATTTTTTTGAGGATTTTTTAGCATTTTGTAGGTATTTTTTTGGATTTTTTGGGGATTTTTTTGGAGATTTTTTAAGGAATTTTTGGGGTATTTTTTTGGGGATTTTTGGGGATTTTTTTTTGGGATTTTTTGGGATTTTTGGGGATTTTTGGGGATTTTTTGCGGATTTTTAGGGGATTTTTTGGGGATTTTTAGGGATTTTTAGGGGATTTTTGGGTGATTTTTTGGGGGTTTTTTGGGGATTTTTTGGGGATTTTTTGGGATTTTTTGGGGATTTTTTGGGATTTTTTTGGGATTTTTTGGGGATTTTTTGGGGATTTTTTGGAGATTTTTTTAGGATTTTTTGGGGGATTTTTATGGGATTTTTATGGGATTTTTATGGGATTTTTGGGGGATTTTTATGGGATTTTTATGGGATTTTTTGGGGGATTTTAATGGGATTTTTATGGGATTTTTTGGGGATTTTTTGGGGATTTTTATGGGATTTTTATGGGATTTTTTGTGGTTTTTTATGGGATTTTTTGGGAAATTTTGGGATTTTTATTGGATTTTTATGGGATTATTGGGGGTTTTTAATGGGATTTTAATGGGATATTTTTCTGATTTTTTCGGGATTTTTTTGGGATTTTTTGGGGATTTTTTGGGATTTTTATGGGGATTTTAATGAGATTTTAATGGGATTTTTGGGGGATTTTTACGGGATTTTCTCATTTTCCCGCCATTTTTCGCGGGATTTTTTCCGGGTTTTTTGCTATTTGGGATCTGGGGACACTCGGGGACATTTGGGGACAATTTGGGGACAATTTGGGGACACTTTTGGGGCCACCTCACCAGGATGAGCACCTTGCCCAGGCACACGAAGGGCGTGCTCAGCTCGGCCATCAGCAAACAGCCCAGGAAGAAATCGCCCTTGTCCCTGCGCCACACCTGGGGACACCAAAATGTCACCTAATGTCACCTGATGTCACCTGATGTCACCTGATGTCACCTAATGTCACCTAATGTCACCTGATGTCACCTAATGTCACCTAATGTCACCTAATGTCACCAAATGTCACCAAATGTCACCTAATGTCACCTAATGTCACCTAATGTCACCTGATGTCACCTGATGTCACCTGATGTCACCTAATGTCACCTAATGTCACCTAATGTCACCTGATGTCACCTGATGTCACCTAATGTCACCTAATGTCACCTAATGTCACCTAATGTCACCTAATGTCACCTAATGTCACCAAATGTCACCAAATGTCACCTGATGTCACCTGATGTCACCTAATGTCACCTGATGTCACCTAATGTCACCAAAGTGTCCCCAAATGTCACCAAAGTGTCACCAAATGTCACCAAATGTCCCCAAAGTGTCCCCAAATGTCCCCAAATGTCCCCAAATGTCCCCAAATGTCCCCAAATCCCCCCAAAAGTGTCCCCAAAGTGTCCCCAAGGTGTCCCCAGGTGTCCCTTTGGTGTCCCCAAATTGTCCCCGAACCCCCCGAAAGTGTCCCCAACCCCCACAAAAGTGTCCCCAAGATGTCCCCAAATGTCGCCAACCCCCAGAAAAGTGTCCCCAAAGCCCCCGAAAGTGTCCCCAAACTCCCAGAAGTGTCACCAAATGTCCCCAAAGTGTCCCCGGATCCCCCAAAAGTGTCCCCAAATGTCACCAAACCCCCCCGGAAGTGTCACCAGAGCCCCCCAAAGTGTCCCAAATTGTCCCCGAATTGTCCCCAAACCCCCCAAAGTGTCCCCAAATGTCCCCAGGTGACCCTTTGGTGTCCCCAAATTGTCCCCGAACCCCCCAAATGTCCCCAAATGTCCCCAAATGTCCCCAAATGTCCCCAAATGTCCCCAAATGTCCCCAAGTGTCCCCAAATGTCCCCAAATGTCCCCAAATGTCCCCAATGTCCCCAAACCCCCCAAAGTGTCACAAAGTGTCACCAAGGTGTCACCAACCCCCCCCCAAAGGTGTCCCCAAACCCACCAGGTGTGTCCCAGGTGTCCCCAGGTGTGTCCCAGGTGTCCCCAGGTGTGTCCCAGGTGTGTCCCAGGTGTGTCCCAGGTGTGTCCAGGTGTGTCCCAGGTGTGTCCAGGTGTGTCCCAGGTGTGTCCCAGGTGTGGCCCAGGTGTGGCCCAGGTGTGCCCAGGTGTGTCCCAGGTGTGTCCAGGTGTGCCCAGGTGTGTCCCAGGTGTGTCCCAGGTGTCCCCAGGTGTGTCCCAGGTGTCCCCAGGTGTGTCCCAGGTGTGTCCCAGGTGTGTCCCAGGTGTGTCCAGGTGTGTCCCAGGTGTGTCCCAGGTGTGCCCAGGTGTGTCCAGGTGTGTCCCAGGTGTGTCCAGGTGTGTCCCAGGTGTGTCCAGGTGTGCCCAGGTGTGTCCCAGGTGTGGCCCAGGTGTGGCCCAGGTGTGCCCAGGTGTGTCCCAGGTGTGTCCAGGTGTGTCCCACGTGTGGCCCAGGTGTGGCCCAGGTGTGCCCAGGTGTGCCCAGGTGTGCCCAGGTGTGCCCAGGTGTCCCCAGGTGTGCCCAGGTGTGCCCAGGTGTGCCCAGGTGCCCCCAGCCATACCCAGGTGTATCCCAGCTGTACCCAGGTGTATCCCAGGTGTGTCCCAGGTGCCCCCAGGTGCCCCCAGGTGTGCCCAGGTGACTCACGGTGGCCACAGGGAAGCAGACCAGCACCATGGCCAGGTGGTGCAGCACCATCAGCCGCTCGTGGCGCAGGAAGGCGGCGGCGGCCGCGCGGGGCGGGGGGGGCGGGGCCTGGGCGTGGCCCTTCACCTGAGAGCGCTGCAGGTGGCACAGGTACATGGCATAGACGTCATAGACAAAGTAGGGCACGGCAAAGGGAGGGTAGGCGGCGGCCAGCCAGTGCCTGGGACAGGTGAGACACAGGTGAGACACAGGTGAGATACAGGTGAGACACAGGTGAGACACAGGTGAGACACAGGTGAGACACAGGTGAGAGACAGGTGAGACACAGGTGAGATACAGGTGAGATACAGGTGAGACACAGGTGAGACACAGGTGAGACACAGGTGAGACACAGGTGAGACACAGGTGAGATACAGGTGAGAGACAGGGGAGACACAGGTGAGACACAAGTGAGACACAGGTGAGAGACAGGTGAGTTACAGGTGAGACACAGGTGAGACACAGGTGAGAGACAGGTGAGACACAGGTGAGACACAGGTGAGACACAGGTGAGACACAGGTGAGACACAGGTGAGACACAGGTGAGACACAGGTGAGACACAGGTGAGACACAGGTGAGACACAGGTGAGACACAGGTGAGACACAGGTGAGACACAGGTGAGATACAGGTGACCTTGGGGACACCCCTTGGGGAGGTCTCAGGTGTGTCCCAGGTCTGCAGGTGTCCCCAAATTCCACCACTGAGGTGTCCCAGGTGACCTTGGGGACACCAATGTGGGGGTCCCAGGTGTGCCCAGGTGTCCCCAGGATGTCCCCAGGTGTGCCCAGGTGTGCCCAGGTGTCCCCAGGGTGTCCCCAGCTGTCCCCAGGTGTGTCCCCAGGTGTCCCCAGGTGTCCCCAGCTGTCCCCAGGTGTGCCCAGGTGTGCCCCAGGTGTCCCCCAGGTGTCCCCCAGGTGTACCCAGGTGTCCCCAGGATGTCCCCAGGTGTGCCCAGGTGTCCCCAGGTGTCCCCAGGATGTCCCCAGGTGTCCCCAGGTGTATCCCAGGTGTGCCCAGGTGTATCCCAGGTGTCCCCCAGCTGTGCCCAGGTGTCCCCCAGGTGTGCCCAGGTGTGCCCAGGATGTCCCCAGGATGTCCCCAGCTGTGCCCAGGATGTCCCCAGGTGTCCCCAGGTGTGCCCAGGATGTCCCCAGGTGTCCCCAGGTGTGCCCAGGTGTCCCCAGGTGTGCCCAGGTGTCCCCAGGTGTGCCCAGGTGTGCCCAGGTGTCACTCACTGGTCGTCAATGACGTGCTGGCACGAGCTGGAGATGATGTACCCGGCTGTGGACGCCATGACGGCCTGAACTGACGACACCAACCTGGGACAGGTGAGACACAGGTGAGACACGGGTGAGACACAGGTGAGACACAGGTGAGACACGGGTGAGACACAGGTGAGACACAGGTGAGACACAGGTGAGACACAGGTGAGACACAGGTGAGACACAGGTGAGACACAGGTGAGACACAGGTGAGACACAAGACAGGTGTGACACAGGTGAGACACGGGACAGATGTGACACCAGGGGACACGGCACAGGTGTGACACAGGACAGGTGTGACACAGGACAGGTGTGAGACAGGTGGGACACAGGTGAGACAGGTGTGACACACGTGTGACACAGGTGAGACACAGGTGAGACACAGGACCGGTGTGACACCAGGACAGGTGTGACACAGGACAGGTGTGACACCAGGACAGGTGGGACACAGGTGAGACACAGATGGGACACAGGTGTGACACACGTGTGACACACGTGTGACACAGGACAGGTGTGACACCAGGACAGGTGTGACACAGGTGTGACACGCGGGTGGCACAGTGGGGGATGGGCCGGCCCTGATGTCCCCGCGTCACCGGCTAATCCCGCCCCTCCCCCCCCCCCGGATTGTCCCCTCCCCCCCCGGATTGTCCCCAACCCCTCCCGGATTGTCCCCTCCCCCCCCCGGATTGTCCCCAACCCCCCCCGGATTGTCCCCTCCCCCCCGGATTGTCCCCTCCCCCCCGGATTGTCCCCAAACCCCCCCGGATTGTCCCCTCCCCCCCGGATTGTCCCCCCCCCGGATTCCCTCCCCCCGGATTGTCCCCAACCCCCCCGGATTGTCCCCTCCCCCCGGATTGTCCCCTCCCCCCCGGATTGTCCCCTCCCCCCCGGATTGTCCCCAACCCCCCCGGATTGTCACCGTCCTGTCCCTGATCCCCCCCGGCTTGTCCCCAAGCCGCCCCTCCCCCACCCCGGCCTGGCCTTGTCACTGTCACTGTCGCTGTCACTGTCGCTGTCGCTGTCACTGTCACTGTCGCTGTCGCCCATCCCAGGCCTGCATGTGGCACTGTCCCCTCCCTGTCCCCTCCCTGTCCCCTCCCTGTCACCTCCCTGTGTCCCCTCCCTGTCACCTCCATCCCCGTCCCTGTCACCTCCTTGGCCCAGTGCCACCCATCCCTGTCCCCGCAGTGTCCCCTCCTTGTCCCCATCCCTGTCCCCTCCTTGTCCCATCTCCGTGTCCCCTCCCTGTCCCAGTGCCACCCATCCCTGTCCCCATCCCTGTGTCCCCTCTTGTCCCCATCTCTGTCCCCTCCTGTCCCCTCCCCATCCCCCTCCTTGTCCCCTCCATCCCCATCCTTGTCCCCTCCATGTCACCTCTCTGTCCCAGTGCCACCCATCCCTGTCCCGTCCTTGTCCCCATCCCTGTCCCCTCCCTGTCCCCATCCCTGTCCCCATCCCTGTCCCCTCCTTGTCCCCATCCCTGTCCCCATCCCTGTCCCCTCCCTGTCCCCATCCCTGTCCCCATCCCTGTCCCCTCCTTGTCCCCATCCCTGTCCCCATCCCTGTCCCCTCCTTGTCCCTTCCATGTCCCCATCGCTGTCCCGTCCATGTCCCCTCCCTGTGTCACCTCCATCCCCCTCCTTGTCCCCCTCCCTGTCCCCTCCTTGTCCCCGTCCCCTCCCCCTCCCTGTCCCCATCCCTGTCCCCATCCCTGTCCCCTCCTGTCCCCATCCCTGTCCCCCTCCCTGTCCCCTCCTTGTCCCCATCCCTGTCCCCATCCCTGTCCCCATCCCTGTCCCCGTGTCCCCTCCCCCTCCCTGTCCCCATCCCTGTCCCCTCCCTGTCCCCTCCTGTCCCCGTGTCCCCATCCCTGTCCCCATCCCTGTCCCCATCCCTGTCCCCTCCTTGTCCCCTCCTTGTCCCCATCCCTGTCCCCTCCCTGTCCCATCCATGTCCCCATCGCTGTCCCCTCCTTGTCCCCTCCCGTGTCCCCTCCATCCCCATCCCTGTCCCTTCCATGTCCCCATCCCTGTCCCCATCCCCCTCCTTGTCCCCATCCCTGTCCCCATCCCTGTCCCCGTGTCCCCTCCCCCTCCTTGTCCCCATCCCTGTCCCCTTCGTGTCCCCTCCTTGTCCCCTCCTGTCCCCTCCTTGTCCCCATCCCTGTCCCCTTCGTGTCCCCTCCTTGTCCCCTCCTGTCCCCTCCTTGTCCCCATCCCTGTCCCCATCCCTGTCCCCTCCTTGTCCCCTCCCTGTCCCCTCCTTGTCCCCATCCCTGTCCCCTCCCTGTGTCCCCATCCCTGTCCCCATCCCTGTCCCCGTGTCCCTGTCCCCATCCCTGTCCCCATCCCTGTCCCCATCCCTGTCCCCATCCCTGTCCCCTCCGTGTCCCCATCCATGTCCCCATCGCTGTCCCGTCCATGTCCCCTCCCTGTCCCCCTCCCTGTCCCCATCCCTGTCCCCATCCCTGTCCCCCTCCCTGTCCCATCCATGTCCCCATCGCTGTCCCCTCCTTGTCCCCTCCCGTGTCCCCTCCATCCCCATCCCTGTCCCCATCCCTGTCCCCATCCCTGTCCCCATCCCCCTCCTTGTCCCCATCCCTGTCCCCTCCCTGTGTCCCCTTCCTGTCCCCCTCCTTGTCCCCATCCCTGTCCCCGTGTCCCCTCCCCCTCCGTGTCCCCATCCCTGTCCCCATCCCTGTCCCCATCCCTGTCCCCTCCCTGTGTCCCCTTCCTGTCCCCCTCCTTGTCCCCATCCCTGTCCCCGTGTCCCCTCCCCGTCCCCTCCCCATCCCTGTCCCCATCCCTGTCCCCATCCCTGTCCCCTCCTTGTCCCCATCCCTGTCCCCGTGTCCCCTCCCCCTCCGTGTCCCCATCCCTGTCCCCGTCCCTCCCCCCGCCGTGCCCGCTGTCCCCTGGCGGTGTCACCTGGCTGCCAGCACGGTGGCCCTGCCGCGGGGACAGCCGCCCACGGCCACCAGCGCCCCGCGGGCCAGCACGAAGAGCCCCGGGAAGAAGAAGAGCCCCGGTAGCCACAGTAGCCACACCGGGAAGGACGGGAAGAGCGGCAGCGACACGCGCGGCGACACGGCCGGCGACACCGGCGACACCGGCGACAGCGGCGACAGCGGCGACAGCGAGTCCCCGGGCATGGCCGGGAGGGGCGGGGCCTGCCCGGGGGGGAGGGGCGTCAGGGGGGGATGGGCGGAGGGGACAGCGAGGGGACACGGAGGGGACACGGAGGGGACACGGAGGGGACAGCGAGGGGACAGCGAGGGGACAGCGAGGGGACAGTGATGGGAGCGGGCATGGCCGGAGGGGGCGGGGCTGGGGAGGGGGCGGGGCTTGGGGAGGGGCGGGGCTTGGGGAGGGGACAGAGTGGACAAGGGGACGATATGGGGGCGTGGCCTAAGGGGGAGGGGACAAGGGAAAGGGATGGATGAAGGGGCGTGGCCTAAGGGGGCGTGGCCTAAGGGGAGGGAACAATGTAAATGGATGGATGAAGGGGCGTGGCCTAAGGGGCGGGGCTTAAGGGGGCGTGGAGCACTGGGAGGGATGGAGGGAGGGGCGTGGCCTAAGGAGGCGGGGCTTAAGGGGGAGGGCCTAAGGGGACAAGAGGACACTGGGAAGGGATGGACGAAGGGGCGTGGCTTAGGGGGCGTGGCTTAAGGGGGAGGGGACAAGGGGAAGGGATAAACGAAGGGGCGTGGCTTAAGGGGGAGTGATCAAAGGGGCGTGGTTTAAGAGGGGGAGGGGACAAGGGGATGCCAGGAAGGCCCGAATGGGGGAGGGGCTTTTGGTAGGGGGCGTGGCCTAAGGGGTGAGGCCTAAAGGGGAAGATAATGAAAGGAGGGGCGTGGGTTTGAGTGTGGGCGTGGCTTTTGGGGAAAGGGGCGTGGCTTGGAGGGGAGGGGACAAGGAGGGCACTGGAAACGCATGGAGGGGGCGGGGCTTCAGGAATGGGGTGGGGATTGAGGGGTGGAGGGGCGGGGCTTAATGGGAGGAGTCAACAATGGAATTGGGCGTGGCCTGGGGTGGGGGTGGGGCTTGTCTATGTCCATGAGGGGCTAAGGGGGTGAGGTGACAAAGGGGGCGTGGCTTGGAAAAAAGGGGAGGGCCTAAACCCCCCTCCAATCCCTCTCTCCCTCCCCCCCCCCCACGCTTCATTTGCATAAATCTCCCCCTCACCGTCACCCGGGCGGGTCCGCGGCCTCCCTCAGCGCCTCATGAATATTCAGCGCGGCCTTCCCGCCGCTCATTTACATAAATTTACATAAATCTTCCACAATTCGCCGGCGGGACCTCCCCCCCCCCTTCCCCTCAGGCCGCGGCGTCTCCACAGCAACGGCGGGAACGCCGCGCGCGCTGATTGGCCGAGAGCGGCAGCCAATCAGAGGGCGTTGCCGGGCAGAGCGGGGGTCAGCGCGGGCGGCGCTGATTGGTCGAGAGGAGGTGGGCGGGGTTTAAGGAGCGGGCGGCCAATGGGAGAGCGCGGGGAGGGGTTGCCATGGCGACGGCGCCATTTTTGGGTGCATATGAATGAGCTGGGCGGGGCTGCGCTGCGCTAATTAGCATAATAACGATTAAAACATGAATATTAATGAGGTTTTAATGAGAAACGGGAGGTGGCGCCACCGAGGCCACGCCCCCTCACTAAGACACCCCCCCCCCCCAAAGGACGGGGAGGGGTCAAAGGAGGAGCCCAAAATTGGGGGGGAGGGGCCCAAAATTTGGGGGTCCTAAAAAGGGGGGGGGAGGGGCAGAAGTGGGGGGGGGGGAAGGAATTGGGGGAGGGGCCCTAAAATTTGGGGTCCCAAAAAGGAGGGGGGGAGGGGCCCCAAAATTCGGGGGGGGGGGTCCAAAAAAAGGGGGGGGGGGGAAATTTGCGACCCTAAAATTTGGGGGGGAGGAGTAAAAGGGTTCCCCAAAAATTTGGGGGAGGGTCCCAAAAGGAGGGCGGGGGAGGGGGACCCCCAAAAAAGTTGGAGGGGGGGAGGGGGAACTTCCCAAAATTTGGGGTTCCAAAAATGGGCGGGATGGAAAAAAATGAGGGAAAAAAAAAAAACCACAAAATTGGGGAGGGGGGGTAAATAAAGGGGGGGGGGGTGTCCCCAAAATCGTTTTTGGGGGGGGGGGAGGGGTGGCCTCGCCCCTCCCCCACCCGTGCCCGCGCAGGGGTGGGGGAGGGGCGGGGCTATTTTGGGATCCCGAAAGGCCAAAGGGGACCCGAGAAGGTCACGGGAAGGGGGGAGGGGGAGGGGGGGTCCCCCCCCACCCCGATATAAGGGGGAGCCCCCGGAACCCCCCGAGCCGCCCCCCGGACACCCCCACGGTGAGTGAAACCCCCCCCGACCCCAAAAAAAACCCCCCCAAAAATCGGCCTGGGGTGGGAGAGTCCCAAAATTCCCAGAAAATCCCCCCAAAAATCTGGCGGGAATGGGGGGGGGGGGGTTGGACCCCAAAATCCCTCTGGGATCCCCCAAAATTTTCAACCGGGATTGGCCCCAAATCCTAAAAATCCCCCCCAAAATCCCAAATCCTTCTTGGATCCCAAAAATCTCCCCTCAAAACCCCAAAAATTCCCCCCGGGATTGGCCCCGAATCCACCCCGGACCCCCAAAAATCCCCCCTTAGCCCCCAACATTTCCCCCCGGGATTTTTCCCAAATCCTCCCCGGACCCCAAAAATCCCAAATGCTCCTTGGATCCCAAAAGTCTCCCCCCAAAACCCCAAAAATTCCCCCGGGATTGGCCCCAAATCCTAAAAATAAAACCCCCAAAATCCCCCCTGGATTGTCCCAAAAATCCCCAAAACCCCAAAAATCCCCCCGGGATTTTTCCCAAATTCTCTTCGAACCCCAAAAATCCCAAATCCTCCTTGGATCCCAAAAACCTTCCCCCAAAACCCCAAAAATCCTCCCGGGATTGGCCCCAAATCCTAAAAAAAACCCCAAAAATCCCCCCTGGATTGTCCCAAAAATCCCCAAAACCCCAAAAATTCCCCCCGGGATTTTTCCCAAATTCTCTCCGAACCCCAAAAATCCCAAATCCACCCCGGACCCCCAAAAATCCACCCCCAAAACCCCCAAAATTCCCCGGGATTGGCCCCAAATCCTAAAAAAAACCCCAAAAATCCCCCCGGGATTGTCCCAAAAACCCCCAAAATTCCCCCAAGATTTTTCCCAAATTCTCTCCGAACCCCAAAAATCCCAAATCCACCCCGGACCCCCAAAAACCTTCCCCCAAAACCCCCAAAATTCCCCCGGGATTGGCCCCAAATCCTAAAAAAAAACCCCAAAAATCCCCTCTGGATTGTCCCAAAAATCCCCAAAACCCCAAAAATTCCCCCCAGGATTTTTCCCAAATTCTCTCCGAACCCCAAAAATCCCAAATCCACCCCGGACCCCAAAAACCTTCCCCCAAAACCCCAAAAATTCTCCCGGGATTGGCCCCAAATCCTAAAAAAACCCCAAAAATCCCCCCGGGATTGTCCCAAAAAATCCCCAAAACCCCAAAAATTCCCCCCGGGATTTTTCCCAAATTCTCTTCGAACCCCAAAAATTCCAAATCCACCCCGGACCCCCAAAAATCCACCCCCAAAACCCCCAAAATTCCCCCGGGATTGGCCCCAAATCCTAAAAAAAACCCCAAAAATCCCCCCGGGATTGTCCCAAAAATCCCCAAAACCCCAAAAACCCCCCCGGGATTTTCCCCAAATTCTCTCCGAACCCCAAAACTCCCAAATCCACCCCGGACCCCAAAAGTCTCCCCCCAAAACCCCAAAAATTCCCCCGGGATTGGCCCCAAATCCTAAAAAAAACCCCAAAAATCCCCCCTGGATTGTCCCAAAAATCCCCAAAACCCCAAAAATCCCCCCGGGATTTTTCCCAAATTCTCTCCGAACCCCAAAAATCCCAAATCCACCCCGGACCCCAAAAATCCACCCCCAAAACCCCAAAAATCCCCCCGGGATTGGCCCCAAATCATAAAAAAAACCCCCAAAAATCCCCCCGGGATTGTCCCAAAATCCCCCCGAGATTTTTCCCAAAAACCCCAAAAATCTCCCCGGGATTTTTCCCAAATCCCCCAAAAACCCCCAAAATCCCCCCCGGGATTGTCCCCAAATCCTCCCTGAATCCCAAAAATCCCCCCCGGGATTGTCCCCAAATCCCGCCCCGGGACCCCAAAATCCCCTTGGACCCCAAAATCCATCCCGGACACCCCAAAACTGACCTTGAACCCCCAAATTAATCCCGCTGAACCCCAGAATTGATCCTGAACCCCCCCAAAAATTGACTCCGGACCCCCAAAAATCACCGTGGACCCCAAAATTCTCCCCCCAAAAACCCCCAAACTCACCCCCCCCACAACCCCAAAAATTGACCCCGAACCCCAAAAATCACCCGGAACCCCAAAAACGATGCCCGAAAATGAAGCCTGAACCCCCAAAATTTTCCCCAAAACACCTGGGACGCCCCAAAAATCTCAAGGTCACCCCAAAATCCTCCCGGGAACCCCAAAAATTCCGGGTGGGCCCCACCGTGACTCAGCTCGCGGCGTTGCCCTTTTAAGGCTCCGCCCACTCGGGGGCGGGGCGCGGTGACGTCACTCCGCAAAGCCCCGCCCACACAGCGCGAGCGCCGCGGCGGAGCCCAGGTCGGGATTTGAGGGGAGCGGAATTTTGGGGTTAAAAAAAAAAAAAAGAGATTTTTTTGGGGGTTAAAAAAGGAGATTTTGGGGTCGGGCAGGGAGTTGTGAGGGAAAAGGTGCTGAGTTTGGGGTGAAAAAGGAGGAATTTGGGGTGAAAAGGCGAGATTTGAGGGGGAAAAGTCGAGTTTTTAGGGGCGGGGGAACGGTTTGGGGGTTGGAGGAAGTTGGAGTGAGGGGGAAAGTGCGGGTTTTGAGGTAAAAAATGAGGATTTTGGGGTGAAAAAGGCGGATTTGGGGGTGAAAAAGGCGGATTTTGGGGATTGGGAGGAAGTCGTGAAGTTAAAAAGTGCAGGTTTGGAGGTGAAAAGTGCAGGTTTGGAGGTGAAAAGTGCAGGTTTGGAGGTGGAAATGGCGAATTTTGGGGATTTCGAGGAAATCGTGAGGTAAAAAGTGAAGATTTTGAGGGGAAAAAGCAAATTTTGAGGTAAAAAATGCAGATTTTGGACGAAAAAAGCAGATTTGGGGGAATGGGAGAAAATCGTGAGGTAAAAAGTGAGGATTTTGAGAAAAAAATGTCGATTTTGAGGTAAAAAAATTGAGATTTGGGGTGAAAAAAGCGGATTTTGGGGATTGGGAGGAAATCGTGAGGTAAAAACTGAAGATTTTGAGAGAAAAAAGCAGATTTTGAGGTAAAAAATGGAGATTTGGGGTGAAAAAAGCAGATTTTGGGGAATGGGAGAAAATCGTGTGAGGTAAAAAGTGAAAATTTTGAGGGGGGAAAATCAGATTTTGAGGTAAAAGATGCAGATTTTGTGTGAAAAAAGCAGATTTTGGGGAATGGGAGGAAATCGTGTGAGGTAAAAAGTGAAAATTTTGAGGGGGGAAAATCAGATTTTGAGGTAAAAGATGCAGATTTTGTGTGAAAAAAGCAGATTTTGGGGAATGGGAGGAAATCGTGAGGTAAAAAGTGAAAATTTTGAGGGGGAAAATCAGATTTTGAGGTAAAAGAAGCAGATTTTGTGTGAAAAAAGCGGATTTTGGGGATTGGGAGAAAATCGTGAAGTAAAAAGTGAGGATTTTGAGGGGAAAAAGCAGATTTTGAGGTAAAAGATGCAGATTTGGGGTGAAAAAAGCAGATTTTGGGGAATGGGAGGAAATCTTGTGAGGTAAAAAGTGAAGATTGTGAGGGAAAAAAGTTGATTTGGAGTTGAAAAATGCAGATTTTGAGGTTAAAATTGCGAAATTTGGGGATTGAGAGGAAATCCTGAGGTAAAAATTGCACATTTCGAGGTTAAAAAATGCAGATTTTGGGGTTAACGGCAGGATTTGGGATCTGGGGCAGATTTGGTGGTGGGGGGAGGAAATCGTGAGGTAAAAAGTGAAGATTTTGATTAAAAAAATTCAGATTTTGAGGTAAAAAATTCAGATTTTGAGGATTGGGAGGAAATCGTGAGGTAAAAAGTGAAGATTTTGAGGAAAAAAAACAGATTTTGAGGTAAAAAATGGAGATTTGGGGTGAAAAAAGCGGATTTTGGGGAATGGGAGGAAATCGTGAGGTAAAAAGTGAAGATTTTTAGTAAAAAAAGCAGATTTTGAGGTGAAAAATGCAGATTTGGGGTGAAAAAAGCGGATTTTGGGGATTGGGAGGAAATCCTGAGGTAAAAATTGCAGATTTTGAGGTGAAAATGCAGATTTTAAGGTAAAAAATGGCTGATTTGGGGGGTGAAATGCAGATTTTGAGGTAAAAAATCGCGAATTTTGGGATTTCGAGGAAATCGTGAGGTAAAAAGTGGAGATTTTGAAGGGAAAAAGCAGATTTTGAGGTAAAAAATGGAGATTTGGGGTGAAAAAAGGAGATTTTGGGGAATGGGAGGAAATCGTGAGGTAAAAAGTGAAGATTTTGAGGAAAAAAAGCAGATTTTGAGATAAAAGATGCAGATTTGGGGTGAAAAAAGGAGATTTTGGGGAATGGGAGGAAATCGTGAGGTACAAAGTGAAAATTTTGAGGGAAAACAGTCGATTTTGAGTTGAAAAATTTCGATTTTGAGGTAAAAATTGCGAATTTTGGGGATTGGGAGGAAATCCTGAGGTAAAAATTGCAGCTTTTGGGGGTGAAATGCAGATTTTGAGGTAAAAAATCGTAAATTTTCGGGATTTCGAGGAATTCGTGAGGTAAAAAGTAGAGATTTTGAGAGAAAAAAGCAGATTTTGAGGTAAAAAATGGAGATTTGGGGTGAAAAAAGCTGATTTTGGGGAATGGAAGGAAATCGTGAGGTAAAAAGTGAAGATTTTGAGAGAAAAAAGCAGATTTTGAGGTAAAAAATGCAGATTTGGGGTGAAAAAAGCAGATTTTGGGGAATGAGAGGAAATCGTGAGGTAAAAAGTGAAGATTTTGAGGGAAAACAGTCGATTTTGAGGTAAAAAATGCAGATTTTGAGGTAAAAATTGTGAATTTTGGGGATTGGGAGGAAATCCTGAGGTAAAAATTGCAGATTTTGAGGTGAAAATGCGGATTTTAAGGTAAAAAATGGCTGATTTTGGGGGTGAAATGCAGATTTTGAGGTAAAAAAGTCGTAAATTTTGGTATTTCGAAGAAATCGTGAGGTAAAAAGTGGAGATTTTGAGGGGAAAAAGCAAATTTTGAGGTAAAAAATGGAGATTTGGGGTGAAAAAAGCGGATTTTGGGGAATGGGAGGAAATCGTGAGGTAAAAAGTGAAGATTTTGAGTTGAAAAATGTGGATTTTGAGGTTAAAAATGCAGATTTTGAGGTAAAAATGCGGATTTTCAGGAAAAAAAATGCATATTCTGAAGTGAAAAAAATCGATTTTGAGGTTAAAATTGTGAATTTTGGGGATTGGGAGAAAATCGTGAGGAAAAAAGTGAAGATTTTGCGGTGAAAAATGCAGATTTTGGGGTCTGTGGGAGATTTGTGTCTGTGGGATAAAGGTGGATTTAGCCTTGAAAAAGTCGATTTTTAGTGTGAAAAAGTCGAATTTTGGGGCCCAAAAGTCGAATTCGTGGGTGAAAAAGTCGAATTTGGGGGTGCAAAATGTGGATTTTGTGGCGAATAAATCGGATTTTGGGGTGCAGAAATCGAATTTGATTGTGAAAAATGGATTTTATGGGGAATAAATCGGATTTTGGGGTGCAAAATGCGGATTTTGGGGTGCAAAAGTCGAATTTAGAGGTGAAAAATGGGGATTTTGTGGGGAATAATTCGGATTTTGAGGTGCAAAATGTGGATTTTATGGGGAATAAATCGGATTTTGGGGTGCAAAATGTGGATTTTATGAGGAATAAATCGGATTTTGGGGTGCAAAAGTCGATTTTGGGGTGCAGAAGTCGAATTTGGAGGTGAAAAAGTCGAATTTTGGGGTCCAAAAGTCGAATTCGGGGGCGGATTTGGGGTGAAAAATGCGGATTTTGGGGTGCAGAAGTCGAATTCGATTGTGAAAAATGGATTTTATGGGGAATAAATCGGATTTTGGGTGCAAAATGTGGATTTTATGGGGAATAAATGGGATTTTGGGGTGCAAAAGTCGAATTTGGAGGTGGAAAATGTGTATTTTATGGGGAATAAGTCGGATTTTGAGGTGCAAAAGTCGAATTTGACGGTGAAAAATGCGGATGTTGGGGTGCAAAAGGCGGATTTTATGGGGAATAAGTCGGATTTTGGGGTGCAAAATGCGGATTTTGGGGTGCAAAAGTCGAATTCGATTGAGATAAACGTGGATTTTATGGGGAATAAATCGGATTTTGGGGTGCAAAAGTCGATTTTGGGGTGCAAAAGGCGGATTTTATGGGAAGCAAATCGGATTTAGGGTGCAAAATGTGGATTTTATGAGGAATAAATCGGATTTTGGGGTGCAAAAGTCGGATTGGACGGTGAAAAATGCGAATTTTGGGGTGCAAAAGTCGATTTTGGGGTGCAAAAGGCGGACTTTATGGGGAATAAATCGGATTTTAGGGTGCAAATGTGGATTTTACGAGGAATAAATCGGATTTTGGGGTGCAAAAGTCGATTTTGGGGTGCAAAAGGCGGATTTTATGGGGAACAAATCGGATTTTGGGGTGCAAAAGTCGAATTTGACGGTGAAAAAAAGCGAATGTTGGGGTCTCCCAAGGGCGGATTTGGGGGTGCAAACCGCCGTGGGGGGAGGGGAGGGGAGGTGCGGGGCTGTTTCCTCCTTCCTCCTCCTCCTCCTCCTCCTCCCCTTGAAACGCCCTTGGGTGGGGGCGGGGACATTCCCGAGGACATTCCCGGGGACATTCCCGGCTTTGCTCGCGCAGCTCCCCGGACACTCCGGACACGCTCGGACACTCCCGGACGTTCCCGGACATTTCCGGACACTCCCGGACACCTTCGGACACTTCCGGACACCTTCGGACACTTCCGGCCGCTCCGGACACTTCCGGACACTCCCGGAAACTTTCGGACACTCCCGGACACTCGGTCAGTGACTCCCCCCCCACCCCCCCCAAAAATTTCTCTTCAAATCCCCGTCCCACAAATCCTGGGGTTTTTTCCTAAACGTTTTGGGGTTTTTTTTTCTTACGTATTTTGGGGGTTTTATTAAAAATTTGGGGGTTTTCTCTTGGAATTTTGGGGTTTTTCCTTGGAATTTTGGGGGTTTTCCTTAAAATTTTAGGGTTTTTCCTTAAAGTTTTGGGGTTTTCCTTGAAGTTTTGGGGTTTTCCTTGAAGTTTTGGGGTTTTCCTTGAAATCTTGGGGTTTTTCCTTGAAATTTTGGGGTTTTCCTTGAAATTTTGGGGGTTTTCCTTAAAATTTTAGGGTTTTTCCTTGAAGTTTTGGGGTTTTCCTTGAAGTTTTGGGGTTTTTCCTTGAACGTTTTGGGGTTTTCCTAAAAATCTTGAGGTTTTTCCTTAAAATTTTGGGGTTTTGTCATTGAAAATTCGAGTTGTTTTTTTTTGTTGTTGTTGTTGTTGAAGTCTTGGGTTCTTCCCTTAAAATTTTGGGGTTTTTCCTTAAAATCTTGGGTTTTTCTTCCTAAAAATTTATGGGCTTTTCCTTAAAATTTTAGGGTTTTTCCTTGAAATTTGGGGGTTTTCCTTGAAGTTTTGGGGTTTTCCTTGAAATCTTGGGGGTTTTCCTTGAAATTTTGGGGTTTTTCCTTGAAATTTTGGGGCTTTTCCTTGAAATTTTGGGGTTTTTCCTTGAAATTTTGGGGTTTTTCCTTGAAATTTTGGGGTTTTTCCTTAAAGTTTTGGGTTTTTTTTTCCTTAAAGTCTTGGGTTTTTTTTTCCTTAAAGTCTTGGGGTTTTCTCTTAAAGTCTTGGGGTTTTTTTCCTAAAAATTTTAGGGGTTTTTCCTTGAAATCTTGGGGTTTTTCCTAAAAATTTGGGGTTTTTCCTTGAAATCTTGGGGTTTTCCTTGAAATCTTGGGGTTTTCTCTTAAAATCTTGTTTTTTTTCCTTGAAATTTTGTTTTTTTTTTCTAAAAATCTTGGGGCTTTTTTCCTTAAAGTCTTGGAGTTTTTGCTTAAAGTCTTGGGGTTTTTCCTTGAAATTTTGGGGTTTTCCTTGAAAATTCGAGGATTTTTTTTTCATGGAAGTCTTGGTTTCTTCCCTTAATTTTTTTTTTTTTTTTTTGTCTGAAAGCTTTGGTTTTTTTCCTTAAAGTCTTGGGGTGTTTCCCTTTAAATTTTGGGGTTTTTCCTTAAATTTTTGGGGTTTTACCTTGAAAGTTTGGGGTTTTTCTTTAAAATTTTGGGATTTTTTCCTTCAAATCTTGGAGTTTTTCTCTTGAAATTTTGGATTTTTTTCACCTAAAAGTTTTGGGATTCTTCTCCTCAAAATCTTGGGGTTCTTCCCCCCCACCAGTGCTCTCCCAGTTCACTCCCAGTTCACTCCCAGTGCTCCCAGTCCACTCCCAGTCCATTCCCAGTGACCTCTGATCCTTTCCAGTCCATTCCCAGTCCATTCCCAGTCCACTCCCAGTGACCTCTGATCCTCTCCAGTCCATTCCCAGTGCTCCCAGTCCACTCCCAGTGACCTCTGATCCTCTCCAGTCCATTCCAGTCCATTCCCAGTTCACTCCCAGTGACCTCTGATCCTCTCCAGTCCATTCCCAGTCCCTCCCAGTCCATTCCCAGTCCACTCCCAGTGACCTCTGATCCTCTCCAGTCCATTCCAGTCCACTCCCAGTTCACTCCCAGTGACCTTTGATCCTCTCCAGTCCATTCCCAGTCCCTCCCAGTCCATTCCAGTCCACTCCCAGTGACCTCTGATCCTCCCCAGTCCATTCCCAGTGACCTCTGATCCTCCCCAGTCCATTCCCAGTTCACTCCCAGTGACCTCTGATCCTCTCCAGTCCATTCCCAGTGCCCCCAGTCCACTCCCAGTGACCCCAGTCCATTCCCAGTGCCCCCAGTCCCCTCCCAGTTCACTCCCAAGATCACTCCCAGTCCCTCCCAGTTCCCTTCCAGTGCCCCCAATTCACTCTAAGTCCCCCCAGTCCATTCCCAGTCCATTCCCAGTCCATTCCCAGTCTGTTTCAGTCCGTCCCAGTTCACGCCCAGTTCTCCCAGTCCATTCCCAGTCCATTCTAGTCTGTCCCAGTTCATTCCCAGTCCATTCCCAGTCCCCTCCCAGTGCCCCAAGCTCATTCCCAGTCCTTCCCAGTGTCCCCAGTCCACTCCCAGTTCATTCCCAGTCCACTCCCAGTTCATTCCCAGCCCATTCCCAGTCCCCTCCCAGTGCCCCAAACCTCATTCCCAGTCCTTCCCAGTGTCCCCAGTCCACTCCCAGTTCATTCCCAGTCCCTCCTAGTCACTCCCAGTTCCCTCTCAGTCCCTTTGCATTCCATCCCCGTCACTCCCAGTCCATTCCCAGTCCATCCCCGTCACTCCCAGTCCATTCCCAGTCCATCCCAGTCACTCCCAGTCCATTCCCAGTCCATTCCCGGTCCCCTCCCAGTGCCCCAAGCCCACTCCCAGTCCTTCCCAGTATCTCCAGTCCCCTCCCAGTTCATTCCCAGTCCCTCCCAGTCCCTCCCAGTGAATCCCAGTTCCCTCTCAGTCTCCTCCCAGTCCACCCCAGTCACTCCCAGTCCATTCCCGGTCCCCTCCCAGTGCCCCAAGCTCATTCCCAGTCCTTCCCAGTGTCCCCAGTCCCCTCCCAGTTCATTCCCAGTCTATCCCAGTCCCTCCCACTCCCCTCCCAGTCCATCCCAGTTTACTCTCAGTCATTCCCAGTCCCTCCCAGTGCCCCTCACTCCCCTCTCCGGGAACACCCTGGGGTGTGGCCGTGTCCCAGCCCCCCTGACGTCACCGCTGACGTCACCTTGTCCCCTCAGCGCCACCAAGATGTCACCGCCCGTGCCCGCGCTGACCCCCGAGCAGAAGAAGGAGCTGGCGTCCATTGCCCAGCGCATCGTGGCCCCCGGCAAGGGCATCCTGGCTGCTGATGAGTCCACTGGTACGGACTGGGAGGGACTGGGATTGACTGGGATGGGACTGGGATTGACTGGGATTGACTGGGATTGAACTGGGAGGGACTGGGATTGGACTGGGATTGAACTGGGAGGGATTGGGACAAACTGGGAGGGACTGTGAATCAACTGGGAGGGACTGGGAGGGACTGGGATTGAACTGGGAGGGACTGGGATGGGACTGGGATGGACTGGGATTGAACTGGGAGGGACTGGGATTGAACTGGGAGGGACTGGGATGGGACTGGGATGGACTGGGATTGAACTGGGAGGGACTGGGATTGAACTGGAATTGAACTGGGAGGGATTGGGACAAACTGGGAGGACTGGGAATCAACTGGGAGGGACTGGGATGGACTGGGATTGAACTGGGAGTGACTGAGACAAACTGGGAATGGACTGGGATTGAACTGGGAGTGACTGGGACAAACTGGGAATGAACTGGGAGTGACTGAGACAAACTGGGAATGGACTGGGATTGAACTGGGAGTGACTGGGACAAACTGGGAATGGACTGGGAGTGGCTGAGACAAACTGGGAATGGACTGGGATTGAACTGGGAGTGACTGGGACAAACTGGGAATGGACTGGGAGTGGCTGAGACAAACTGGGAATGGACTGGGATTGAACTGGGAGTGACTGGGACAAACTGGGAATGGACTGGGATTGAACTGGGAGTGACTGGGACAAACTGGGAATGGACTGGGAATGAACTGGGAAGCACCGAGGCAACACCAGGAGCCTGGTTGGGAGTTGCTGGTTTATACTGGCCCATACTGGTTTGTACTGGTTTATACTGGGATGGCACCTGGGGGCCTGGGGAAACCTCTGGGACCTCCTGAGGCTGAACTGGGAGCTACTGGGGCAGCGAAAGGAGACCAGTGGGTGTTACTGGTTTATACTGGTTTGTACTGGTTTGTACTGGTCTGTAATTGTTCTGAGTGGTTTATATTGGCTTGTACTGGTTTGTACTGGTTTGTACTGGTTCTGACTTGGTGATACTGGCTCTAGCTAGTTTGTAGCAGCCCATACTGGTCTATACTGGTGCATCTTGGTTCATACTGGTTTATACTGGTCTATACCAGTCCATGCCAGTATATACTGGTTCATACTGGTTTATACTGGTCTGTATTGGTTTATATCAGTCTATACCAGTTTGTACTAGTTTAAACTGGTCTGTACTGGTCTATACTGGTTTCCACTGGTCTGTATTGACCCATACTGGCCCATACTGGTTTATACTGGTCTATACCAGTCCATACTGGTCCATATTGGTTTATAGCAGTCCAAACCAGTCCATGCAGGTCTATATCACTTTATACTGGTCTATACTGGTTTTTACTGGTCTGTATTGACCCATACTGGCCCATACTGGTTTATACTGGTTTATACTGGTTTATACTGGGCCATACAGATCCATAGTGTTCCATACTGGTCTGTATTGATCCATACTGGTTTATACTGGGCCATGCTGATCCATAGTGTTCCATACTGGTCTGTATTGATCCATACTGGTCCATACTGGTTTATACTGGGCCATGCTGATCCATAGTGCTCCATACTGGTCTGTATTGATCCATACTGGTCCATACTGGTTTATACTGGGCCATGCTGATCCGTAGTGCTCTATACTGGTCTATATTGATCCATACTGGTCCATACTGGTTTATACTGGGCCATGCTGATCCATAGTGCTCCATGCTGGACTGTATTGATCCATACTGGTCCATACTGGTTTATACTGGGTCATGCTGATCCATAGTGTTCCATACTGGTCTATATTGATCCATACTGGTTTATACTGGTTTATATTGGTCTATATTGATCCATATTGGCCCGTACTGGTTTATATTAATACATACTGGTCTATACTGGCCCATACTGGTTTATACTGGTCCATACTGGTCTATACTGGTCTGTACTGGTCTATACTGGTCCATACTGGTCTCTCCCCCCCCAGGCAGCATTGCCAAGCGTCTGAGCTCGGTGGGGGCCGAGAACACGGAGGAGAACCGGCCGGTCCATACTGGTTTATATTGATCCATACTGGTTTATACTGGTCTATACTGGTCTATACTGGTCCATACTGGTCTCTCCCCCCCCAGGCAGCATTGCCAAGCGTCTGAGCTCGGTGGGGGCCGAGAACACGGAGGAGAACCGGCCGGTCCATACTGGTCTATACTGGTTTATATTGATCCATACTGGTCTATACTGGTCTATACTGGTCCATACTGGTCTCTGTCCCCCCCCAGGCAGCATTGCCAAGCGTCTGAGCTCGGTGGGGGCCGAGAACACGGAGGAGAACCGGCCGGTCCATACTGGTCTATACTGATCCATACTGGTTTATATTGATCCATACTGGTCTCTACTGGTCCATACTGGTCCATACTGGTCCATACTGGTCCATACTGGTTTCTGTGCCCCCCCAGGCAGCATTGCCAAGCGTCTGAGCTCGGTGGGGGCCGAGAACACGGAGGAGAACCGGCGCTGGTACCGGCAGCTGCTGTTCACGGCCGACAAGCGCGTGGAGCCGTGCATCGGCGGCGTCATCCTGTTCCACGAGACCATGTACCAGAAAGCCGACGACGGGCGCCCCTTCCCCCAGGTCATCCGCGACAAGGGGGCCCTGGTCGGCATCAAGGTGGGCACTGGGGACACCCTGGGGACATTGGGGACACCCTGGGGACATGGGGGACACCCTGGGGACACTTGGGGACACTTTGAGGACATTGATGACACCCTGGGAAACTTGGGGACACCTTGAGGACCTTGGGGACACCCTGGGGACCTTGAGGACCTTGGGGACACCCTGGGGATCTTAGGGATACCTTGGGGACACTTTGAGGACCTTGGGGACATCTTGAGGACCTTGGGGACACTTTGAGGACATTGGAGACACCTTGGGGACATAGATGACACCTTGGGGACATCTTGGGGACCTTGGGAACGTTGGGGACACCTTGGGGACCTTGGGGACACCCTGGGGACATTGGGGACACCTTGAGGACCTTGGGGACACCTTGGGGACATCTTGGGGACATTTTTGTTACCTTGGGGACATTGGGGACCTTGGGGGCACCTTGGGGACCTTGAGGACACCTTGGGGACCTTGGGGACACCTTGGGGACACCTTGGGGACCTTGGGGACACCTTGGGGACCTTGGGGACACCTTGGGGACATTGAGGACCTTGGGGACACCTTGGGGACCTTGGGGACACCTTGAGGACATTGATGACGCCTTGGGGACCTTGGGGACATTGGGGACACCTTGAGGACCTTGGGGACACTTTGAGGACATTGGGGACACCTTGGAGGCATTGGGGACACCTTGAGGAACTTGGGGACACCTTGGGGACATTGGGAACATTGGAGACACCTTGGGAACACCTTGGGGACATTTGAGGGTTTTGGGGACACCCTGAGGACATTTTGGGGACATTTGGGGGGTTGGCTGTTGTTCCGTGACCCAGCTGGGTCACCTCAGGGTGGGGACCCGGAGGGGGACACGGGCATGGGTGGCCCTGGTGGCCCTGGTGGCCTTGGTGACCCTGGTGGCCTTGGTGACCTTGGTGACCCTGGTGGCCTTGGTGACCTTGGTGGCCTTGGTGGCCCTGGTGGCCTTGGTGACCTTGGTGGCCCTGGTGGCCTTGGTGGCCCTGGTGACCCTGGTGGCCTTGGTGGCCCTGGTGGCCTTGGTGACCCTGGTGGCCTTGGTGACCTTGGTGGCCCTGGTGGCCTTGGTGACCCTGGTGACCCTGGTGGCCCTGGTGGCCCTGGTGGCCTTGGTGACCCTGGTGGCCCTGGTGACCCTGGTGGCCCTGGTGGCCCTGGTGACCTTGGTGGCCTTGGTGACCCTGGTGACCTTGGTGGCCTTGGTGGCCCTGGTGGCCTTGGTGGCCTTGGTGGCCTTGGTGGCCCTGGTGGCCTTGGTGGCCCTGGTGGCCCTGGTGGCCTTGGTGGCCTTGGTGGCCCTGGTGACCCTGGTGGCCCTGGTGGCCTTGGTGACCCTGGTGGCCTTGGTGACCTTGGTGGCCTTGGTGACCTTGGTGACCTTGGTGGCCTTGGTGACCCTGGTGGCCCTGGTGACCTTGGTGACCTTGGTGGCCCTGGTGGCCCTGGTGACCTTGGTGGCCCTGGTGGCCTTGGTGACCTTGGTGACCTTGGTGGCCCTGGTGACCTTGGTGACTCTGGTGGCCCTGGTGACCCTGGTGACCTTGGTGACCTTGGTGACCCTGGTGGCCCTGGTGACCTTGGTGGCCCTGGTGACCCTGGTGACCTTGGTGACCTTGGTGACCCTGGTGGCCCTGGTGACCTTGGTGGCCCTGGTGACCCTGGTGACCTTGGTGACCCTGGTGGCCTTGGTGACCCTGGTGACCCTGGTGACCTTGGTGACCTTGGTGACCCTGGTGACCCTGGTGACCTTGGTGACCTTGGTGCCCTTGGTGGCCCCGGTGGCCCTGGTGGCCTTGGTGACCCTGGTGACCTTTGTGGCCCTGGTGACCCTGGTGGCCCTGGTGGCCCTGGTGGCCCTGGTGACCTTGGTGGCCCTGGTGACCCTGTTGCTGTCCCCCAGGTTGACAAGGGCGTGGTGCCCCTGGCTGGCACCAACGGAGAGACCACGACCCAGGGTGAGTGACAGCCGTGTCCCCAATGTCACCTGTGTGTCACTGTCACTGTGTCCCCAATGTCACCTGTGTGTCCCCAATGTCACCTGTGTGTCACTGTGTCACTGTCATTGTCATTGTCACTGTCACAGCTGTGTCCCCAATGTCACCTGTGTGTCACTGTCATTGTCACCTGTGTGTCATTGTCACTGTCACTGTGTCCCCAATGTCACCTGTGTGTCCCCAATGTCACCTGTGTGTCACTGTCGTTGTGTCCCCAATGTCACCTGTGTGTCACTGTGTCACTGTCATTGTCACAGCCATGTCTCCAATGTCCCTTGGAGTCCCCAATGTCCCCTGAGTGTCCCCAATGTCCCCTGAGTGTCCCCACTGTCCCCAATGTCCCCTGAGTGTCCCCAATGCCCTGAGTGTCCCCAATGTCCCTGAGTGTCCCCAATGTCCCCTGAGTGTCCCCTGAGTGTCCCCTGAGTGTCCCCATGTCCCCAGGGCTCGATGGCCTCATGGAGCGCTGTGCCCAGTACAAGAAGGACGGCGCTGACTTTGCCAAGTGGCCCCAATGTCCCCAATGTCCCCTGAGTGTCCCCAATGTCCCCTGAGTGTCCCCAATGTCCCCTGAGTGTCCCCTGAGTGTCCCCTGAGTGTCCCCTGAGTGTCCCCAATGTCCCCTGAGTGTCCCCTGAGTGTCCCCTGAGTGTCCCCTGAGTGTCCCCAATGTCCCCAGGGCTCGATGGCCTCATGGAGCGCTGTGCCCAGTACAAGAAGGACGGCGCTGACTTTGCCAAGTGGCCCCAATGTCCCCAATGTCCCCTGAGTGTCCCCAATGTCCCCTGAGTGTCCCCAATGTCCCCAATCCCCTGAGTGTCCCCAATGTCCTGAGTGTCCCCAATGTCCCCTGAGTGTCCCCAATGTCCCCAATCCCCTGAGTGTCCCCAATGTCCCCTGAGTGTCCCCTGAGTGTCCCCAATGTCCCCTGAGTGTCCCCTGAGTGTCCCCTGAGTGTCCCCAATGTCCCCAATGTCCCCTGAGTGTCCCCAATGTCCCTGAGTGTCCCCTGAGTGTCCCCTGAGTGTCCCCTGAGTGTCCCCAATGTCCCCGATGTCCCTGAGTGTCCCCTGAGTGTCCCCATGTCCCCTGAGTGTCCCCAATGTCCCTGAGTGTCCCCTGAGTGTCCCCTGAGTGTCCCCATGTCCCCAGGGCTCGATGGCCTCATGGAGCGCTGTGCCCAGTACAAGAAGGACGGCGCTGACTTTGCCAAGTGGCCCCAATGTCCCCAATGTCCCTGAGTGTCCCCAATGTCCCCTGAGTGTCCCCATGTCCCCAGGGCTCGATGGCCTCATGGAGCGCTGTGCCCAGTACAAGAAGGACGGCGCTGACTTTGCCAAGTGGCGCTGCGTGCTCAAGATCTCGGCGCACACGCCCACGCGCCTGGCGGTGATGGAGAACGCCAACGTGCTGGCCCGCTACGCCAGCATCTGCCAGCAGGTCACACGGCTGTCCCCAACTGTCCCCAGCTGTCCCTGAGGGTCCTTGAGGGTCCCCAGGGGGGGGTCGGCCCAGTGTTGGGGGGGAGGGGTCGGGGAGTGGTGGGCGGGTGGGGGTTGGAGGGGTTTGGGAGGGGTGTGGTGGCGCTTTGAGGGGGTTTGGTGACATTAGAGGGGGTTTGGTGGCACTTTGAGGGGGTTTGGTGACATTAGAGGGGGTTTGGTGGCACCTGGAGGGGGTTTGGTGACGTTAGAGAGGGTTTGGTGGCACCTGGAGGGGGTTTGGTGACGTTAGAGAGGGTTTGGTGGCACTTGGAGGGGGTTTGGTGGCACTTTGAGGGGATTTGGTAGCACTTAGGGTTTGGTGGCAGCTGGAGGGGATGTGGTGGCACTTTGAGAGGGTTTGGTGGCACTTAGAGGGGGGTTGGTGGCACTTAGAGGGGGTTTGGTGACATTAGAGGGGGTTTGGTGGCACCTGGAGGGGGTTTGGTGGCACTTAGGAGGGGTTTGGTGGCACCTGGAGGGGGTTTGGTGGCACTTTGAGGGGGTTTGGTGGCCCCTCCGTGCCCCTGTGTCCCCTGGTGCTGTCCCCCGTGTCCCCTGGTGCTGTCCCCGCTGTCACTGAGGTGTCCCCTGGTGCTGTCCCCCGTGTCCCCTGGTGCCGTCCCCGCTGTCACTGAGGTGTCCCCGATGTCCCCAATGTCCCCTGTGTCCCCTGGTGCCGTCCCCGCTGTCACTGAGGTGTCCCCGATGTCCCCAATGTCCCCAGAACGGCATCGTCCCCATCGTGGAGCCCGAGATCCTCCCGGACGGGGACCACGACCTCAAGACGTGCCAGTACGTCACCGAGAAGGTGAGTGCCACCTGTCGTGTCCCCAAGTGTCCCCAAGGGTCCCCAAGTGTCCCCAAGTGTCCCCAGGGTGTCCCCAGGGTGTCCTGAGGTCCCCAGTTCACAGGGTGGCACCGGCAGGTGGCACCTGGAGGGGGTTTGGTGGCACCTGGGTGGCTTTGAGTCCCCTCCTGGTGTCCCCAGCTGTCCCAGTGTCACCTTCAGTGTCCCCAACTGTCCCAGTGTCACCTCCTGGTGTCCCCAACCTGTCCCAGTGTCACCTTCAGTGTCCCCAGCCTGTCCCAGTGTCACCTCCCGGTGTCCCCAACTGTCCCAGTGTCACCTCCTGGTGTCCCCAACTGTCCCAGTGTCACCTCCTGGTGTCCCCAGCCTGTCCCAGTGTCACCTCCTGGTGTCCCCAACTGTCCCAGTGTCACCTCCTGGTGTCCCCAACCTGTCCCAGTGTCACCTCCTGGTGTCCCCAACTTGTCCCAGTGTCACCTTCAGTGTCCCCAGCCTGTCCCAGTGTCACCTCCCGGTGTCCCCAACCTGTCCCAGTGTCACCTCCTGGTGTCCCCAGCCTGTCCCAGTGTCACCTCCTGGTGTCCTGCAGGGCTGGGTGGGACAGGGTGACACCTCAAGGTGGCACCTGGGGGGGGTTGGTGGCACCTGGTATGTCCCCAGCCCTGTCCCCAACGTCCCTGACGTGTCCCCAATGTCCCCAGGGCTGTCCCCTGAGTGTCTCCAATGTCCCCAAGATGTCCCCAAGTGTCCCCAGGGCTGTCCCCGAGTGTCCCTGATGTCCCCAAGTGTCCCCAGGGCTGTCCCCTGAGTGTCTCCAGTGTCCCCACGATGTCCCCAAGTGTCCCCAGGGCTGTCCCCGAGTGTCCCTGATGTCCCCAAGTGTCCTCAATGTCCCCTGAGAGTCCCCAATGTCCCCACGATGTCCCCAAGTGTCCCAAATATCCCCAGGGCTGTCCCCTGAGTGTCCCTGATGTCCCCAAGTGTCCTCAGTGTCCCCAGGGTTGTCCCCACGTGTCCCTGCAGTGTCCCCAGGTGTCCCCAGGGCTGTCCCTTGAGTGTCTCCAATGTCCCCACGTGTCCATGCAGTGTCCCCAGGGCTGTCCCCTGGGTGTCCCTGATGTCCCCAAGTGTCCCCAATGTCCCCAGGGCTGTCCCTGTGTGTCCCTGGTGAATCCCTGATGTCCCCAGTGGTGTCCCCAGTGTCTCCAAGATGTCCCCAATGTCCCCAAGATGTCCCCAGTGGTGTCCCCACGATGTCCCCGAAGTCCCCAAGATGTCCCCAAGATGTCCCCGATGTCCCCAGTGGTGTCCCCAAGATGTCCCCAAGATGTCCCCGATGTCCCCAAGATGTCCCCAAGATGTCCCCAATGTCCCCAAGATGTCCCCAAGATGTCCCCAAGATGTCCCCAGTGGTGTCCCCAAGATGTCCCCGGCGTCCCCCCCAGGTGCTGGCCGCCGTGTACAAAGCGCTGAGTGACCACCACGTGTACCTGGAGGGGACCCTGCTGAAACCCAACATGGTGACAGCGGGACACGCCTGTGCCACCAAGTACAGCCCCGAGGAGATCGCCATGGCAACGGTGACGGCGCTGCGCCGGACGGTGCCACCCGCCGTGCCAGGTGTGTGTCACCTGTGTGTGTGTGTGTGTGTGTCACTGTGTGTCACCTGTGTGTGTGTGTCACCTGTGTGTGTGTCACCTGTGTGTGTGTCACCTGTGTGTGTGTCACCTGTGTCACTGTGTGTGTGTGTCACCTGTGTGTGTGTCACCTGTGTGTGTGTGTGTCACCTGTGTCACTGTGTGTGTGTGTGTGACACCTGTGTGTGTGTGTGTCACCTGTGTGTGTCACCTGTGTGTGTGTCACCTGTGTGTGTGTCACCTGTGTGTGTGTGTGTGACACCTGTGTGTGTGTGTGTCACCTGTGTGTGTCACCTGTGTGTGTGTCACCTGTGTGTGTGTCACCTGTGTGTGTGTGTGTCACCTGTGTCACTGTGTGTGTGTGTGTGACACCTGTGTGTGTGTGTGTCACCTGTGTGTGTGTCACCTGTGTGTGTGTGTGTCACCTGTGTCACTGTGTGTGTGTGTGTGTCACCTGTGTGTGTGTGTGTCACCTGTGTGTGTGTGTGTCACCTGTGTCACTGTGTGTGTGTGTGTGACACGTGTGTGTGTGTGTCACCTGTGTGTGTGTCACCTGTGTGTGTGTCACCTGTGTGTGTGTGTGTCACCTGTGTCACTGTGTGTGTGTGTGTGTCACCTGTGTGTGTGTGTGTCACCTGTGTGTGTGTCACCTGTGTCACTGTGTGTGTGTGTGTGTCACCTGTGTGTGTGTCACCTGTGTGTGTGTCACCTGTGTCACTGTGTGTGTGTGTGTGTCACCTGTGTGTGTGTGTGTCACCTGTGTGTGTCACCTGTGTGTGTGTGTGTGTCACCTGTGTGTGTGTGTGTGTCACCTGTGTGTGTGTCACGTGTGTGTGTGTGTGTCACCTGTGTGTGTGTGTGTCACCTGTGTGTGTGTGTGTCACCTGTGTCACTGTGTGTGTGTGTGTGTCACCTGTGTGTGTGTGTGACCTGTGTGTGTGTGTGTGTCACCTGTGTGTGTGTGACACCTGTGTGTGTGTGTGTGTGTGTGTGTGTCACTGTGTGTCACCTGTGTGTGTGTGTGTCACCTGTGTGTGTGTCACCTGTGTGTGTGTGTCACCTGTGTGTGTCACCTGTGTGTGTGTGTGTCACCTGTGTGTGTGTGTCACCTGTGTGTGTGTGTGTGTGTGTGTGTGTCACTGTGTGTCACCTGTGTGTGTGTGTCACCTGTGTGTGTGTGTCACCTGTGTGTGTGTGTCACCTGTGTGTGTGTCACCTGTGTGTGTGTGTCACCTGTGTGTGTCACCTGTGTGTGTGTGTGTCACCTGTGTGTGTGTGTCACCTGTGTGTGTGTGTGTGTGTGTCACTGTGTGTCACCTGTGTGTGTGTGTCACCTGTGTGTGTGTGTCACTGTGTGTGTGTCACCTGTGTGTGTGTGTGTGTGTCACCTGTGTGTGTGTGTGTGTGTCACCTGTGTGTGTGTGTCACCTGTGTGTGTCACCTGTGTGTGTGTGTCACTGTGTGTCACCTGTGTGTGTGTCACCTGTGTGTGTGTGTGTGTGTGTGTCACTGTGTGTCACCTGTGTGTGTGTGTCACTGTGTGTGTGTCACCTGTGTGTATGTCACTGTGTGTGTGTGTGTGTGTCACCTGTGTGTCACCTGTGTGTGTGTCACCTGTGTGTCACTGTGTCACTGTCACCTGTGTGTCACTGTGTGTGCGTCACTGTCCCTGTGTGCCACACAGTGCCACCCTGCTGCTGTCCCCTGTTCCTTCAGTGCCACCAATCGCTGTCCTCAATGTCCCCAGTGTCCCCAGGCTGTCCTGTGACATCACAGTGATGTCACAGCAATGTCCCCCAACGTCCCCAGTGTCCCTGAGCTGTGTCTGGGCTGTCACAGCCATGTCACAGTGATGTCACACTGATGTCCCCAGTGTCCCCGAGCTGTGTCTGGGCTGTCACAGCCATGTCACAGCCATGTCACACTGATGTCCCCAGTGTCCCCGAGCTGTGTCTGGGCTGTCACAGCCATGTCACACTGATGTCCCCAATGTCCCCATTGTCCCCGAGCTGTGTCTGGGCTGTCACACTGATGTCACAGCAATGTCCCCATTGTCCCCGAGCTGTGTCTAGGCTGTCCTGTGACATCACAGTGATGTCACAGCAACGTCCCCCAACGTCTCAAATGTCCCCAATGTCCCCGAGCTGTGTCTGGGCTGTCACAGCGATGTCACAGCAATGTCCCCAGTGTCCCTGAGCTGTGTCTGGGCTGTCACAGCAATGTCACAGTGATGTCACAGTGATGTCACACTGATGTCCCCATGTCCCCACGCAGGGATCACGTTCCTGTCGGGGGGTCAGAGCGAGGAGGAGGCGTCGCTGAACCTCAACGCCATCAATCGCTGTCCCCAATGTCCCCGGTGTCCCCAGTGTCCCCGGGCTGTCACAGCCGTGTCATAGCGATGTCACAGTGATGTCACAGTGTCACACTGATGTCACAGTGTCCCTTTGGTGTCCCCACACAGGGATCACGTTTTTATCGGGGGGTCAGAGCGAGGAGGAGGCGTCGCTGAACCTCAACGCCATCAATCGCTGTCCCCAGTGTCCCCGAGCTGTCACAGCCGTGTCATAGCGATGTCACACTGATGTCACAGTGATGTCACACTGATGTCACAGTGTCCCTTTGGTGTCCCCAAACAGGGATCACGTTTTTATCCGGGGGTCAGAGCGAGGAGGAGGCGTCGCTGAACCTCAACGCCATCAATCGCTGTCCCCTGGCCCGGCCCTGGGCTCTCACCTTCTCCTATGGGCGAGCCCTGCAGGCCTCGGCCCTCAAGGCCTGGGCCGGCAAGAAGGACAACACCAAGGCGGCCCAGGAGGAGTACGTCAAGAGGGCGCTGGTAGGTGGCACCTGGGGACACCTTGGGGACACTTTGGGGACATTGGGAACACTCTGGGGACACTCTGGGGACACTTTGGGGACATTGGGATACGGGGGACACAGGGACAGGGACAACACCAAGGCGGCCCAGGAGGAGTACGTGAAGAGGGCGCTGGTAGGTGGCACCTGGGGACACTCTGGGGACAGTTCTGGGGACATTGAGATACGGGGGAGGGCATTGGAGACACCTTGGGGACACCCTGGGGACACCTTGAGGACATTGGGAAGACTCCAGGGACACTTTGGGGACACCCTGGGGACACTTTGGGGACACCCTGGGGACACTTTGGGGACACTCTGGGGACACTGAGATACAGAGGAGGACATTGGGGACACCTTGGGGACACTCTGGGGACAGTTCTGGGACATTGGGATACGGGGGAGGACATTGGGGACACCCTGGGGACACCTTGGGGACAGTTCTGGGACATTGGGATACGGGGGAGGACATTGGGGACACCTTGGGGACACTTTGGGGATGTTGGGAACACTCTGGGGACACATTGGGGACACTCTGGGGACACTCTGGGGACACTCTGGGGACATGGGGATACGGGGGAGGACATTGGAGACACCTTGGGGACACTTTGGGACACCTTGGGGACACTCTGGGGACACCCTGGGGACATTGGGATCCGGGGGAGGGGATTGGGGACATCTTGGGGACAGTTCTGGGACATTGGGGACACCTTGGGGACATTGGGACATGGGGGACACAGGGACAGGGACAACACCAAGGCGGCCCAGGAGGAGCTCGTGAAGAGGGCGCTGGTAGGTGGCACCTGGGGACACCTTGGGGACACCTTGGGGACACCTTGGGGACACCTTGAGGACGTTGGGAACACTCTGAGGACACTTCGGGGACACTCTGGGGACACCCTGGGGACACCTTGGGGACATTGGGAACACTCTGGGGACACCTTGGAGACACTTTGGGGACACCTTGGGGACATTGGGATACAGGGGAGGACCTTGGGGACACTTCGGGGACACCTTGGGGCAGTGGTGGGGGGTGACAGGTGAAGGATTGGGGAGGTGACACTTGGGGACACCAACGCCCCCATTTGTCCCCAACTGTCCCTAAATGTCCCCAACTGTCCCCAAATGTCCCTAAATGTCCCCATTGTCCCCAGGCCAACTCTCTGGCGTGCCAGGGCAAGTACACCCCGAGTGGGCCAGCGGGGGCGGCGGCCAGCGAGTCCCTGTTCGTGTCCAACCACGCCTACTGAGCCTGGGCGTGGCTACCGAGCCCGGGCCTGTGGCTACTGACCCTGGGCCTGTGGCTACTGACCCCGGGCCTGTGGCTACTGACCCCGGCCTGTGGCTACTGACCCTGGGCCCGTGGCTACTGACCCCAGGGCTGTGGCTACTGACCCCGGGCCTGTGGCTACTGACCCTGGGCCCGTGGCTACTGACCCCGGGGCTGTGGCTACTGACCCCGGGGCTGTGGCTACTGACCCCGGGCCTGTGGCTACCGACCCCGGGGCTGTGGCTACTGACCCCGGGGCTGTGGCTACTGACCCTGGGCCTGTGGCTACTGACCCCGGGCCTGTGGCTACCGAGCCCGGCCCTGTGGCTACCGACCCTGGGGCTGTGGCTACTGACCCCGGGCCTGTGGCTACTGACCCCGGGCCTGTGGCTACTGAGCAACAAGCATCCGCTGACTGCCTGGACACACCTGGATAACACCTGGATACACCTGGATACACCTGGGGACACTCCCTGACCATCACTGAGCACTGCTGGCCACTGAACACCTGGTGACAACACCTGGTGCCCACCTGGTGACCACTGAACACCTGGTGACAATTCAACACCTGGTGAGAACACCTGGTGACCACTCAACACCTGGTGACTACCTGGTGAAAACACCTGGAGACCACCTGGTGACCACTGAACACCTGGTGACAATTCATCACCTGGTGACAACTGAACACGTGGTGACAACACCTCGTGACCACTCAACACCTGGTGCCCACCTGGTGACCACTGAACACCTGGTGACAACACCTGGTGACTACTCAACACCTGGTGACTACCTGGTGAAAACACCTGGAGACCACCTGGTGACCACTGAACACCTGGCGACTGCCTGGTGACCACCCACTGAACACCTGGTGACCACCTGGTGGCAACTGAACACCTCGTGACCACCTGGTGACCACCCACTGAACACCTGGCAACTGCCTGGTGACCACTGAACACCTGGTGACAATTCATCACCTGGTGACAACACCTGGTGACCACTGAACACCTGGTGACTACTCAACACCTGGTGCCCACCTGGTGACAACTGAACACCTGGTGACAACACCTGGAGACCACCTGGTGACCACTCACTGAACACCTGGTGACAATTCATCACCTGGTGACAACTGAACACGTGGTGACAACACCTCGTGACTACTCAACACCTGGTGCCCACCTGGTGACCACTGAACACCTGGTGACAACACCTGGTGACTACTCAACACCTGGTGACCACCTGGTGACCACTGAACACCTCGTGACCACCTGGTGACAACTGAACACCTGGTGACAACACCTGGTGACCACTCAACACCTGGTGACTACCTGGTGACAACACCTGGAGACCACCTGGTGACCACTGAACACCTGGCGACTGCCTGGTGACCACTGAACACCTGGTGACAACACCTGGTGACCACTCACTGAACACCTGGTGACCACTGAACACCTGGTGACAACTCAACACCTGGTGCCCCCTGGCCATCACTGACCCCCTGGTGACCCCCCGGTGGCCACTGGCCCCTCCCCCCCCGGTGGCCACTGGCCCCTCCCCCTCGGTGGCCCCTGGCCCCTCCCCCCCAATAAAGGGTCGCGGATGAATCCCCGAGAGCCGGAGCCGTTGCTGGGGGAGGGGCAGCGGAATGGGGGGTGGGATAAAAATTTGGGGGGTTTGGAACCCAAAATTTGGGGATTTGGGACCAAAATTTGGGAATTTGGGGGTCTTGGAACCGAAATTTGGGGGGTTTGGAATAAAAATTTGGGGGTTTGGAACCAAAATTTGGGGATTTTGGGGGCATGGAACCAAAATTTGGGGGGTTTGGAACCGAAATTTGGGGGGTTTGGAACCCAAAATTTGGGGATTGGGGGCCAAAATTTGGGGGGTTTGGTGTTTGGAGCCAAAATTTGGGGATTTGGGGGGTTTGGAAATGAAATTTGGGGGCTTTGAAACCCAAAATTTGGGGGATTTGGGGGGTTTGGAACCGAAATTTGGGGGGTTTGGAATAAAAATTTGGGGATTTTGGAACTAAAATTTGGGGGATTTTGGAACCCAAAATTTGGGGGTTTGGGAGTTTGGAACTGAAATTTGGGGGCTTTGAAACCCAAAATTTGGGGATTTTGGGGGTTTTGGAACCGAAATTTGGGGAGTTTGGAACTAAAATTTGGGGCTTTGGGTGATTTAAACAAAAACTTGGGGATTTGGGGATTTTGGAAACAAAATTGGGGGATTTTGGGGGCTTGGAACCGAATTTTGGGGGGTTTGGAACCCCAAATTTGGGGGGTTTGGGTGATTTAAACCAAAATTTGGGGATTTGGGAGCTTGGAACCAAAATTTGGGGGGGTTGAGACCCAAAATTTGCGGATTTGGGACCAAAATTTGGGGATTTGGGGAGTTTGGAATCGAAATTTGGGGGGTTGAGACCCAAAATTTGGGGGATTTGGGACCAAAATTTGGGGAATTTGGGAATTTGAAACCCCGAATTTGAGGATTTTGGGAGGTTGGAACTGGAATTTGGGGGTTCTGGATCCAAAATTTGGGGATTTGGGTGTTTGGAACTGAAATCTGGGGGATTGGAAACCCAAAATTTGGGAATTTGGGTGATTTAAACGAAAATTTGGGGGAGTTGGAACCAAAATTTGGGGATTTGGGACCAAAATTTGGGGATTTTGGGTGATGTAAACAAAAATTTGGGGGGTTTGGAACCGAAATTTGGGGGGTTGGGGAGTTTGGAATAAAAATTTGGGGGTTTGGAACCCAAAATTTGGGAATTTGGGACCAAAATTTGGGGGGTTTGGTGTTTGGAGCCAAAATTTGGGGATTTGGGAGTTTGGAAATGAAATTTGGGGGGTTTGAAACCCAAAATTTGGGGATTTTGGGGATTTGGAACCGAAATTTGGGGGGTTTGGAACCAAAATTTGGGGATTTTGGGTGTTTGGAACCGAAATTTGGGGGGTTTGGAATAAAAATTTGGGGGATTTGGAACAGAAAATTTGGGGGGTTTGGGTGATTTAAACAAAAATTCGGGAGGTTTGGAACCCAAATTTGGGGGGTTTGGAACCGAAATTTGGGGGGTTTGGAATAAAAATTTGGGGATTTTGGGACCAAAATTTGGGGCTTTGGGTGATTGAAACAAAAACTTGGGGATTTGGGGATTTTGGAAACAAAATTGGGGGATTTTGGGGGCTTGGAACCGAATTTTGGGGGGTTTGGAACCCCAAATTTGGGGGGTTTGGGTGATTTAAACCAAAATTTGGGGATTTGGGAGCTTGGAACCAAAATTTGGGGGGGTTGAGACCCAAAATTTGCGGATTTGGGACCAAAATTTGGGGATTTGGGGAGTTTGGAATCGAAATTTGGGGGGTTGAGACCCAAAATTTGGGGGATTTGGGACCAAAATTTGGGGAATTTGGGAATTTGGAACCAAAATTTGGGGAATTTGGGAATTTGAAACCCCGAATTTGAGGATTTTGGGAGGTTGGAACTGGAATTTGGGGGTTCTGGATCCAAAATTTGGGGATTTGGGTGTTTGGAACTGAAATCTGGGGGATTTGAAACCCAAAATTTGGGAATTTGGGTGATTTAAACGGAAATTTGGGGGAGTTGGAACCAAAATTTGGGGATTTGGGACCAAAATTTGGGGGTTTTGGAGCCGAAATTTTGGGATTTTGGGAGTTTGGAACCAAATTTTGGGGGATTTGGGACCAAAATTTGGGGGGCTTGAAACCCAAAATTTGGGGATTTGGGAGTTTGGAACCAAAATTTGGGGGGTTTGGAACCGAAATTTGGGGGGTTTGGAATAAAAATTCGGGGGTTTGGAACCCAAAATTTGGGAATTTGGGACCAAAATTTGGGGGGTTTGGTGTTTGGAGCCAAAATTTGGGGATTTGGGAGTTTGGAAATGAAATTTGGGGGCTTTGAAACCCAAAATTTGGGGGATTTGGGGGGTTTGGAACCGAAATTTGGGGGGTTTGGGAGTTTGGGACTGAAATTTGGGGGGTTTGGGAGTTTGGGACTGAAATTTGGGGGGTTTGGAATAAAAATTTGGGGGGATTTTGGGAGTTTGGAACCGAAATTTGGGGATTTGGGAGGTTGGAACTAAAATTTGGGGGGTTGGAATAAAAATTTGGGGGTTTTGGAACCAAAATTTGGGGCTTTGGGTGATTTAAACAAAAACTTGGGGATTTGGGTGATTTTGGAAATAAAATTGGGGGATTTTGGGGGCTTGGAACCGAATTTTGGGGGGTTTGGAACCCCAAATTTGGGGGGTTTGGGTGATTTAAACCAAAATTTGGGGATTTGGGAGCTTGGAACCAAAATTTGGGGGGGTTGAGACCCAAAATTTGGGGATTTGGGACCAAAATTTGGGGATTTGGGGAGTTTGGAATCGAAATTTGGGGGGTTGAGACCCAAAATTTGGGGGATTTGGAACCAAAATTTGGGGAATTTGGGAATTTGAAACCCAGAATTTGAGGATTTTGGGAGGTTGGAACTGGAATTTGGGGGTTCTGGATCCAAAATTTGGGGATTTGGGTGTTTGGAACTGAAATCTGGGGGATTTGAAACCCCAAATTTGGGAATTTGGGTGATTTAAACGGAAATTTGGGGGAGTTTGGAACCAAAATTTGGGGATTTGGGACCAAAATTTGGGGGGTGTGGAACCGAAATTTGGGGAGTTTGAAACCCGGAATTTGGGGATTTTGGGAGTTTGGAACCAAATTTTGGAGATTTTGGGAGCTTAGAACCAAAATTTGGGGGGTTTGGAATAAAAATTTGGGGGTTTGGAACCCAAAATTTGGGAATTTGGGACCAAAATTTGGGGGGTTTGGTGTTTGGAGCCAAAATTTGGGGATTTGGGAGTTTGGTAATGAAATTTGGGGGCTTTGAAACCCAAAATTTGGGGGATTTGGAACCGAAATTTGGGGGGTTTGGAATAAAAATTTGGGGGGTTTGGGAGCTTGGAACAGAAATTTGGGGGATTTGGGACCAAAATTTGGGGATTTTGGGAGTTTGGAAACAAAATTTGGGGAGTTTGAAACGCAAAATTTGGGGGGTTTGGAACTGAAATTTGGGGATTTTGGGGGTTTTGGAACCGAAATTTGGGGATTTTGGAACCAAAATTTGGGGCTTTGGGTGATTGAAACAAAAACTTGGGGATTTGGGGATTTTGGAAACAAAATTGGGGGATTTTGGGGGCTTGGAACCGAATTTTGGGGGGTTTGGAACCCCAAATTTGGGGGGTTTGGGTGATTTAAACCAAAATTTGGGGATTTGGGAGCTTGGAACCAAAATTTGGGGGGGTTGAGACCCAAAATTTGCGGATTTGGGACCAAAATTTGGGGATTTTGGGGGATTTGGGACCAAAATTTGGGGAATTTGGGAATTTGAAACCCAGAATTTGAGGATTTTGGGAGGTTGGAACTGGAATTTGGGGGTTCTGGATCCAAAATTTGGGGATTTGGGTGTTTGGAACTGAAATCTGGGGGATTGGAAACCCAAAATTTGGGGATTTTGGGGATTTGGAACCAAAATTTGGGGAATTGGGAATTTGAAACCCAGAATTTGGGGATTTTGGGGGGTTTGGAACCGAAATTTGGGGGGTTGGAATAAAAATTTGGGGATTTTGGAACCAAAATTTGGGGCTTTGGGTGATTGAAACAAAAATTTGGGGATTTGGGGATTTTGGAAAGAAAATTTGGGGATTTTGGGACATTTTAATCCCAAATTTGGGGATTTTGGGACATTTTAACCCCAAATTTGGGGATTTTGGGACATTTTAATCCCAAATTTGGGGATTTTGGGACATTTTAATCCCAAATTTGGGGATTTGGGGGTTGATTTTGGGATGGTTTGATCCCAAATTTGGATTTTTTTTGACATTTTAACCCCAAATTTGGGGATTTGGGGACATTTTAATCCCAAATTTGGGGATTTTGGGGTTGATTTGGGGGATTTTTGCTCCAAAATTTGGGGATTTTGGGACATTTTAATCCCAAATTTGGGGGTTTGGGGTTTTTTTTTGGTCCCTTTTCACACAAATTTTGAGAGTTTTGGTTCCTTTCCCCCCAAATTTCGGGATTTTGGATAATTTTGGGTCCCTTTCCCCCCAAAATTTTGTATTTCGGGTAATTTTGGGTCCCTTTCCCCCTGGATTTGGGTAATTTTGGGTAATTTTGGGTTCATTTCCCCCACGAATTTGGGAATTTTTGATAATTTTGGCTCCCTATTTCCCCCAAATTTCGGCATTTTTCATATTTTTGGGTCCCTTTCCCCGTGGATTTTGTTTTTCGGATAATTTTGGGTTCATTTCCCCCACAGATTTCGATTTTTTGGATGATTTTTGCTCTCTTTCCCTTTCAATTCCGCCTTCCGGGGGTGAATTTTACGACATTTTTTTTCCCCTCCCCGCTGGATTTTATTGATCCCGAACCTTCCCCGATCCCTTTCCCCACAAATTTCCAAAATCGGGGAATTTTTTTCCCATTTTTTTAATTAAAATTTCCTTTTATTTTTACGATTTTTTCCCCCCCCCCCTTCCCCGCCATTTCCGCGCCGCTTCTCCCGCGCCGCCATTTTGTCTCCTCCTTCCTCCCGCCCGACTTCCGGTTCGTCACTTCCGCTTCCGGACTTCCGGGGTGGGCGGGACCGGAAGTGACGCGCGCAGGCGGCGGCGGGGCCGGCGGTGCGTCCGGGCTTCGGGTTTTTTAAAAAAATTTTAATTTTTTTTAATTTTTTGGGGGATTTTGCGGGATTTTGGGGGATTTTGGGGGATTTTGGGGATTCCAGGGATTCCGGGAGGGGTTTGGGGGATCCTGGGGGGGTTGGGGGAGTCCCGGGTTGGGATTTTGGGGGAAAATTTGGGATTTTTGGGGAAATTTGGGATAAAATTTGGGATTTTTGGGGGGAAATTTGAGGGAAATTTGGGGATTTTTGGGGGTTCTGGAGGGTTTGGGGAGGGAATTGGGGGAATTTTGGGGGATTTGGGGAATTTATGGGAATTTTGGGGGATTTTGGGATTTTTTTTTGGGGGGGATTTGGGGGAATTTTGGGTCGATTTTGGGACTTTTGGGGGGAGATTTGGGGAAAATTTTGGGGGAATTTTGGGGGAATTTGGGAGAAATTTTGAGAATTTTTGGGGAATTTTGGGGTTTTTTTGGGGGAATTTTGGGGAAATTTTGAGGGAATTTTTGGGAATTTTTTGAGGGAATTTGGGGGAATTTTGGGAATTTTTTGAGGGAATTTTGGGGAATTTTGGGAATTTTTTGAGGGAATTTGGGGGAATTTTTGGGAATTTTTTGAGGGAATTTGGGGGAATTTTTGGGAATTTTTTGAGGGAATTTGGGGGAATTTTTGGGAATTTTTTGAGGGAATTTGGGGGGATTTTGGGAATTTTTTGAGGGGATTTTGGGGGAATTTTGGGGAATTTTTGGGAATTTTTTGAGGGGATTTGGGGGAATTTTGGGGAATTTTTGGGGAATTTTGGGGTTTTTTTGGGGAATTTTGGGGAAACTTTGAGGGGATTTTTGGGGGAATTTTTGGGAATTTTTTGAGGGGATTTGGGGGAATTTTGGGGGAATTTTTGGGGAATTTTTGGGATTTTTTTAGGGGGATTTTTGGGAATTTTGAGGGGATTTTTGGGAGGAATTTTGGGGATTTTGGGGGGAGATTTGGGGGGAATTTTTTGGGAATTTTGGGGAATTTTTTAGGGGGATTTTGGGGAATTTTGGGGGAATTTTGAGGAATTTTTAGGGGAATTTTGGGGGAAATTTTGAGTGAATTTTTGGGGAATTTTGGGGTTTTTTTGGGAATTTTTTGAGGGGATTTGGGAGAGTTTTGGGGGAATTTTTGGGGGAATTTTTTAGGGGAATTTTGGGGAATTTTTGGGAATTCTGGGGAAATTTTGAGGAGATTTTTGGGAGGAATTTTGGGGATTTTTGGCGGGAAATTTGAGGGGATTTGGGGGAAATTTTGGAATTTTTGGGGGGATTTGGGGGAATTTTTGGGGGAATTTTGGGGATTTTCAGGGGAATTTTGGAGAATTTTTGGGGGAATTTGGGGGAATTTTGGGAATTTTTTTAGGGGGATTCTCGGGAATTTTGGGGTTTTTGGGGACGATTTTGGGGGAATTTTGGGGGAATTTTTGGAATTTTTTGGAGGGATTTGGGGGAATTTTTGGGGGAATTTTTGGGAATTTTTTGAGGGGATTTGGGGGAATTTTGGGGGAATTTTGGAAATTTTTTAGGGGGATTTGGGGGAATTTTGGGGGAAATTTTGGGGGAATTTGGGGCTTTTTTTGGGAATTTTGGGGAATTTTTTAGGGGATTTTGGGGGAATTTTTTGGGAATTTTGGGGCTTTTTTGGGGGAGAATTTTGGGGAAACTTTGAGGGGATTTTGGGGGAATTTTTTGGGAATTTTTGGGAATTTTTTAGGGGGATTTTTGGGGGAGATTTTGGGGGAATTTTTAGGGGGATTTGGGAGGAATTTTTTGGGGGCAATTTTGGGATTTTTTGGGGGCAATTGGGGAAATTTTGGGAATTTTTTGAGGGGGTTTGGGGGAATTTTGGGGGAATTTTGGGGATTTTTTAGGGGAATTTTGGGGAATTTTGGGGGAATTTTTGGGGAATTTTTAGGGGGAATTTTGGGGAAATTTTGGGGGAATTTTTTTGGGAATTTTGGGAATTTTAAGGAGGGTTTGGGGGAATTTTGGGGGAATTTTGGGGGAATTTTGGGGGAATTTTGGGGAATTTTTGGGAATTTTTAGGGGGATTTGGGAGGAATTTTTGGGGGAATTTTGGGAAATTTTGGGGGGCAATTTTTGGGGGAATTTTGGGGAATTTTGGGGAATTTTTGGGAGGAATTTTGGGGATTTTTGAGGAATTTTGAGGGGAATTTGGGAGGAATTTTTGGGGGAATTTTTGGGATTTTTTTGGGAAAATTGGGGAAATTTTTGGGAATTTTTTGAGGGGATTTGGGAGAATTTTGGGGGAATTTTGGGGGAATTTTGGGGAATTTTTTAGGGGATTTTGGGGGAATTTTTTGGGGAATTTTGGGAATTTTAAGGAGGGTTTGGGGGAATTTTTGGGGGAATTTTTGGGAATTTTTTGAGGGGATTTGGGAGAATTTTGGGGGAATTTTGGGGGAATTTTGGGGAATTTTTTAGGGGGATTTTGGGAGGAATTTTGGGGGGGAATTTTGGGAATTTTTAGGGGGATTTGGGAGGAATTTTTGGGGGGAATTTTGGGATTTTTTTGGGGGCAATTGGGGGAATTTTTGGGAATTTTTTGAGGGGATTTGGGGGAATTTTTGGGGGAATTTTGGGGAATTTTTGGGAATTTTTTGAGGGGATTTGGGAGGAATTTTTTTGGTTTTTGGGGGGAATTTTTGGGGATTTTTTTGGGGTAATTTTGGGGGATTTTGGGGGTAAATTTTGGGGGAATTTTGGGAATTTTGGGGGAATTTTTGGGGATTTTTTGGGGGGAATTTCGGGTAATTTTGGGGGATTTTGGGGGTAAATTTTGGGGGAATTTTTGGGAGAATTTTGAGGAATTTTGGTTTTTTTGGGGGGAGGATTTGGTGAAAATTTGGGATTTTTTTGGGAAATTTGGGATTTTTTGGGAAATTTGGGATTTTTTTGGGAAATTTGGGATTTTTTGGGAAATTTGGGATTTTTTTGGGAAATTTGGGATTTTTTTGGGGGGGATTTTGGGAAAACTTTGGGGGAATTTGGGGAATTTTTGGGGGAATTTTGGGGGAATTTTGGGGGGATTTTGGGGATTTCTTTGGAATTTTGGGGATTTTTTGGGGGAATTTTTGGGATTTTTTTGGGATTTTTGGGAATTTTTGGGGATTTTGGGAATTTTGGGGAATTTTGGGAATTTTTTGGGAATTTTTTTTTTGATTTTTTGGGGATTTTTTGGGAATTTTGTTGGAATTTTTGGGGTTTTTTTTGGGGTCTCTGGGGGAGGAGCAGTTGGGGGTTAATTAATGACGTCATTAATTAATGGGGGAGTTAATTAATGCATTAATGGAGGTTCCACCCCTTGTTAATGAGGAACTGGGGCTTAATTAATTACCCAGGGCTCATTAATTACCTCTGGCATGGGTTAATTAGTCCCAGGGCCGGGTTAATCAATTAATGAGGGTGTTAATTAATTAATTAAGGGATTAATTAACTCATCCAGGAGGGTTTTAACCCCTTCCAATCCCATTTTAATGGTAAATTTGGCCTTAATTAATAACCCAGGGCTCATTAATTACCCCAGGCAGGGCTTAATTACTCTCAGGATCAAGTCAAGCAATTAATGAGGGTGATAATTAATTAATTAAGGGATTAATTAACCCATCCAGGAGGGTTTTAACCCCTTCCAATCCACTTTTCCCAGAGTTATTAATGAGAAATCGAGGCTTAATTACTCCCGGAGCTCATTAATTACTCCTGGCACGGGTTAATTAATCCCATGGCTGGCTGAGTCAATTAATGGGGGTCTTAATTAACTAATTAGGGGATAATTAACTCGTCCAGGAAGGTTTTAACCCCTTCAAAACCCCTTTTGAATGGGAAATTTGGCCTTAATTAATTACCCAGGGCTCATTAATTACGCCTGGAATGGGTTAATTAGTCCCAGGATCAGGTTAATCAATTAATGAGGGTGTTAATTAATTAATTAATGGGATAATTAACTCATCCAGGAGGGTTTTAACCCCTTCCAATCCACTTTTCCCTGAGTTTTTAATGAGAAATCGAGACTTAATTACTCCCAGGGCTCATTAATTCCCCCGGGCACGGGTTAATTACCCTGAGGATCAGGTTAATCTATTAATGAGGGTGATAATTAGTTAATTAAGAGACTAATTAACTCATCCAGGAGGGTTTTAACCCCTTCCAATCCACTTTTCCCAGAGTTATTAATGAGAAATCGAGGCTTAATTACCCCCACGACTCATTAATTACCCCGGGCACGGGTTAATTAGTCCCAGGGTCAGGTCAATCAATTAACGAGGGTCTCAATTAACTAATTAGGGGTTAATTGGGGCGGCCATGGGGGGTTTTAACTCCTTCCAATCCCATTTTTAATGAGAAATTGGGGCTTAATTAATTACTTCGGGCTCATTAATTACCCCAGGCAGGGCTTAATTACCTTCAGGATCAGGTCAATCAATTAATGAGGGTGATAATTAATTAATTAAGGGGATAATTAACCCATCCAGGAAGGTTTTAACCCCTTCAAAACCAGTTTTTAATGGCAAATTTGGCCTTAATTAATTACTTCGGGCTCATTAATTACCCCAGGCAGGGCTTAATTACTCTCAGGATCAAGTCAAGCAATTAATGAGGGTGATAATTAATTAATTAAGGGATTAATTGACCCATCCAAGAAGGTTTTAACCCCTTCCAATCCACTTTTCCCAGAGTTATTAATGAGAAATCGAGGCTTAATTACCCCCAGGGCTCATTAATTCCCCCTAGCACGGGTTAATTAGTCCCAGGGTCAGGTTAATCAATTAATGAGGGTCTTAATTAATTAGTTAAGGGGACAATTAACTCATCCAGGAGGGTTTTAACCCCTTCCAATCCCATTTTTAATGAGAAATTGGGGCTTAATTAATTACTTCGGGCTCATTAATTACCCCAGGCAGGGCTTAATTACTCTCAGGATCAAGTCAAGCAATTAATGAGGGTGATAATTAATTAATTAAGGGATTAATTAACCCATCCAGGAGGGTTTTAACCCCTTCCAATCCACTTTTCCCAGAGTTATTAATGAGAAATCGAGGCTTAATTACTCCCACGGCTCATTAATTACCTCGGGCACGGGTTAATTAGTTTCACGACCAGGTTAATGAATTAACGAGGGTCTCAATGAATTAATTAGGGGTTAATTGGGGCGGCCATGGGGGGTTTTAACTCCTTCCAATCCCATTTTTAATGAGAAATCGAGGCTTAATTACTCCCGGGGCTCATTAATTACCCCTGGCACGGGTTAATTACCCTCAGGGTCAGGTCAATCAATTAATGAGGGTGATAATTAATTAATTAAGGGGATAATTAACCCATCCAGGAGGGTTTTAACCCCTTACAATCCCATTTTTAATGAGAAATCGAGGCTTAATTAATTACTTCGGGCTCATTAATTACCCCAGGCAGGGCTTAATTACTCTCAGGATCAAGTCAAGCAATTAATTAGGGTGATAATTAATTAATTAAGGGATTAATTGACCCATCCAAGAAGGTTTTAACCCCTTCCAGTCCACTTTCCCCAGAGTTATTAATGAGAAATCGAGGCTTAATTACCCCCGGGGCTCATTAATTACCTCGGGCACGGGTTAATTAGTTTCACGACCAGGTTAATCAATTAACGAGGGTCTCAATTAATTAATTAAGGGGACAATTAACTCATCCAGGAGGGTTTTAACCCCTTCCAATCCACTTTTCCCAGAGTTTTTAATAAGAAATCGAGGCTTAATTACTCCCACGACTCATTAATTACCCCTGGCACGGGTTAATTAGTCCCAGGGTCAGGTTAATGAATTAACGAGGGTCTCAATTAACTAATTAGGGGTTAATTGGGGCGGCCATGGGGGAGCTGAGTGACCTGGACCGGCAGATTGAGCAGCTGAGACGCTGCGAGCTCATCAAGGAGAGCGAGGTGAAGGCCCTGTGCGCCAAGGCCCGGTAATTAACCGCTCGTTAATTAGTTAATTAATTAATTAATTCGTTAATTAGGGGGTTAATGGGTGGATTAATGGGGTTGTTGTGGTTGCAGGGAGATCCTGGTGGAGGAGAGCAACGTGCAGAGAGTGGATTCGCCCGTCACGGTCCGCGGGGGATTTTTGGGGGTTTTTGGGGGTTTTTTGGGGGATTTTGGGGGTTTTTTTGGGGGTTTGGGAAAATTTTGGGGGGTTTGGGGGGGGTTTTGGGGGTTTTTTTGGGGATTTTTGGGGGTTTTTTTGGGGATTTTTGGGGATTTTTGGGTATTCTTGGGGGTTTTTTGGGGGTTTTTGGGGGTTTTTTGGGGGATTTTTGGGGATTTTTTGGGGGATTTTTTGGGGATTTTTGGGGATTTTTTTCGGATTTTTTGGGGTTTTTTAGGGATTTTTGGGGATTTTTTTGGGATTTTTTGGGATTTTTGGGGGGATTTTTGGGGATTTTTTGGGGATTTTTTTGGGATTTTTGGGGATTTTTTGGGGTTTTTGGGGGTTTTTGGGGGTTTTGGGGGGTTTTTGGGGGTTTTTGGGGATTTTTTTTGGATTTTTTTTGGATTTTTGGGGGGATTTTGGGGGTTTTTTGGGGGTTTTTGGGGGGTTTGGGAAAATTTTGGGCTGTTTTTTGGGGGTTTTTGGGGGTTTTTTGGGGGATTTTGGGGATTTTTTGGGGGTTTTTTGGGGATTTTTTGGGGGTTTTTGGGGGTTTTTTGGGGATTTTTTGGGGGTTTTTGGGGGATTTTTTTGGGATTTTTTGGGGGTTTTTGGGGATTTTTTGGGGGTTTTTGGGGGGTTTTTGGGGGTTTTTTGGGGGGATTTTTTGGGATTTTTTGGGGATTTTTTGGGGATTTTTTGGGGATTTTTGGGGGGATTTTTTGGGGTTTTTTGGGGTTTTTTTGGGGTTTTTTGGGGATTTTTGGGGATTTTTTGGGATTTTTTTTGATTTTTGGGGGGATTTTTGGGGGGATTTTTGGGGGGTTTTGGGGTTTTGTTGGGGGTTGTTGGGGATTTTGTGGGGTTTTTTTGGGGGGTTTGGGAAAATTGTGGGGGATTTTGGGAAAAATTTGGGGGGTTTGGGGGGGTTTTTGGGGTTTTTTTTGGGGATTTTTGGGGATTTTTGGGGGTTTTTTTGGGGTTTTTTGGGGATTTTTGGGGGTTTTTGGGGGTTTTTGGAAAAATTGGGGATTTTTGGGGGTTTTTTGGGGGTTTTTTGGGGATTTTTTGGGGGATTTGGGGGTTTTTGGGGATTTTTGGGGGTTTTTTGGGGGTTTTGGGGGATTTTTTGGGGTTTTGGGGGATTTTTTTGGGGTTTTGGGGGTTTTTGGGGGTTTTGGGTTTTTGGGGGTTTTTTGGGGGTTTTTGGGGGTTTTTTGGGGGTTTGGGAAAATTTTGGGGGGTTTTGGGAAAAATTTGGGATTTTTGGGGATTTTTTGGGGTTTTTTGGGGGATTTTTGGGGGATTTTTTGGGGGATTTTTTGGGATTTTTTTGGGATTTTTTGGGGATTTTTGGGGATTTTTGGGGGGATTTTTGGGGATTTTTTTGGGGGTTTTTGGGGGATTTTTGGGGGTTTTTGGGGGGTTTGGGAAAATTTGGGGGGATTTTGGGAAAAATTTGCGGGGTTTGGGGGGGTTTTTTGGGGTTTTTTTTGGGGATTTTTGGGGATTTTTTGGGGATTTTTTGGGGGATTTCTTGGGATTTTTTGGGGTTTTTTAGGATTTTTTTGGGGTTTTTTGGGATTTTTTTGGATTTTTTAGGATTTTTTTGGATTTTTTGGGGGATTTTTGGGGGTTTTTTGGGGGTTTTTTGGGGGTTTTTGGGGGGTTTGGGAAAATTTTGGGGGATTTTGGGAAAAATTTGGGATTTTTTGGGGTTTTTGGGGGTTTTTTGGGGGTTTTTTGGGGATTTTTTGAGGATTTTTTGGGGATTTTTTGGGATTTTTTGGGGATTTTTTGGGGATTTTTTGGGGGTTTTTGGGGTTTTTTGGGGGTTTTTGGGGGGTTTGGAAAATTTTGGAAGAAATTTGGGATTTTTCGGGGGTTTTTTGGGTTTTTTGGGGATTTTTTGGGGTTTTTAGGGGTTTTGGGGGGTTTTTGGGGATTTTTTGGGGATTTTGGGGGATTTTTTGGGGGTTTTTGGGGTTTTTTGGGGGTTTTTGGGGGTTTTTTGGGGGGTTTGGGAAAATTTTGGGGGGTTTTGGGAAAAATTTGGGATTTTTTGGGGGTTTTTTGGGGGTTTTTGGGGGTTTTTGGGGGTTTTTTGGGGATTTTTTGGGATTTTTTGGGGATTTTTGGGGGGATTTTTGGGGGTTTTTGGGGGTTTTTTGGGGGGTTTTGGGGGTTTTTTTGGGGTTTTGAGGGGTTTGGGAAAATTTTGGGGGGTTTTGGGAAAAATTTGGGATTTTTTGGGGGGTTTTTGGGGGATTTTTTGGGGGTTTTTGGGGGTTTTTGGGGGTTTTTTGGGGGTTTTTTTGGGGGGATTTTTTGGGATTTTTTGGGGATTTTTTGGGGATTTTTTGGGGATTTTTGGGGGGATTTTTTGGGGTTTTTTGGGGTTTTTTTTTGGGATTTTTTTGGGATTTTTTGGGGTTTTTTGGCGCATTTTTGGGGATTTTTTTGGATTTTTTGGGGATTTTTGGGGGGATTTTTGGGGATTTTTGGGGATTTTTTGGGGGTTTTTTGGGGATTTTTTGGGGGTTTTTTGGGGGATTTTTTGGGGGTTTTTGGGGGTTTTTTTGGGGATTTTTGGGGGTTTTGGGGGGTTTTTTGGGGGTTTTTGGGGATTTTTGGGGGGTTTGGGAAAATTTTGGGGGGTTTTGGGAAAATTTTGGAATTTTTTGGGGGTTTTTGGGGGATTTTGGGGGGTTTGGGAAAATTTTGGGGGATTTAGGGAAAAAGTTGGGATTTTTTGGGGGTTTTTGGGGGGTTTTTGGGGGATTTTTGAAGGATTTTTTGGGGGATTTTGGGGATTTTTTGGGGATTTTTGGCGGGTTTTTGGGGATTTTTGAGGATTTTTTTGGGGACATTTGGGGATTTTTTGGGGGTTTTTGGGGGTTTTTTGGGGGATTTTGGGGGTTTTTTGGGGGATTTTGGGGGTGTTTGGGGGGTTTGGGAAAATTTTGGGAGAAATTTGGGGATTTTTTGGGTTTTTTTGGGGTTTTTTGGGGGTTTTTTTGGGGGTTTTTGGGGGTTTTTTTGGGGTTTTTTGGGGTTTTTTTGGGATTGTTAAAGGATTTTTTGGAATTTTTTTTTTATTTTTTTGGGGATTTTTTGGGGGATGTTTTGGGGATTTTTGGGGTATTTTTGGGGGATCTTGGGAAAATTTTGGGGGGTTTGGGGGATTTTTGGGGTTTTTTTGGGGGGAATTTTTGGGATATTTTAAAGGATTTTGGGGGATTTTTTGGGATTTTTGGAGGATTTTTTTGGGGATTTTTAGGATTTTTTGAGGATTTTTTGGGGATTTTTTATGGATTTTTTGGGGCATTTCAAAGGATTTTTTGGGGGATTTTTTGGGGGATTTTTTGGGGATTTTTTAGGGGAATTTTTTTGGATTTTTTTGAGGCTTTTAGGGTTTTTTGGGGGATTTTTTAAGGATTTTTTGGGGTTTTTTGGGATTTTTTTTTGATTTTTTGGGATTTGTTTTTGGAGATTTTTTTGGGTTTTTGGGGGATTTTTTTTGGATTTTTTGGGGGAATTTTTAGGATTTTTTGGGGATTTTTTTGGGATTTTTTGGGGGATTTTTGGGGGATTTTTTGGGGATTTTTAAAGGATTTTTTGGGGCATTTTAAAGGATTTTTTTTGGGATTTTTGGGGTTTTTTTAGGATTTTTTTGGATTTTTATGGGATTTTTTAAGGATTTTTTGGGGTTTTTTGGGATTTTTTTTTGATTTTTTGGGATTTGTTTTTGGAGATTTTTTTGGGTTTTTTCTGGATTTTTTGAGGATTTTTTGGGATTTTTGGGGGATTTTTGGGGGATTTTTTGAGGATTTTTTGGGCGAATTTTTAGGATTTTTTGGGGTTGTTTTGGGATTTTTTGGGGGATTTTTGGGGGATTTTTTGCGAATTTTATGGGATTTTTTGGGATTTTTTTGGAGATTTTTTTGGGGAGTTTTTGGGATTTTTTGGGGATTTTTTTTGATTTTTTTGAGGGTTTTTTTGGGTTGTTTGGGGGATTTTTTGAGGATTTTTTCGGGATTTTTTGAGGATTTTTTTGGGATTTTATGGGGGATTTTTTGGGATTTTTTGAGATTTTTTAGGGGATTTTTTGAGGAAATTTTTTGGATTTTTGGGGGATTTTTTGGGGATTTTTAAAGGATTTTTTGGGGATTTTTTGGAATTTTTTTCTGATTTTTGGGGATTTTTTGGGGGATTTTTTGGGATTTTTTTGGGATTTTTTTCTGATTTTTTGGGGATTTTTTGGGGATTTTGGGGGGATTTTTTTAGGATTTTTTTGGGATTTTTTTCTGATTTTTGGGGGATTTTTTGGGGATTTTTTTAGGATTTTTTGGGGGATTTTTTTTTTATTTTTTGGGATTTTTTTTCTGATTTTTTGGGGATTTTTTGGGGATTTTTTTAGGATTTTTGGGGGGATTTTTTTTGGATTTTTTGGGATTTTTTTCAGATTTTTTGGGGATTTTTTGGGGATTTTTTTAGGATTTTTTGGGGGATTTTTTTATTTTTTGGGATTTTTTGGGGATTTTTGGGGGATTTTTTTAGGATTTTTTGGGGATTTTTGGGGGGATTTTTGGGGATTTTTTCTGATCTTTTTGGGGATTTTTTGAGGATTTTTTGGGGATTTTTTGGGGATTTTTTTGGGGAAATTTTTAGGATTGTTTTGGGATTGTTGGGAATTTTTTCATGATTTTTGGGAATTTTTTGGGGAATTTTTGGTGATTTTTCGGGGATTTTTGGGGATTTTTTGGGATTCTTTTGGATTTTTTTTTTTTGGTGGATTTTTTGTGGATTTTTTGTGGATTTTTTGTGGATTTTTTTGGGGAATTTTGGGAAAATTTGGGGGGAATTTTGGGGGGTTTGGGGGATTTTTTGGAATTTTTTTTTTACTTTTTTAAGGATTTTTTGGGGATTTTTTTTCATTTTTTAAAGGATGTTTTTGAGGGATTTCTTTGGAATTTTTGGGGATTTTTTTGAGGATTTGTAAGGATTTTTTGGGGATTTTTGGGGATTTTTTAAAGGAGTTTCTGGGATTTTTTGGGGATTTTTTGGAATTTTTTTGGGATTTTTTTTTATTTTTTAAAGGATTTTTTGGGGGGAAAATTTGGGGGAATTTGGGGAAAATTTTGGGGATTTTGGGGATTTTTTGGGGATTTTTTGGGCCATTTTGGGCCATTTTTGGGGTAATTTTTGGGGCCATTTTGGGCCATTTTTGGGGCCATTTTTGGGACATTTTGGGGACATTTTTGGGGCCATTTTTGGGGACATTTTTGGGGCCATTTTTGGGGCCATTTTTGGGGACATTTTTGGGGACATTTTGGTGTCTTTGCCCCCCCAGGTGTGCGGGGACATCCACGGGCAGTTCTACGACCTCAAGGAGCTTTTCAGGGTGAGAGAGCACAGACACACCTGGGCACACCTGGGCACACCTGGGCACACCTGGGCACACCTGGGATACACCTGGTCACACCTGGGATACACCTGGGACACACCTGGGCACACCTGGGCACACCTGGGGGCACCTGGGGGCACCTGGGATACACCTGGGGACACCTGGGCACACCTGGGGACACCTGGGATACACCTGGGCACACCTGGGATACACCTGGACACACCTGGGGACACCTGGGACACCTGGGATACACCTGGGCACACCTGGGTACACCTGGGGACACCTGGGATACACCTGGGCACACCTGGGATACACCTGGGCACACCTGGGTACACCTGGGGACACCTGGGATACACCTGGGCACACCTGGGATACACCTGGGCACACCTGGGGACACCTGGGATACACCTGGACACACCTGGGCACACCTGGGACACCTGGGATACACCTGGGGACACCTGGACACACCTGGGCACATGTGGGATACACCTGGGACACACCTGGGCACACCTGGGACACCTGGGATACACCTGGGGACACCTGGACACACCTGGGCACATGTGGGATACACCTGGGACACACCTGGGCACATCTGGGATACACCTGGGATACACCTGGGATACACCTGGGATACACCTGGGATACACCTGGGGGCACCTGGGATACACCTGGACACACCTGGGGACACCTGGGATACACCTGGGCACACCTGTGTCTCACCTGTGTCTCACCTGTGTCTCACCTGTGTCTCACCTGTGTCTCACCTGTGTCTCACCTGTCCAGGTGGGTGGGGATGTACCTGAGACCAATTACCTGTTCATGGGCGACTTCGTCGACCGCGGCTTCTACAGCGTGGAGACGTTCCTGCTGCTGCTGGCCCTAAAGGTGAGCTCACCTGGACAGGTGAGGGACAGGTGTGTTACCTGGGGCACGTGTGAGGTCACCTGGACAGGTGAGACAGGTAAGGGACAGGTGTGAGACAGGTGGGACAGGTGTGAGCTCACCTGGACAGGTGTGCACAGGTAAGGGACGGGTGGGGGACAGGTGTGAGCTCACCTGGACAGGTGTGCACAGGTAAGGGACAGGTGTGTTACCTGGGACAGGTGTGTCAGTGTGGAGATGTTCCTGCTGCCTCTGGCCCTAAAGGTGAGCTCACCTGGACAGGTAAGGGACAGGTGGGACAGGTGGGACAGGTGTGGGACAGGTGTGGGACAGGTGTGTTACCTGGGACAGGTGAGACAGGTAAGGGACAGGTGTGTTACCTGGGACAGGTGTGAGCTCACCTGGACAGGTGAGACAGGTAAGGGACAGGTGTGTCAGTGTGGAGATGTTCCTGCTGCTGGTGGTGCTCAAGGTGAGAGTTCACCTGGACAGGTAAGGCAGGTAAGGGACAGGGGTGGGACAGGTGTGAGCTCACCTGGACAGGTGAGACAGGTGTGGGACAGGTGTGTTACCTGGGACAGGTGGGACAGGTGTGAGCTCACCTGGACAGGTGTGCACAGGTAAGGGACAGGTGTGAGACAGGTGGGACAGGTGTGAGCTCACCTGGACAAGTGGGGCAGGTAAAGGACAGGCATGGGACAGGTGGGACAGGTGTGAGCTCACCTGGACAGGTAAGGGACACGTGGGACAGGTGTGTTACCTGGGACAGGTGTGGACAGGTGTGAGCTCACCTGGACAGGTAAAGGACAGGTGGGACAGGTGTGTTACCTGGGACAGGTGTGGTAGAGGTGTGAGCTTACCTGGACAGGTAAGGGACAGGTGTGGGACAGGTGTGAGCTCACCTAGACAGGTGAGACAGGTAAGGGACAGGTGTGTTACCTGGGACAGGTGTGGGACAGGTATGAGCTCACCTGGACAGGTGAGACAGGTAAGGGACAGGTGTGTTATCTGGGACAGGTGTTGTCTCACCTGGCCAGGTGAGACAGGTGTGCTCAGGTGTGCTGCCTGGGACAGGTGAGACAGGTGTGGGACAGAGACTCAGAGCAGGTGAAGGCCAGGTATGACCACACCCCTCACCTGTGCACCTTGGGCCTGTCCCCAATGTCCCCTCACCTGCCCAGGTGTGCCCAGGTGTGTCTCACCTGTCCAGGTGAGGTACCCAGACCGGATCACGCTGATCAGAGGTAACCACGAGTCCAGGCAGATCACTCAGGTGTAGGGACACACCTGCACAGGTGATGCTGTATCTGTATCTATGGCTGGTTACCTGTGCCCAGGTGTGCTCAGGTGTGTTACCTGTGGCCAGGTGAGGTACCCAGACCGGATCACTCTGATCAGAGGTAACCACGAGTCGCGGCAGATCACTCAGGTGTAGGGACACACCTGCACAGGTGATGCTGTAGCTGTTATTACCTGTGCCCAGGTGTGCTATACCTGACTCAGGTGTGTCTCACCTGTCCAGGTGAGGTACCCAGACCGGATCACGCTGATCAGAGGTAACCACGAGTCGCGGCAGATCACTCAGGTGTAGGGACACACCTGCACAGGTGATGCTGTATCTGTATCTATGGCTGGTTACCTGTGCCCAGGTGTGCTCAGGTGTGTCTCACCTGTCCAGGTGAGGTACCCAGACCGGATCACTCTGATCAGAGGTAACCACGAGTCCAGGCAGATCACTCAGGTGTAGGGACACACCTGCACAGGTGATGCTGTATCTGTTATTACCTGTGCCCAGGTGTGCTATACCTGACTCAGGTGTGTTACCTGTGGCCAGGTGAGGTACCCAGACCGGATCACGCTGATCAGAGGTAACCACGAGTCCAGGCAGATCACTCAGGTGTAGGGACACACCTGCACAGGTGATGCTGTGGGTGTATCTATGGCTGGTTACCTGTGCCCAGGTGTGCTCAGGTGTGTCTCACCTGTCCAGGTGAGGTACCCAGACCGGATCACGCTGATCAGAGGTAACCACGAGTCGCGGCAGATCACTCAGGTGTAGGGACACACCTGCACAGGTGATGCTGTATCTGTTATTACCTGTGCCCAGGTGTGCTATAGCTGACTCAGGTGTGTCTCACCTGTCCAGGTGAGGTACCCAGACCGGATCACGCTGATCAGAGGTAACCACGAGTCGCGGCAGATCACTCAGGTGTAGGGACACACCTGCACAGGTGATGCTGTGGGTGTATCTATGGCCGGTTACCTGTGCCCAGGTGTGCTATAGCTGACTCAGGTGTGTCTCACCTGTCCAGGTGAGGTACCCAGACCGGATCACGCTGATCAGAGGTAACCACGAGTCGCGGCAGATCACTCAGGTGTAGGGACACACCTGCACAGGTGATGCTGTATCTGTATCTATGGCTGGTTACCTGTGCCCAGGTGTGCTCAGGTGTGTTACCTGTGGCCAGGTGAGGTACCCAGACCGGATCACGCTGATCAGAGGTAACCACGAGTCGCGGCAGATCACTCAGGTGTAGGGACACACCTGCACAGGTGATGCTGTATCTGTTATTACCTGTGCCCAGGTGTGCTATAGCTGACTCAGGTGTGTTACCTGTGGCCAGGTGAGGTACCCAGACCGGATCACGCTGATCAGAGGTAACCACGAGTCCAGGCAGATCACTCAGGTGTACGGCTTTTACGACGAGTGCCTGCGCAAGTACGGCTCGGTCACCGTGTGGCGCTACTGCACCGAGATCTTCGACTACCTGAGCCTGTCGGCCATCATCGACGGCAAGGTGAGCTCACCTGGGCACACCTGGGGGCACCTGGGGGCACCTGGGATACCTGGGGATACACCTGGGGGCACCTGGGATACACCTGGGCTCACCTGGGCACACCTGGGGGCACCTGGGATACACCTGGGGCAGGTGGGGCACCGAGGTCTTCGACTACCTGAGCCTGTCGGCCATCATCGACGGCAAGGTGAGCTCACCTGGGCACACCTGGGGGCACCTGGGATACACCTGGGGATACACCTGGGGGCACCTGGGATACCTGGGGGCATCTGGGCACACCTGGGGACAGCTGGGGACACCTGGGATACACCTGGGGGCACTTGGGATACACCTGGGATACGCCTTGGGGCACCTGGGATACACCTGGACACACCTGGCATACACCTGGGAGCCTTTGGATACCCGTGGGATATACTTGGGCACACCTGGGCTACACCTGGGTTCACCTGGGATATACCTGGGGAGACCTGGGGACACCTGGGCTACACCTGGGGACACCTGGGATATACCTGGGGACACCTGGGATACACCTGGGGATACCTGGGATACACCTGGGGCAGGTGGGGCACCGAGATCTTCGACTACCTGAGCCTGTCGGCCATCGTCAATGGGAAGGTGAGCTCACCTGGGCACACCTGGGGGCACCTGGGGGCACCTGGGATACACCTGGGGGCACCTGGGATACACCTGGACGCACCTGGAGGGGATTGGGATACACCTGGGGGCAGCTGGGATACACCTGGGATACACCTGGGCACACCTGGGTACACCTGGGGACACCTGGGATACACCTGGGGACACCTGGGCATACACCTGGGGGCAATTGGGATACACCTGGGGGCACTTGGGATACACCTGGGGGCAATTGGGATACACCTGGACACACCTGGGGGCACCTGGGATACACCTGGGGACACCTGGAGGGGATTGGGATACACCTGGGCACACCTGGGCACACCTGGGATCCACCTGGGGGCACCTGGGATACACCTGGGGGCACCTGGGCACACCTGGTGGGGATTGGGATACACCTGGGGGCACCTGGGATACACCTGGGCACACCTGGGGACACACCTGGGGGACACGTGGGAGTATCTGGGGGCACCTGGGGGGAGCTGGGGACACCTGGGGCAGGTGGGGGGTGGGGGGTAGGACACCAATGTCCCCAAATGTCCCAAATTCCCCAAAAATTCCCCAAAATTTCCCCAAATCCCCCAAATTTCCCCCAAATTTTCCCCAAATTTCACCCAAAATCCCCCAAATTCCCCCAAATTTTCCCAAATTTCCCCCAAATTTCCCCCAAATTTTCCCAAATTTCCCCAATTTCACCCCAAATCCCCCAAATTTCACCCGAATTTCGCCCAAAATCCCCCAAATTTCAACCCAAATTCCCCCAAATTTCCCCAAATTTCCCCAAAATCCCCCAAATTTCCCCCAAATTTGCCCCAATTTCACCCAAAATCCCCCAAATTTCACCCAAATTTCACCCAAAATCCCCCAAATTTTTCCAGTTTTCCCAGATTTTCTGAAATTTCACCCAAATTTCCCCAAATTTCACCCAAAATCCCCCAAATTTCCCCCAGATTTCACCAAAAATGTCCCAAAATCCCCCAAATTTCACCCAAATTTCACCCAAATTTTCCCAAAATGCCCCAAATTTCACCCAAAATCCCCCAAATTTCACCCGAATTTTCCCAAATTTCCCCCAAATTTTCCCCAAATTTCACCAAAATGCCCCAAAAATCACCCAAATTTTCCCCAAATTTCACTCAAAATCCCCCAAATTTCACCCAAATTTCGCTCAAATTTCGCTCTAATTTCACCCAAAAATCCCCCAAATTTTTCCAGTTTTCCCCCAAATTTCACCCAAAATCCCCCAAATTTTCTCAAATTTCACCCAATTTTTCTGCAAATTTCTCCCAAATTTCACCCAAATTTTCCCAAAATGTCCCAAATTTCACCCAAATTTTCCCAAATTTCTCCCAAATTTCCCAAATTTCCCCAAAATGCCCCAAATTTCACCCAAATTTTCCCAAACTTCCCCCAAATTTTCCCAAAATGCCCCAAATTTCACCCAAATTTTCCCAAATTTCACCCAAATTTTCCCAAAATGTCCCAAATTTCACCCAAATTTTCCCAAATTTCTCCCAAATTTTCCCAAAATGCCCCAAATTTCACCCGAATTTCACCCAAATTTCACCCAAAATCCCCCAAATTTCACCCAAATTTCATCCAAATTTCACCAAAATGCCCCAAAAATCCCCCAAATTTTCCCAAATTTCCCCCAAATTTCACTCAAAATCCCCCAAATTTCACCCAAATTTCGCTCTAATTTCACCCAAAATCCCCCAAATTTTTCCAGTTTTCCCCCAAATTTCACCCAAAATCTCCCAAATTTTCTCAAATTTCACCCAATTTTTCTGCAAATTTCTCCCAAATTTCACCCAAATTTTCCCCAAATTTTCCCAAAATGCCCCAAATTTCACCCGAATTTCACCCAAATTTCGCTCAAATTTCACCCCAAATCCCCCAAATTTCACCCCCCAAAGTTTTCCAATTTTCCCAAATTTCCCATTTTTTCCCCCAAATTCCCAGATTTTCTGTGTCCACGGGGGCCTCTCCCCGTCCATCCAGACCCTGGCCCCAAAATCCCCCAAAATGTCCCAAAATCCCCCAAATTTCCCCCAATTCTTCCCAAATGTTCCTAAATTTCCCCAAATTCCACCCAACTTTTCCTGAATTTTCCCAATTTTCACCCAAATTTTACCAAATTTCACCCAAATTTCACCCCAAATTGTCCCAAAATCGCCCAATTTTTCCCAAATTTCACCCGAATTCCACCCAAATTTCACCCCAAATCCCCCAAATTTTCCCAGATTTCCTGAATTTTCCCAAATTTCCCAAATTTCCCCCAAATTTTCCCAAATGTTCCTAAATTTCCCCAAATTTCACCCAAATTTTCCAGAATTTTCCCGAATTTTTCCAAATTTCACCTGAATTTCCCCCAAATTTCCCCCAAATTTCACCCGAATTTCACCCGAATTTCACCCCAAATCCCCCAAATTTCACCCAGATTTCCCAAATTTTCCCAAATTTCCCGAATTTCACCCAAATTTTCCCGAATTCCCAGATTTTCTGTGTCCACGGGGGCCTCTCCCCGTCCATCCAGACCCTGGATCAGATCAGAACCATCGACCGCAAGCAGGAGGTGCCCCACGACGGCCCCATGTGTGACCTGCTCTGGTCCGACCCCGAAGGTGAGCTCAGGTGTGCCCAGGTGTGCTCAGGTGACCTGGGACAGGTGAGGGGAGAACCCCCAAAAAAATCCCCAAAAAAATCCCCCAAAAAATCCCCCCAAAAATCCCCCAAGTATAAAAGAAATCCCCCCAAAAATCTCCCCAAAAATCCCAAAATTCGACGGGCTCAGGTGTGCCCAGGTGTGCTCAGGTGTGCTCAGGTGTGCTGGGACAGGTGAGGGGGACAACCCCAAAAAAATCCCCAAAAAATTCCTGAAAAAATCCCCAAAATATAGAAGAAATCCCCCAAAAAATCCCCAAAAATCCCAAAATTCGACGGGCTCAGGTGTGCTCAGGTGTGCTCAGGTGAGCTGGGACAGGTGAGGGGAGAACCCCCAAAAAAATCCCGAAAAAAATCCCCCAAAAAATCCCCAAAATATAAAAGAAATCCCCCAAAAAATCTCCCCAAAAATCCCAAAATTCAATGGGCTCAGGTGTGCTCAGGTGTGCTCAGGTGAGCTGGGACAGGTGAGGGGGAGAACCCCCAAAAAAATCCCCCAAAAAATCCCCCCCAAAATTCCTGAAAAAATCCAGAAAATATAAAAGAAAATCTACAAAAAAATCCCCAAAAATCCCAAAATTCGATGAGCTCAGGTGTGCTCAGGTGTGCTCAGGTGTGCTCAGGTGAGCTGGGACAGGTGAGGGGGGACGCCCCAAAAAAATCTCCCAAAAAATCCCCAAAAAATCCCCCCCCAAATTCCCAAAATATGGCGGCCCCAGGTGTGACCTGCAATGGTTTGACCCTGAAGGTGAGCACAGCTCACCTGAGCTCACCTGTGTCTCACCTGAGCTCACCTGTCTCTCACCTGTGTCTCACCTGTGTCTCACCTGTGTCTCACCTGTGTCTCACCTGTGTCTCACCTGCATCTCTCCCTTGTCTCACCTGTCTCTCACCTGTGTCTCACCTGTATCTCAGCTGTGTCTCACCTGCATCTCACCTGTGTCTCACCTGTGTCTCACCTGTGTCTCACCTGTGTCTCACCTGTGTCTCACCTGTGTCTCACCTGTGTCTCACCTGTGTCTCACCTGTATCTCACCTGTGTCTCACCTGTGTCCCATCTGTATCTCACCTGTGTCTCACCTGTGTCGTCTGTCCCACCTGTGTGTCACCTGTGTGTCACCTGTGTCTCACCTGTGTCTCACCTGTCTCTCACCTGTGTCTCCCCTGTATCTCACCTGTGTCTCACCTGTGTCGTCTGTCCCACCTGTGTGTCACCTGTGTGTCACCTGTGTCTCACCTGTGTCTCACCTGTGTCTCACCTGTGTCCCATCTGTATCTCACCTGTGTCTCACCTGTGTCGTCTGTCCCACCTGTGTGTCACCTGTGTCTCACCCGTGTCTCACCTGTGTCTCACCTGTGTCTCACCCGTGTCTCCTGTGTCTACTGTGTCTAGTTCTGTGTTCCTGTTTTGTGTTCGTTTTGTGTTCCTGTTTCTGTTTCTGTGTTCTGTGTTCCCTGTTCTGTTTGTTTGTTTTTTGTTTCTCACCTGTGTCTCACCTGTCTCTCCCCTGTGTCTCACCTGTGTCTCACCTGTGTCTCACCTGCATCTCACTTCTGTCTCACCTGTGTCTCACCTGTGTCTGACCTGTAACTCACCTGTATCTCACCTGTGTCTCACCCGTATCTCACCTGTGTCTCACCTGTCTCACCTGTATCTCACCTGTCAGACACCACAGGTTGGGGCGTGTCCCCGCGGGGGGCGGGTTACCTGTTCGGCTCCGACGTCGTGGCTCAGTTCAACGCGGCCAACGAGGTGTCCATGATCTGCCGCGCCCACCAGCTCGTCATGGAGGGCTACAAGTGGCACTTCGGGGAGACCGTGCTCACCGTCTGGTCTGCGCCCAATTACTGCTACCGGTATGCTAATTACATGCTAATTAGCCCCTCATTAACCCCTCATTAGCTGCTAATTAAGTGGTAGCTGTATGGTGTTGCTATAAGGGACAGGTGTGGTTCGGGCGCACCTGTATGGGAAGTGATGGAGCGCAGGTGATGGATGGGAGTGTGGGAATGGTGTCTAATCGCCACTTCCGGTATGCTAATGAGATGCTAATTAGCCCCTAATTAACTGTAAATTATATGGCAGATGAATCAGGTACAGGTGGGGTTCGGGCACACCTGTACAGGAAGTGCTGGAGTGCAGGTGAGCGACTCTGGAGTGTGGGAATGGTGTCCAATCACTACTTCCGGTATGCTAATGAGATGCTAATTAGCCGCTAATTAAGTCTTAATTGGGTGGCAGTTACACATAGGTACAGGTGGGGTTCAGGCACACCTGTACAGGAAGTGCTGGAGTGCAGGTGAGCGACTCTGGAGATGGATGGGAGGGTGGGACTGGAGCCCAATCACCACTTCCGGTATGCTAATGAGATGCTAATTAGCCGCTAATTAAGCGTTAGTTGCATGGTAGGTATATCTGGTACAGGTGGGGTTCAGACACACCTGTACAGGAAGTGCTGGAGTGCAGGTGAGCGACTCTGGAGATGGATTTGAGGGTGGGACTGGAGTCTAATCACCACTTCCGGTATGCTAATGAGATGCTAATTAGGCGCTAATTAAGTATTATTTAGGTGGCAGTTAGATCAGGTACAGGTGAGGTTCGGACACACCTGTACAGGAAGCGATGGCGCCCAGGTGATGGATGGGAGCGTGGGAATGGTGTCCAATCACCACTTCCGGTATGCTAATGAGATGCAAATGAGATGTAAATGAGATGCAAATTTGGGCCGGGACACGAAGGGGGCCGAGCTGGGGGCAGCCAGGTGAGTCTGGGCTGGGTTTGTGACCTCCAGGTGAGTGGGACAGGTGAGTCCATGACTAGACTGGGCTGAAAACTCCTAATGAGATGCAAATGAGATGCAAATGAGATACATGTGTGGGCTGGGACCTGGAGAGGGCTGGGGTTAAGGGGCTCAGGTGAGCCTGAGGGGCTCCAGGTGAGCGGGACAGGTGAGAACACTGCAAAACCCTTCATGAGAGTCTTTAATGAGAGGTAAATGAGATGCAAATGAGATGCAAATGAGATGCGAATTTGGGCCAGGACACGAAGGGGGCCGAGCTGGGGGCAGCCAGGTGAGTCTGGGCTGGGTTTGTGGCCTCCAGGTGAGCCGGACAGGTGAGTCCATGATTAAAAACTGGGCTGAAAACTCCTAATGAGATGCAAATGAGATGCAAATGAGATACAGGTGTGGGCTGGGACCTGGAGAGGGCTGGGGTTAAGGGGCTCAGGTGAGCCTGAGGGGCTCCAGGTGAGCGGGACAGGTGAGAACACTGCAAAACCTTTCATGAGAGTCTTTAATGAGATGCAAAAGAGATGCAAATGAGATGCAAAAGAGATGCAAAAGAGATGCGAACTTAGGTCAGGACACGAAGGGGGCCGAGCTGGGGGCAGCCAGGTGAGTCTGGGCTGGGTTTGTGGCCTCCAGGTGAGCCGGACAGGTGAGTCCATGACTAGACTGGGTTGAAAACTCCAAATGAGATGCAAATGAGATGCAAATGAGATACAGGTGAGGGCTGGGACCTGGAGAGGGCTGAGATGAGGGGACTCAGGTGAGCCTGAGGGGCTCCAGGTGAGCGGGACAGGTGAGAACACTGCAAAACCCTTCATAAGAGTCCTTAATGGAATGCAAATGAGATGCAAATGAGGTGTGAACTTAGGTCAGGACACGAAGGGGCAGAGGTGGGGGCAGCCAGGTGAGTCTGGGCTGGGTTTGGGGCACCAGGTGAGCGGGACAGGTGAGTCCTTGATTAAAAACTGGGCTGAAAACTCCTAATGAGATGCAAATGAGATGCAAATGAGATAGAGGCGGGCTCCCGGCAGGTGCGGGAACGTGGCGGCCATCTTGGAGCTGGACGAGCACCTGCAGAAGGAGTTCATCATCTTCGAGGCGGCGCCGCAGGAGACGCGCGGGATCCCCGCCAAGAAACCCGTGGCCGATTACTTCCTGTGACACACCTGGGCACACCTGGGCACACCTGGGATACACCTGGGATACACCTGGGTACACCTGGGCACAACTGGGTACACCCGGGGGTGCCCAGGTATGGCTGTGGGGGTCACCTGAGGTCACTGGGAAGGGCCTGGGATCCATCTGGGGGTTACCTGTGGCACACCTGGACGCACCTGGGTATGGCCGGGGTACACCTGGGACACACCTGGGGATATCCAAAGTCACCTGGGGGTTCCCAGGATACACCTGAAGGTACCTGGGACATACCTGGGCACGCCTGGGGGTAGCTGGGATATACCTGGGGGTATCCGGGACACACCTGAGGGTACCTGGGACATACCTGGGGGGTACCTAGGACATACTTGGGCACACCTGGGGACAGCCAAAGTCACCTGAGGTCACCCTGGGGGTACCCAGGACGCACCTGAAGGTACCTGGGCCATACCTGGGATATACCTGGGCACACCTAGGGGTACCTGGGACATACCTGGGCACACCTGGGGCATACCTGGGCATACTTGAGGGTACCTGGGACATACCTTGGGGTATCCGGGACACACCTGAGGGTACCTGGGACATACCTGAGCACAGCTGGGGTACTTGGGACATACCTGGGTGTACCTGGAACATACCTGGGCACACCTGGGACATACCTGGGCGCACCTGGGGATGCCTAGGACATACCTGGGACACACGTGGGCTCAACCAGAGACCACCTGGGCTCACAGCTGGTGCCACACCTGAGCTCACCTGGGGTCACCAGGACATGGGGGAGGCCTGATGACCCCCGTGACCTTCAGGGTGACCCTCAGGTGACCTTTGGGGACCCCCCCCCACCCCTCCCCCCCCCCCGCGCGCGTTTTGGGGCGAAAACGGGGAATTTTTTTTTTTTGTGTTTCCGCTCCGTTTTGGCTCCGTTTGGATAAAAAAAAGATCAAAAAACCCCAAAAAACGTTTCGGTAATTTGGGGAAGGAAGGGGGAATCCCGTCGTGCTCTGAGGTACGGCCAAGATGGCGGCGCCCGCGGGCCAAGATGGCGGCGCGCAGTCACGCGTGCCCGGTGGTCCAAGATGGCGGCCTGCAGGCCGGAAGTGCCGGTGCAGAGCGGAAGTGGAGACAAGCAAATGACGTGATGGGTCGGCCACGCCTCTTTTCAGTAAGCCACGCCCACAAAGGGGCGGGGCAATCCTCGGCTCTGAGCTGGATCCTTCCCTTCACGTCAAATCTCGCGAGAGCGCGCGGGAAGGGTGGGAAAGAGAAGGCAGTTGGATAAAAGCGGAATCTCGCGAGAGTTCCCATTCTGAAGTTTTTAAGGATCTCGCGAGATTCAGGAAGGCGGGAGGGAGGGGGTAAGATCTCGCGAGAGCTCCCACCGAGAGGCGTTACGGACTCGCGAGAATTGGCGGGGCAGAACGAGTAGAGGAAGTCAAATCTCGCGAGAGAACCCATTGAAACGCGCAGAGGTCTCGCGAGAATTGAGGCGGCGGGAGGGCGGGAACAAGGGGAGCGAGGGAAAGGTGGGGATAAATCTCGCGAGAGCACCCATTCAGACGCACGGCGATCTCGCGAGACTTGCATGAAGGGCGGGAAGGAGGCGGGAGCGAGGGACGAGCCTCAGTTTGTGGGGGGTGCTGAAATCTCGCGAGGGAGCCCCTAGAAAAGCGGTATGATCTCGCGAGACGTCGTTTGGAGGGAGGGGGACGAGGGAGGAGGAGGAAGGCCTGAAAGAGAGGGGAGGAAGGAGGGGGCAAAAATTCCGCTGTAGCGCCCACAGGGAAGCGTTACAATCTCGCGAGAATTCGCGTGGCGTCAGGGCGGGATGGAGTAGCGAGCCGGGAAGGCGAGCGGAGTGAGGGGAGGGCCGAAGTCTCGCGAGAGCGCCCATTCATACGCGCAGTGCTCCCGCGAGACTTGGCTTGGGGAAGGGGCGTTAAGGGAGGGGGGTGCAGTAGGAGCGAAATATCGCGAGATCGCCGTGCGACTCAATGGGAGGTCTCGCGACATTTGGCGTGGCGGGAGGGCGGGAAGGAGGAGCGAGGAACAGGGAGGGGGAATACGACCTCGCGAGATCTCAATGCCTTTCAATGGGAGATCTCGCGAGATTTGAGGGGGGGCGGGTGTAGAGGGCGGGAAAGAGGAAAGGCGGGAGGATTGGGGGGGGGCGCTGCGAGATCTCGCGAGAGCGCCCATTGGCGAAGCGTTGCGCTCTCGCGAGATCTCGCCGGGCGCGCGCGAGGCCGCCGCCATTTGCCGGCGTCTCCCTCAGGCCCCCGGACTCCATTTCCCGTGAGCCCTGAGGGAGAGGGGGCGGAGGGGGGTTTGGGGGGGGCCCAGGGGGGGGCTCTGGGGGTGTAGAGGGGGGTCTCCAGCAGGGGGAGGGGGGCACCCGGCCGCCATTTGGCGTTGGAGGCGGAGCGGGAGCGGAGGCACCTCCCCGGGGCCCCCCCCTCTCCTTTACCGTCCTTCCGCCTCCTCCTCCGGCTCCCCCCTCGGCTCCCCTCAACCCCCGTGAAGCGCCGGGACCCGCCGGGAGCGATCGGTAACGGGGGAGCGGGGAGGGGGCGAGGGACCCCCGGGTTTGGGGGGGGTTCGCTGTGGCCTGAGGGACGCACGATGGGGATGGGGGGGGGGGCGGCCGGGGAGGCCTCAGGGGCTCGGGGGGGTGGGGGTGAGGGGTTTGGGGGGGAATTTTCTGTGGGGTCAGGGGTTTGGGGGGGAATTTTCTGTGGGGTGAGGGGCTGTGAGGGGTTTGGGGGGGAATTTTCTGTGGGGTGAGGGGTTTGGGGGGGAATTTTCTGTGGGGCGGGGTTTGGGGGGAATTTTCTGTGGGAGTAAGGGGCTGTGGGGGAGGGGATCCCTGGTTGTGAGGGGTGAGGGGGCTTTGGGGTGGGGGGCCTGTTGTTTGGGGTCCCTGTTTTGGGGTGAGGGGCTGTGAGGGGTTTGGGGTGAGGGGGCTTTGAGGGGTTTGGGGGGTCCCTGATTTGGGGTGAGGGGCTGTGAGGGATTTGGATTTGGGGGTCCTTGATTTGGGGTGAGGGGTTGTGAGGGGTTTGGGGGTCCCTGTGTGGGGTTTGGGGACCCCTCGGTGTGGGGAGAACCATCAAGGCCTCAGAATGGGGTGAGGGATTTGGGGGTCACTGATTTGGGGGTCCCTGATTTGGGGTCAGGGTTTGGGGGAGCTTGTGTGGGGTGAGGGACCCCCAGTGTGAGACCCTGAATGTGGGGCAGCCCCAGAGCCCCAATGTGGGGTTTGGGGTCAGTTTGGGGGTCCCAGTGTGGGGTTTGGGGTCACTTTGGGGTTCAGGGACCCCAAGTGTGGGGTTTGGGGTCTCTGCTGTGGGGTTTGGGGTCAGTTTGGGGGTCCCATTGAGGGGTTTGGGGTCCCAGTGTGGGGTTTGGGGGTCTCAGCTATGGGGTCTGAGACCCCCATGAGGGATTTGGGGTCACTTTGGGATTTGGGGGTCCCAGTTTTGGGGGTCCCAGTGTGGGGTCTGGGGTCTGAGACCCCTGTGAGGGGTTTGTGGTCACTTTGGGGTTTAGGGACCCCCAGTGTGGGGTTTGGGGTCAGTTTTGGGGTCCCATTGAGGGGTTTGGGTGTTTCCATGTGGGGTGAGGGACCCCCAGTGGGGTTTGAGACCCCCATGAGGGGTTTGGGGTCACTTTGGGGGTCCCAGTGTGGGGTTTGGGGTCACTTTGGGGTTTAGGGACCCCCGTGAGGGGTTTGGGGTCGATTTTGGGGTCCCAGTGTGGGGTCTGGGGGTCTCAGCTATGGGGTCTGAGACCCCCATGAGGGATTTGGGGTCTTTTTGGGATTTAGGGACCCCCAGTGTGGGGTTTGGGGTCTCTGCTGTGGGGTTTGGGGTCAGTTTGGGGGCCCCATTGAGGGGTTTGGGGTCCCAGTGTGGGGTTTGGGGTCATTCTGGGGGTCCCATTGAGGGGTTTGGGGTCCCAGTGTGGGGTTTGGGGGTCTCAGCTATGGGGTCTGAGACCCCCATGAGGGATTTGGGGTCACTTTGGGATCTGGGGGTCCCGGTTTTGGGGGTCCCAGTGTGGGGTCTGGGGTCTGAGACCCCTGTGAGGGGTTTGGGGTCAGTTTTGGGGTCCCAGTGTGGGGTTTGGGGTCACTTTGGGGTTTGGGGACCCCCAGTGTGGGGTTTGGGGTCTCTGCTATGGGGTGAGGGTCATTCTGGGGGTCCCATTGAGGGGTTTGGGGTCCCAGTGTGGGGTTTGAGGGTCTCAGATGTGGGGTCTGAGACCCCCATGAGGGATTTGGGGTCACTTTGGGGTCCCAGTGTGGGGTTGGGGGTCACTTTGGGGGTTTTTTGGGTCATTTTTGGGGTTTTTTTGGGGTCACTTTGGGATTTTGGAAGCAGTTTGGGGGTTTGGGGCGTTCCTGTGTGGGACAGGTGACCCCAGGTGTGCTCAGGTGTCCCCCAGGTGTCCCCCAGGTGTGCTCAGGTGTCCCCCAGGTGTGCTCAGGTGTCCCCCAGGTGTGCTCAGGTGTCCCCCAGGTGTGCTCAGGTGACCCCAGGTGTGCTCAGGTGTCCCCCAGGTGTGCTCAGGTGACCCCCAGGTGTGCTCAGGTGTCCCCCAGGTGTGCTCAGGTGTCCCCAGGTGTGCTCAGGTGTCCCCCAGGTGTGCTCAGGTGTCCCCAGGTGTGCTCAGGTGTCCCCAGGTGTGCTCAGGTGTCCCCCAGGTGTGCTCAGGTGTCCCCAGGTGTGCTCAGGTGTCCCCCAGGTGTGCTCAGATCCCCCCAGGTGTGCTTGCTCCTCTTTGTCTCACCTGTCCCAGGTGTGTCTCACCTGTCTCTTTCACCTGTGTCTCTCTCACCTGTCTCTCACCTGCCCCAAGTGTGTTCACCTGTCTGTCTCTCACCTGTGTCTCTCTCTTACCTCTCCCAGGTGTGCTCACCTTTGTCTCACCTGTCCCAGGTGTGTCTCACCTGTCTCTCACCTCTCCCAGGTGTGTCTCACCTGTTTCTCTCTCACCTGTCCCAGGTGTGCTCACCTGTCTCCCCTGTCCCAGGTGTGTCTCACTTGTTTTTCTCTCACCTGTCCCAGGTGTGTCTCACTTGTTTTTCTCTCACCTGTCCCCGGTGTGTCTCACCTGTCTCTGTTTCTCTCACCTGTCCCAGGTGTGCTCACCTGTCTCTCTCTCTCTCTCTCTTATCTGTCCCAGGTGTGTCTCACCTGTCTCTGTTTCTCTCACCTGTCCCAGGTGTGCTCACCTGTCTCTCTCTCTCTCTCTCTTATCTGTCCCAGGTGTGTCTCACCTGTCTCTGTCTCTCTCACCTGTCCCAGGTGTGCTCACCTGTCTCTCTCTCTCTCATCTGTCCCAGGTGTGCCTCACCTGTCTCTCTCTTTCTCTCTCTCTCTCACCTGTCCCAGGTGTGCTCACCTGTTTCTCTCTGTCTCACCTTTCCCAGGTGTGCCTCACCTGTCTCTCTCTCTTTCACCTGTCCCAGGTGTGCTCACCTGTCTCTCTCTCTGTCTCTCACCTGTCCCAGGTGTGTCTCACCTGTCTCTCTCTCTTTCACCTGTCCCAGGTGTGATCACCTGTCTCTCTCTCTCTCTCTCATCTGTCCCAGGTGTGCCTCACCTGTCTCTCTCTCTCTGTCTCTCACCTGTCCCAGGTGTGTCTTATCTGTCTCTCTGTCACTTGTCCCAGGTGTGTCTCACCTCTCTCTTTCTCTCTCTCTCACCTGTCCCAGGTGTGCTCACCTGTCTGTCTCACCTGTCCCAGGTGTGCTCACCTGTCCCCAGGACGCCGCCCCCGCCTCACCGGCACCGTGGAAGTGGAGTGTGAGGAGGAGGAGGAGGGCCCTGCGCACACAGGTGAGGGGGGAGGGGCACAGGTGAGGGGGGGAGGGGCACAGGTGAGGGGGGAGGGGCACAGGTGAGGGGGGAGGGGCACAGGTGAGGGGGGAGGGGCTCAGGTGGGGGGGAGGGGCACAGGTGAGGGGGAGGGGCACAGGTGAGGGGGGAGGGGCTCAGGTGGGGGGGAGGGGCACAGGTGAGGGGGGAGGGGCACAGGTGAGGGGGGAGGGGCACAGGTGAGGGGGAGGGGCTCAGGTGGGGGGGAGGGGCACAGGTGAGGGGGGAGGGGCTCAGGTGAGGGGGGAGGGGCACAGGTGGGGGGGGAGGGGCACAGGTGATGGGGGAGGGGCACAGGTGAGGGGGGAGGGGCACAGGTGAGGGGGGAGGGGCACAGGTGAGGGGGGAGGGGCACAGGTGAGGGGGAGGCAGGTAAAGGAGGGGCACAGGTGAGGCTGGGAGCTTCAGGTGAGGTCAGGAAGGCTCAGGTGTGTTTCAGGTGTGCTCCAGATGTATCTCAGGTGTTTCAGGTGTGTCCCAGGTGTATTTCAGGTGTTTCAGGTGTGTCCCAGGTGTGTCTCAGGTGCCCCAGGTGTGTCCCAGGTGTATCTCAGGTGTTTCAGGTGTGTCCCAGGTGTGTCTCAGGTGTTTCAGGTGTGTCCCAGGTGTGTCTCAGGTGCTCCAGGTGTATCTCAGGTGTGTCCCAGGTGTGTCTCAGGTATCTCAGGTGTGCCCCAGGTGTGTCTCAGGTGCCCCAGGTGTGTCCCAGGTGCATCTCAGGTGTGTCCCAGGTGCATCTCAGGTGTGTCCCCGGTTTGTCTCAGGTGTTCCAGGTGTGTTTCAGGTGTATCTCAGGTGCCCCAGGTGTGTCTTAGGTGTCCCAGGTGTATGTCAGGTGTGTCCCAGGTGCATCTCAGGTGTCCCAGGTGTGTTCCAGGTGTGTCTCAGGTTTATCTCAGGTGTGTCTTACCTGTCCCAGGTGTATGTCAGGTGTCTTAGTCATATCTCAGGTGTATCTCAGGTGTATATTAAGTATCTCACCTGTTCTAGGTGTGTCCCAGGTGTGTCTCACCTGTCCTAGGTATGTTTTATCTGTCTCAGGTGTGTCCCAGGTGTGTCTCTCATCTGTCTCAGGTGTGTCTCAGGTGTGTCTCAGGTGTGTCCCAGGTGTGTCTCAGGTGTGTCTCACCTGTCTCAGATGTGTCTCGCCTGTCCCAGGTGTGTCTCAGGTATCTCAGGTGTGTCTCAGGTGTCTCACCTGTGCTCTTTTCCCCGCAGGTGACTCAGCCCAGGTGAGGCTGGGGGGGCTCAGATCAGGTCAGGGAGGTTCAGGTGTATCCCAGGTGTGTCTCAGGTGTATCCCAGGTGTGTCTCAGGTGTCTCAGGTGTATCTCCCCTGTCTTAGGTGTATCCCAGGTGTGTCCCAGGTGTGTCTCACCTGTCTCAGGTGTGTCCCAGGTGTATCCCAGTGTCTAGGGTTTGAGTTGCCAATTTAAATAAACTTATTTTTTTTTGTTGTGAGACAGAACCAGGAGTTAAAGAGCAAGGCAGGCTTAAAACTGTGAAAGGGTATAGAAGAAAATTTATTAACTACACAAACAAAAACGGGAAAAAAAAAATTTTCAGAATAAGATTTTTCACATCACTCCGTCCCTCCCTCTCCCAGTCTTCACAACAACAAAACAAATATACAACAAATACTTCAGTCAGTGCCTAATTTAGTCTTTTTCTGTGTACTTTTGGAGAAAAGAAGTTTCCTCTTGTTGAAGTTGTAGGAGATGTGTTCCACAAGAAGAAAAAAAATCTTCTTGTAGTTTTACCTTTCACGATTGCATCCGCCCGGGAAATTTGCAACCGTGACCTCCTCCCAATCTACAGCCGTCCCAAAGTTGTAGATATGGGTCATGTCTATTCCATGGGGTATTACTTTTAAGAATTGAAAATGTCCAACAGCAACGATTTTTATTTGTCTCCCTTTTCTCTGCTCAGGCTTCATCTGCAGAAAAACTGCAATCCCCTTCGTTTCTCAGGGCAGAAATTCAAATTCCCAACACAGGTGTTCTTTAGTCAAATTATCTCCTAAGAAGGAACATTTCCATCCCCCCATGTCTCTTTCCATGGTTTAAAGGAATATTCAGTACATTAGTTCATTCCTACAATTTCCCAAAAAGATTTTCAGCCATTTCAGCATCTTCTCACTCTCCTTCCATCTTAAAAATACTTCGCTCTTGCATCACTGACTTCAGAACTTTCCTTATTCCCTTTCATATTTAAAGGGAAGGCTGGAGGCTTTGCAAATCTTATCTGAACACTAAAGAGTTAAAGTTTAACTCAACTACAAAAGTTGGGCCAGGCTCGGCCGTGCTGGGGGGGGCGGCGGTAGCGCCACTCAGCCCCTGCGGGGCTGGGCTGCGGCCCGCGTGGTTCATGGCCACCCGGGCAGGCCTGGTCCCGGCCCGGGACCGGCAGCATAAAAATCCAGCACCCCCCCACGCCAGAGCCACAGGCCAGTAGAAAAGGAATCCGTGAAAGTTTTATCGCACAACATTTCCTCCCCTCAGCCATCGGGTCCCCCCTCGTTGGCAAACGGGGCCCAAGCGGCCTCCGAGTCTCCCCTCCCCCGCATGGGGGAGAGGGAGACTCGGGTGGCTGTTACCTGTTCAGCCGCCGGAAAGACAAAGAGAGCGTCTTCCGGGATTACCCTTTTTTATAATGTGTGTGCACGGAGCGAACCGACTTTCTCTGATTGGCTGTTACAGGTATCCCAAAAAACCCCCACAAAGGAAACTCCCCCAGGAAGAACTTCTGAGTTTCTTCCTCCCAAGTCAACCTATCACACCCAGGTCTGTCTCACCTGTCCCAGGTGTATGTCAGGTGTGTCCCACGTGTCTCTGGTGTGTCTCAGGTGTATCTCAGGTGTCTCTCACTGGTCTTAGGTGTGTCCCAGGTGTGTCTCAGGTGTGTCTCACCTGTCTCAGGTGTGTCCCAGGTGTATCCCAGGTCTGTCTCACCTGTCCCAGGTGTATGTCAGGTGTGTCCCAGGTGTCTCAGGTGTGTCTCAGGTGTCTCACCTGTCTCAGGTGTGTCCCAGGTGTGTCTCACCTGTCCCAGGTGTGTCTCACCTGTCTCACCTGTGCTCTTTCCCCGCAGGTGCCTCAGCCCAGGTGAGGCTGGGGGGGCTCAGGTCAGGTCAGGGAGGTTCAGGTGTATCCCAGGTGTCTCAGGTGTATCCCAGGTGTGTCTCAGGTGTCTCAGGTGTATCTCAGGTGTCTCAGGTGTATCCCAGGTGTGTCCCAGGTGTGTCTCACCTGTCTCAGGTGTGTCCCAGGTGTATCCCAGGTTTGTCTCACCTGTCCCAGGTGTATGTCAGGTGTGTCCCACGTGTCTCTGGTGTGTCTCAGGTGTATCTCAGGTGTCTCTCACTGGTCTTAGGTGTGTCCCAGGTGTATCTCAGGTGTGTCTCACCTGTCTCAGGTGTGTCTCACCTGTCCCAGGTGTGTCTCAGGTGTCTCACCTGTGCTCTTTACCCGCAGGTGCCTCAGCCCAGGTGAGGCTGGGGGGGCTCAGATCAGGTCAGGGAGGTTCAGGTGTGTCTCAGGTGTATCTCAGGTGTCTCAGGTGTATCCCAGGTGTGTCCCAGGTGTGTCTCACCTGTCTCAGGTGTGTCCCAGGTGTATCCCAGGTCTGTCTCACCTGTCCCAGGTATATGTCAGGTGTGTCCCAGGTGTCTCTGGTGTGTCTCAGGTGTATCTCAGGTGTCTCTCACTGGTCTTAGGTGTGTCCCAGGTGTGTCTCAGGTGTCTCAGGTGTGTCTCAGGTGTCTCACCTGTCTCAGGTGTGTCCCAGGTGTGTCTCACCTGTCCCAGGTGTGTCTCACCTGTCTCACCTGTGCTCTTTCCCCGCAGGTGCCTCAGCCCAGGTGAGGCTGGGGGGGCTCAGATCAGGTCAGGGAGGCTCAGGTGTATCCCAGGTGTATCCCAGGTGTCTCACCTGTCCCAGGTGTGTCTCACCTGTCCCAGGTGTGTCTCACCTGTGCTCTTTCCCCGCAGGTGCCTCAGCCCAGGTGAGGCTGGGCCGCCCGGGCGCCCCCCCCCAGCATGAGGCGCCCCCTACCCAGCAGCCCCTGCGGCCGGGGGGGGGGGGCGGCCCCGGGGCCCCCCCGCCCCACCCCCACCCGCACCCGCACCTGCACCCCCAGGTGAGCCGGGGGGGGGAGGGGGAGACGGAATCGGGCCCCAAAATTCCCCAAAAATTCCCCAAAAATTCCCTGAAAAATTCCTGAAAAATTCCCTAAAAACTCCTGAAAAATTTAAAAAAAATCACAAGAAAAATTATAAAAAAGTTCCTGAAAAATTCCTGAAAATTCCTGAAAAATTTCCTAAAAAATTCCCGAAAAATTCCCTAAAAAATTCCCAAAAAATTCCTGAAAAATTCCCTAAAAAATTCCCAAAAAATTCCTGAAAAATTCCTGAAAAATTCCCTAAAAAATTCCTGAAAAATTCCTGAAAAATTAAAAAAAAATCACAAAAAAATTACAAAAAAATTCCTGAAAAATTTCTGAAGAATTCCTGAACAATTCCTGAAAAATTAAAAAAAAATAAATTAAAGAAAAATTTAAAAAAAAGTTAAAAAAAATAAAAAAAAAAAAATTCAAAAAAATCCTGGAAAATTCCCCCAAAAATTCCTGAAAAATTCCTGAAAAATTCCTGAAAAATTAAAAAAAAAATTACAAAAAAGAATTACAAAAAAATTCCTGAAAGATTCCTGAAAATTCCTGAAAAATTCCCTAAAAAATTCCCGAAAAATTCCTGAAAAATTCCCTAAAAAATTCCTGAAAAAATTCCCAAAAAATTCCTGAAAAATTCCTGAAAAATTAAAAAAAAATCACAAAAAAAAATTGCGAAAAAATTCCTGAAAAATTCCTGAAGAATTCCTGAAAAATTAAAAAAAAAAATTAAAGAAAAATTTAAAGAAAAGTTAAAAAAAATAAAAAAAAATTCAAAAAAATCCTGGAAAATTCCCCCAAAAATTCCTGAAAAAATTCCTGAAAAATTCCTGAAAAATTAAAAAAAAATCACAAAAAAAAAGACAAAAAAATTCCTGAGAAATTCCTGAGAATTCCTGAACAATTCCTGAAAAATTAAAAAAAAAATTAAAGAAAAATCTAAAAAAAAGTTAAAAAACATAAAAAAAAAATTCAAAAAATCCTGGAAAATCCCCCAAATCCTGAAAAATTCCTGAAAAATTCCTGAAAAATTAAAAAAAAATTACAAAAAAAATTACAAAAAAATGACAAAAAAATTCCTGAAGAATTCCTGAAAAATTAAAAAAAAAAAATTAAAGAAAAATTTTAAAAAAAGTTAAAAAAAATAAAAAAAAAAATTCAAAAAAATCCTGGAAAATTCCCCCAAAAATTCCTGAAAAATTCCTGAAAAATTCCTGAAAAATTAAAAAAAAATTACAAAAAAAATTACAAAAAAATTCCTGAAAAATTCCTGAGGAATTCCTGAAGAATTCCTGAAAAATTAAAAAAAAAAATTAAAGAAAAATTTAAAAAAAAGTTAAAAAAAAATAAAAAAAAAATTCAAAAAAATCCTGGAAAATTCCCCCAAAAATTCCTGAAAAATTCCTGAAAAATTAAAAAAAAAAAAAAAAAATTCAAAAAAATTCCCCCCAAAAATGAAAAAATTCTTAAGAAATTTTAAAAAAGATTAAAAGAATTCCAAAAAAATTCCAAAAAAATTCCCCCAAAAAATAAAAAAAAAATCCTCAAAAATTAAAAAAAATATTAAAAGAAATGAAAAAAAAATTCCTGAAAAATTAAAAAAAAAAATCAAAAAAATTCCCCCAAAAAATCAAAAAAATTCCAAAAAAAAAAGAAAAATTAAAAAAAATTCCCCGAAAAATTCCTAAAAAATTCCTGAAAAAATTCCCAAAAAATTCCTGAAAAATTCCCCAAGAAATCATAAAAAATTTCCCCAAAAAATTAAAAAAAAATATTCTCAAAAAATCCTAAAAAATTCCTGAAAAATTCCTAAAGAATTCCTGAAAAATTTAAAAAAAATTAAGAAAAAATTACAAAAAACTTCCTAAAAAATTCCTGAAAAATTCCTGAAAAATTCCTGAAAAATTCCCTAAAAATTTCCCAAAAAATTCCCAAAAAATTCAAAAAAATTCCTGAAAAATTCCCCAAGAAATCATAAAAAATTTCCCCCCAAAATTAAAAAAAAATTCTCAAAAAATCCTAAAAAATTCCTGAAAAATTAAAAAAAAAAATTCCAGAAAATTCCCCAAAATACCCTAAAAAAATCCCCAAAAATTCCCAAAAAATTTCTCAAAAAAATCCTGAAAAATTCCCAAAGAATTTCTAAAAAAATCCAAAAAATTCCTGAAAAATTCCCTAAAAAATTCCTGAAAATTTCAAAAAAGCCTCAAAAAAATTCCTGAAAAATTCTCTGAAAAATTCCTGAAAAATTCTCTAAAAAATTCCTGAAAAATTCCCTAAAAAATCCTAAGAAATTCCTGAAAAATTCCTTTAAAAAATTCTAAAAAATTAAAAAAAAAATCAAAAAACTTCCTGAAAAATTCCCCAAGAATTAAAAAAAAAAATTAAAACAAAATTCAAAAAAATCCTGAAAAATTCCCTAAAAAATCCTAAGAAATTCCTGAAAAATTCCTTTAAAAAATTCTAAAAAATTAAAAAAAAAATGAAAAAAATTCCTGAAAAATTCCCCAAGAATTCCAAAAAAATTAAAACAAAATTCAAAAAAATTCCTGAAAAATTCGCTAAAAAATCCTAAGAAATTCCTAAAAAATTCCTTAAAAAAATTCTAAAAAATTAAAAAAAAAAAAAATTCTAAATAATTCCAAAAAAATTCCTAAAAAATTTCTAATTCTTGAAAAATTAAGAAAAAATCAAAAAAATTGCTAGAAATTTCCTGAAACATTCCTGAAAAATTCTGTAAAAATAAAAAAACAATTCCCAATAAAATCCCAATTTAAAAATTTCCAAAAATATTCCCTTAAAAATTCCTAAAAAATTCCCAATTAAATCCTAAAAATTAAAAAAAAAAAATTCACAGAAATTCCTGAAAAATTCCCCCAAAAATTCAGAAAAAAAACGAAAAAAAAATTTAAAAAAATTTAAAAAAAAATTCCTGAAAAGTTCCCTAAAAAATTCCCCAAAATTTTCTAAAAATTAAAAAAAAAACTCAAAAAAAATCTCGGAACTTCCTAAAAAATTCCAAAACAAAATTCCCAAAAATCCTTCCAAAATCCTCCAAAAAAATCCCCAAAAACCCAAATTTTCCCCAATTTTTCCCCGGATTTTTAACCAAAATCCCTCAAATTTTCCCCAAAGATCCCCAAATTTCCCCAAAATTCCCCAAAAACCCCAAAATTCCCCCAAAAATCCCCAAAATTCCCCAAAATTGGGGAAATTTCCTGACTGAAACCTCCCCAAACCCCCCAAAAATCCCCCAAAAAATCCCAAAAATCCTCAAAAAATCCTCAAAAAACCCCAAAAAACTCCAAATTTTTTCGGGTTTTTTTCCCAAAATCCCCCAAAAATCCCCAAAAACCCCCAAAATCCCCAAATTTCCCCCAAATTTCCCCAAAATTGGGGAAATTTCCTGACTGAAACCTCCCCAAACCCCCCAAAAATCCCTCAAAAACCCCCAAAAAATCCCCAAAAAATCCTCAAAAAACCCCAAAAAAACCCCAAATTTTTTCGGATTTTTCCCGGATTTTTTCCCAAAATCCCCCAAATTTTCCCCAAAAATCCCCAAATTCCCCCAAATTTCCCCAAAATTCCCCAAAATTGGGGAAATTTCCTGACTGAAACCTCCCCAAACCCCCACAAAATCCCCCAAAATCGCCTTTAAAATGCCCTAAAAACCCCAAATTTTTTCAAATTTTTTCCCAAAATCCTCCAAATTTTCCCCAAAAAACCCCAAATTTTCTCAAAATCCCCCAAATTTCCCCCAAAATTCCCCAAATTTCCCCAAAATTGGGGAAATTTCCTGAATGACACCTCCCAAAAATCCCCCAAAACCGCCCAAAAAATCCCAAAAAAATCCTTAAAAACCCCAAAAAATCCCCAAATATTTTCGGGTTTTTTCCCGATTTTTTCCCAAAATCCCCCAAATTCTTCCCAAAAATCCCCAAAAACCCCAAATTTCAACCAAATTTCACCAAAATTCCCCAAAATTGGGGAAATTTCCTGACTGACACCTCCCCAAACCCCCCAAAAATCCCCCAAAAATGACCCAAAAAATCCCAAAAACCCCCAAATTTTATCCAATTTTTCTCGGTTTTTTTCCCAAAATCCCCCAAGTTTTCCCCAAAAAACCCCAAATTTTCCCCAAAAATCCCCAAAATTCCCCAAAATTGGAAAATTTCTTGTCTAAAATCTCCCCAAAGACCCCCCAAAAATCCACAAAAAATCCCCATTAAAACCCCCTTAAAATTCCATAAAAAACCCCAAAAATCGCCAAAAAAACCCCAAATTTTTCCCAAATTTTTCCCAAAAACCCCCAAAATTCCCAAATTTCACCCAAATTTCCCCAAAATTCCCCAAAATTGGAAATTTTCTTAATGGCACCTCCCCAAAAGCCCCCAAAAACCCCCCAAAAAATCCCAAAAAAATCCTTAAAAACCCCAAAAAACCCCAAATTTTCCCCAAATTTTTCCGGATTTTTTCCCAAAACCCCCCAAAAATGCCTGAATTTCTTAAATTTCGCCCAAATTTTCCCAAAATCCCCCAAATTTCTCATTTTTTGTCTCTTTCCCAGGTGCCCTCGGGCAGGATGACGGGCTCCAGCCCCGTGTGCCCCCCAAAAAATCCCCCAAAAAATCCCCAAAAAATCCCCAAAAATCCCCAAATTTTTTCGGATTTTTTCCGGGTTTTTCCCCAAAATCCCCCAAATTTTCCCCAAAAACCCCAAATCTTCTAAAATTCCCCCAAATTTTTCCGAAATCCCCCAAAATTGGAAATTTTCTTAATGGCACCACCCCAAAAACCCCCCAAAAAATCCCAAAAAAATCCTTAAAAACCCCAAAAAACCCCAAATTTTCCCCAAATTTTTCCAGATTTTTTCCCAAAACCCCCCAAAAATCCCCAAAATTCTTAAATTTCGCCCAAATTTCCCCAAATTCCTCATTATTTGTGTCTCTTTCCCAGGTGCCCTCGGGCAGGATGACGGGCTCCAGCCCCGTGTCCCCCAACTCCTCGGGCAGCCCCTCCCCCCCCGGGCCCCCCCGGCCCGCCCCTCCCCCACCCCCGGAGGGACCCCCCGAGCCCCCCTGGGCGTGGGAACGGAGCCAGGCCGAGATCGCCGAGCAGGCCAAGCACGTAAGGGTTCATACTGGTTATACTGGTTTGGACTGGTTTGGACTGGTTTGGACTGGTTTATACTGGTTTGGACTGGTTTGGACTGGTTTGGACTGGTTTGGACTGGTTTGGACTGGTTTGGACTGGTTTGGACTGGTTTGGACTGGTTTATACTGGTTTGGACTGGTTTGGACTGGTTTGGACTGGTTTGGACTGGTTTGGACTGGTTTATACTGGTTTGGACTGGGGGATGTGGGAGAGGAGCCAGGCCGAGATCGCCGAGCAGGCCAAGCACGTAAGGGTCTATACTGGTTTGTACTGGTTTGGACTGGTTTGGACTGGTTTATACTGGTTTGGACTGGTTTGGACTGGTTTGGACTGGTTTGGACTGGTTTGGACTGGTTTGGACTGGTTTGGACTGGTTTGGATTGGTTTGGACTGGTTTATACTGGTTTGGACTGGTTTGGACTGGTTTGGACTGGTTTGGACTGGTTTATACTGGTTTGGACTGGGGGATGTGGGAGAGGAGCCAGGCCGAGATCGCCGAGCAGGCCAAGCACGTAAGGGTTCATACTGGTTTGTACTGGTCTTATACTGGTTTGGACTGGTTTGGACTGGTTTGGACTGGTTTGGACTGGTTTATACTGGTTTGGACTGGTTTGGACTGGTTTGGACTGGTTTATACTGGTTTGGACTGGTTTGGACTGGTTTATACTGGTTTGGACTGGTTTGGACTGGTTTGGACTGGTTTGGACTGGTTTATACTGGTTTGGACTGGTTTGGACTGGTTTATACTGGTTTGGACTGGTTTATACTGGGAGATAAAGTTTTGGGAATTTTGGTGGTTTGGGGATTTTTTTTTGCCACCTGTCACCTGTCTCTCACCTGTGTCTCACCTGTGTCTCACCTGTGTCCCACCTGTGTCTCACCTGTGTCTCACCTGTGTCTCACCTGTGTCCCACCTGTCTCTCACCTGTGTCTCACCCGTGTCTCACCTGTGTCTCACCTGTCTCTTACCTGTCTCTCACCTGTGTCTCACCTGTGTCTGGGGGGGGGGGGGGGGGGGGGGGCACCTGTGTCTCACCTGTATCTCACCTGTATCTCACCTGTCTCTCAGCTGTATCTCACCTGTCTCTCACCTGTGTCTCACCTGTCTCTCACCTGTATCTCACCTGTATCTCACCTATCTCTCACCTGTATCTCACCTGTGTCTCACCTGTCTCTCACCTGTGTCTCACCTGTCCTTACCAACTCACTCCAGGTTCTTTTGAAGTCAAAGAAATGAAATTTTCCCCATTTTTGCTGTAAAATTTTGCTTTTTTTTCTGATTTTTTTCGGGATTTTTTGCTCTCCCAGCCCTCACCTGTGTCTCACCTGTCTCACCTGTCTCACCTGTCTCACCTGTCCCCCACCTGTGCAGGAGGCCGAGGTGGAGCACCGCGTGGCCGAGATGAAGCGCGAGGGGTTCTGGTCCCTGCGGCGCCTGCCCAAGGTGCCGGAGCCGGCGCGGCCCAAGGTGCACTGGGATTACCTGTGCGAGGAGATGCAGTGGCTGGCCGCCGACTTCGCCCAGGAGAGGCGCTGGAAAAGGGGCGTGGCCCGGAAGGTGAGACACCTGGGCGCACCTGGGCACACCTGGGTGGAATTTGGGCGAAATTCGGGTGGAAATCGGGCGAAATTTGGGTGAAATTTGGGTTATTTTCGGTGGGTTTTGGTTACCTGGAGCACCTGGATGGGGTTTGGAACACCTGGAGAAGCTCAGGTGACACCTGGGCACACCTGGGCACACCTGGCAGCACCTGGGAGCACCTGGGTGGAATTTGGGCGAAATTTGGGTGAACTTCGGGCGATTTTTGGGCGATTTTTTGGTCATTTTGGGGTTTTTTTTTGGTGGTTTTTGGTTACCTGGAGCACCTGTGGCGGCATCTCAGGTGGGTTTGGTGAAGCTCAGGTCACACCTGGACACACCTGGGCACACCTGGGCACACCTGGGTGGAATTTGGGCAGAATTCCGGCGAAAATCGGGCGAAATTTGGGTGAAATTTGGGCGATTTTTGGTGGTTCTTGGTTACCTGGAGCACCTATGGTGCCACCTGGATGGGGTTTGAGGGGGGTTTGGGACACCTGGAGAAGCTCAGGTGACACCTGAACACACCTGGGCTCACCTGGGAGAAATTTGGGTGAAATTCCGGTAAAAATTGGGTGAAATTCGGGTGATTTTTGGTGGTTTTTGGTTACCTGGAGCACCTGTGGCGGCATCTCAGGTGGGTTTGGAGAAGCTGAGGTGACACCTGGACACACCTGGGCGCACCTGGGCACACCTGGGTGGAATTTGGGCGAAATTCGGGTGAAATTTGAGTGAAATTCGGGCGATTTTTCGGTTTTTTTGGGTGATTTTTGGTGGGTTTGGGTTACTTGGAGCACCTGTGGTGGCATCTCAGGTGGGCTTGGGACACCTGGAGAAGATCAGGTGACACCTGGGCACACCTGGGCACACCTGGGTGAAATTTGGGTGAAATTCGGGCGATTTTTGGGCGATTTTTTGGTCATTTTGGGGATTTTTTGGTGGGTTTTGGTTACCTGGAGCACCTGTGGCGGCATCTCAGGTGGGTTTGGTGAAGCTCAGGTGACACCTGGACACACCTGGACACACCTGGGCACACCTGAGCACACCTGGGCGCACCTGGGTGGAATTTGGGAGAAATTCCGGCGAAAATCGGGCGAAATTTGGGTGAAATTTGGGCGATTTTTGGTGGTTCTTGGTTACCTGGAGCACCTGTGGTGCCACCTGGATGGGGTTTGAGGGGGGTTTGGGACACCTGGAGAAGCTCAGGTGACACCTGGACACACCTGGGCGCACCTGGGCGCACCTGGGAGAAATGTGGGTGAAATTCCGGTAAAAATTGGGTGAAATTCGGGTGATTTTTGGTGGTTTTTGGTTACCTGGAGCACCTGTGGCGACATCTCAGGTGGGTTTGGAGAAGCTGAGGTGACACCTGGACACACCTGGGCACACCTGGGCACACCTGGGTGGAATTCGGGTGAAAATCGGGCGAAATTTGGGCGATTTTTGGGTGATTTTGTTTTTTTTTTCATGATTTTTGGTGGGGTTTGGTTGCCTGGAGCACCTGGATGGGGTTTGGGACACCTGGAGATGCTCAGGTGACACCTGAACACACCTGGGCACACCTGGGAGCACCTGGGTGAAATTTGGGTGAAATTCGGGTGAAATTTGGGTGAAATTTGGGCGATTCTTGGTGGTTTTTGGTTACCTGGAGCACCTGTGGTGGCATCTCAGGTGGGTTTGGGACACCTGGAGAAGCTCAGGTGACACCTGGGCACACCTGGGCACACCTGGGCGCACCTGGGTGGAATTTGGGTGAAATTTGGGTGAAATTCGGGCGATTTTTGGGCGATTTTTTGGTCATTTTGGGGGTTTTTTTGGTGGGTTTTGGTTACCTGGAGCACCTGTGGTGGCATCTCAGGTGGGTTTGGTGAAGCTGAGGTGACACCTGGACACAACTGGACACACCTGGGCACACCTGAGCACACCTGGGCACACCTGGGTGGAATTTGGGCGGAATTCCGGCGAAAATCGGGCGAAATTTGGGTGAAATTTGGGCGATTTTTGGTGGTTCTTGGTTACCTGGAGCACCTATGGTGCCACCTGGATGGGGTTTGAGGGGGGTTTGGGACACCTGGAGAAGCTCAGGTGACACCTGAACACACCTGGGCACACCTGGGCGCACCTGGGAGAAATTTGGGTGAAATTCCGGTAAAAATTGGGTGAAATTCGGGTGGTTTTTGGTGGTTTTTGGTTACCTGGAGCACCTGTGGCGGCATCTCAGGTGGGTTTGGAGAAGCTGAGGTCACACCTGGGCACACCTGGACACACCTGGGCGCACCTGGGTGGAATTTGGGTGAAATTCCGGCGAAAATCGGGCGAAATTTGGGCGATTTTTGGTGGGTTTGGGTTAGCTGGAGCACCTGTGGTGGCACCTGGATGGGGTTTGGGACACCTGGAGAAGCTCAGGTGACACCTGGGCACACCTGGACACACCTGGACACACCTGGGAGCACCTGGGTGAAATTCGGGTGAAATTTGGGCGATTTTGGGGTGATTTTTGGGGTTTTTTTCTTGATTTTTGGTGGGTTTTGGTTACCTGGAGCACCTGTGGCGGCATCTCAGGTGGGTTTGGTGAAGCTCAGGTGACACCTGGGTGTACCTGGACACACCTGGGCACACCTGGGTGAAATTTGGGTGAAATTCCGGTGAAATTTGGGTGAAATTCGGGTGATTTTTGATGAAATTTGGTGGGTTTTGGTGGTTTTTGGTTACCTGGAGCACCTGGATGGGGTTTGGGACACCTGGAGAAGCTCAGGTGACACCTGGGCGCACCTGGGTGGAATTTGGGCGAAATTTGGGTGAAATTCAGGCGATTTTTGGGCGATTTTTTGGTCATTTTGGGGTTTTTTTTGGTGGGTTTTGGTTACCTGGAGCACCTGTGGCGGCATCTCAGGTGGGTTTGGTGAAGCTCAGGTGACACCTGGACACACCTGGGCACACCTGGGCACACCTGGGCACACCTGGGTGGAATTTGGGCGGAATTCCGGTGAAAATCGGGCGAAATTTGGGTGAAATTTGGGCGATTTTTGGTGGTTCTTGGTTACCTGGAGCACCTATGGTGGCACCTGGATGGGGTTTGAGGGGGGTTTGGGACACCTGGAGACGCTCAGGTGACACCTGAACACACCTGAACACACCTGGGCACACCTGGGCGCACCTGGGAGAAATTTGGGTGAAATTCCGGTAAAAATTGGGTGAAATTCGGGTAATTTTTGGTGGTTTTTGGTTACCTGGAGCACCTGTGGCGGCATCTCAGGTGGGTTTGGTGAAGCTGAGGTGACACCTGGACACACCTGGGCACACCTGGGCACACCTGGGTGGAATTTGGGTGAAATTCGGGCGATTTTTCGGGTTTTTTGGGTGATTTTTGGTGGGTTTGGGTTACTTGGAGCACCTGTGGTGGCATCTCAGGTGGGCTTGGGACACCTGGAGAAGATCAGGTGACACCTGAACACACCTGGGCACACCTGGGCGCACTTGGGTGGAATTTGGGCGAAATTCGGGTGAAATTCGGGCGATTTTTGGGCGATTTTTTGGTCATTTTGGGGGTTTTTTTTGGTGGGTTTTGGTTACCTGGAGCACCTGTGGCGGCATCTCAGGTGGGTTTGGTGAAGCTCAGGTGACACCTGGGCACACCTGGGCGCACCTGGGCACACCTGGGTGAAATTTGGGTGAAATTCGGGTGATTTTTGATGAAATTTGGTGGGTTTTGGTGGTTTTCGGTTACCTGGAGCACCTGTGGTGCCACCTGGATGGGGTTTGGGACACGTGGACAAGTTCAGGTGACACCTGGGCACACCTGGGCACACCTGGGAGAAATTTGGGTGAAATTTGGGTGAAATTTGGGTTATTTTCGGTGGGTTTTGGTTACCTGGAGCACCTGGATGGGGTTTGGGACACCTGGAGAAGCTCAGGTGACACCTGGGCGCACCTGGGCACACCTGGGCGCACCTGGGAGAAATTTGGGTGAAATTTGGGCGAAATTTGGGTGAAATTTGGGCGATTTTTGGTGAGTTTTGGTTACCTGGAGCACCTATGGTGCCACCTGGATGGGGTTTGAGGGGGGTTTGGGACACCTGGAGAAGCTCAGGTGACACCTGAACACACCTGGGCACACCTGGACACACCTGGGCACATTTGAGAGCACCTGGGTGAAATTTGGGCGAAATTTGGGTGAAATTCAGGCGATTTTTGGTGGGTTTGGGTTACCTGGAGCACCTGTGGTGGCATCTCAGGTGGGTTTGGGACACCTGGAGACGCTCAGGTGACACCTGGGCACACCTGGACACATCTGGGCACACCTGGGCACAGCTGGGTGGAATTTGGGTGAAATTTGGGCGAAATTTGGGTGGTTTTTGGTGGGTTTGGGTTACCTGGAGCACCTGTGGTGCCACCTGGATGGGGTTTGAGTCACCTGGAGACGATTAGGTGACACCTGGGCACACCTGGGCGCACCTGGGCACACCTGGGCGCACCTGGGTGGAATTTGGGTGAAGTTTGGGTGAAAATCGGGCGAAATTTGGGCGAAATTTGGGTTATTTTTGGTGGGTTTTGGTTACCTGGAGCACCTGGATGGGGTTTGGGACACCTGGTGAAGCTCAGGTGACACCTGGGCACACCTGGACGCACCTGGGCGCACCTGGGTGAAATTCGGGTGAAATTTGGTCAAAATTTGGGTGATTTTTGGAGATTTTTGGGTGGTTTTTGGTGGGTTTGGGTTACCTGGAGCACCTGTGGTGGCATCTCAGGTGGGTTTGGGACACCTGGAGAAGATCAGGTGACACCTGGACTCACCTGGGAACACCTGGGCAAGGTTTGGATGGGTTTGGTCACCTGGAGAAGCAGCATCCACATGGTGTCCGTACACCTGATTCACCTGTGTGTCACCTGTGTCTCACCTGTGTCTCACCCGTATCTCACCTGTGTCTCACCTGTCTCTCACCTGTATCTCACCTGTGACTCACCTGTCTCTCACCTGTGTCTCACCTGTGTCTCACCTGTCTCTCACCTGTGTCTCACCTGTATCTCACCTGTGTCTCACCTGTGTCTCCCCTGTATCTCACCTGTGTCTCACCTGTGACTCATCTGTGTCTCCTCTCTGTCTTACCTGTCTCTCATCTGTCTCTCACTTGTATCTCACCTGTGTCACACCTGTATCTCACCTGCATCTCACCTGTGTCTCCCCTGTGTCACACCTGTGTCTCACCTGTGTCTCACCTGTGTCTCACCTGTATCTCACCTGTATCTCCCCTGTGTCTCCCCTGTGTCTCACCTGTGTCTCACCTGTATCTCACCTGTGTCTCACCTGTGTCTCACCTGTGTCTCACCTGTATCTCCCGTGTCTCACCTGTGTCTCCCCTGTGTCTCACCTGTGTCTCACCTGTGTCTCACCTGTGTCTCACCTGTGTCTCACCTGTGTCTCACCTGTGTCTCACCTGTGTCTCACCTGTGTCTCACCTGTGTCTCACCTGTATCTCACCTGTGTCTCACCTGTGTCTCACCTGTATCTCACCTGTGTCTCACCTGTGTCTCACCTGTGTCTCACCTGTGTCTCACCTGTCTCTCACCTGTGTCTCACCTGTGTCTCACCTGTGTCTCACCTGTATCTCACCTGTGTCTCACCTGTGTCTCACTGTGTCTCACCTGTGTCTCACCTGTGTCTCACCTGTCTCACCTGTGTCTCACCTGTGTCTCACCTGTGTCTCACCTGTGTCTCCCCTGTATCTCCCCCGTGTCTCACCTGTGTCTCACCTGTGTCTCACCTGTGTCTCACCTGTGTCTCACCTGTGTCTCACCTGTCCCAGGTGGTGCGGATGGTGATGCGGCACCACGAGGAGCAGCGGCAGCGTCAGGAACGCGCCAAGCGGGAGGAACAGGCCAAACTGCGCCGCGTGGCCGCCGCCATCGCCCGCGAGGTGCGCCACTTCTGGAGCAGCGTCGAGAAGGTACCTGAGCTCACCTGGGCACACCTGGGCACACCTGGGTGGGGCTGGGATACACCTGGGTATGGCTGGGATACACCTGGGGTACACCTGAGCACACCTGGGGACAGTTGGGCACACCTGGGTAGGGCTGGGACACACCTGGGGGGGCTGGGACACACCTGGACACACCTGGGCGTGGCCGCCGCCATCGCCCGCGAGGTGCGACACTTCTGGAGCAGCGTCGAGAAGGTACCTGAGCTCACCTGAGCACACCTGGGCACACCTGGGTACACCTGGGTATGGGTGGGATACACCTGGGTGTGGGCGGGATACACCTGGGGACACATAGGAAACACCTGAGACACTCCTGGGGTACACCTGGGTGTGGCTGGGATACACCTGGGCACACCTGGGGGACACCTGGGCACACCTGGATATGGCTAGGGTATACCTGGGTATGGCTGGGATACACCTGGGGGAGCTGGGATACACCTGGACACACCTGGGCGTGGCTGGGATACACCTGGGTATGGCTGGGATACACCTGGGGTACACCTGAGCACACCTGGGTACACCTGGGTATGGTTGGGGTACACCTGGGGATGCCTAGGAAACACCTGAGACACTCCTGGGGTACACCTGGGCACACCTGGGGACACGTGGACACACCTGGGTAGGGCTGGGATACACCTGGGGGGGTTGGGATACACCTGGGTATGGGTTGGTACACACCTGGACACACCTGGGCGTGGCCGCCGCCATCGCCCGCGAGGTGCGACACTTCTGGAGCAGCGTCGAGAAGGTACCTGAGCTCACCTGGGCACACCTGGGCTCACCTGGGATACACCTGGGCACACCTGGGCACACCTGGGTACACCTGGGTACACCTGGGGGGGCTGGGATATACCTGGGTGTGGGTGGGTATGGCCGGGACACACCTGGGGACACCTGGGAAACACCTGAGACACTGCTGGGGTACACCTGAGCACACCTGGGTATGGCTGGGATACACCTGGGGACACCTGGGCACCACTGGGTATGGCTGGGACACACCTGGGGGGAGTGGGACACACCTGGGCGTGGCCACCTGGCCTGGTTTGGGGTCTAGAAGGTACCTGAGCACACCTGGGCACACCTGAGACACACCTGGGCACACCTGGGTATGGGTGGGATACACCTGGGGTACACCTGGGCACACCTGGGACACACCTGGGTGTGGGTGGGATACACCTGGGGACACATAGGAAACACCTGAGACACTCCTGGGGTACACCTGGGTGTGGCTGGGATACACCTGGGCACACCTGGGTACCTGGATATGGCTAGGGTATACCTGGATATGGCTGGGATACACCTGGGGGAGCTGGGATACACCTGGACACACCTGGGTACGGGTGGGACACACCTGGGGACATCTGGGTGTATTTGGGTGTACCTGAAACACACCTGGGGACACCTGAATACACCTGGAGGGACTGGGACGCACCTGGGACACACCTGGGACACACCTGGGACGCACCTGGGATACACCTGGGGACACCTGGGACACACCTGGGGACACCTGGGGACACACCTGGAGACACCTGGGCACACCTGGGGACACCTGGGCACACCTGGGACACACCTGGGACACACCTGGGGACACCTGCGGACACCTGGGATACACCTGGGGACACCTGGGGACACCTGGGGGACACCTGGGGACACCTGGGGACACCTGGGATACACCTGGGGACACCTGGGACACACCTGGGACACACCTGGGCACACCTGGACACACCTGGACACACCTGGAGGGGCTGGGACACACCTGGGGACACCTGGGGACACCTGGACACACCTGGGCACAGGTAAGTATGCCTGCAACGCCTCGTGTGTGACCAACAGTGTCCATTAATGATTAATAATGGCTATTAGTGATTAATAACAGCTATTAGTGCCTAATAATGGTTATTTGTGACTAATAATGGCTAATAGCGGTTAATAACGGCTATTAGTGTTTGATAGTTATTAGTGATGGTTATTAGTGATTAATAGCGTTTAATTATTATCATTGATTAGGGAGGGGGGTGACTAATAATGGCCGTTGGTAATTAATAATTGTCATTGGTACGTACTAGTGGCCATTAATGATGGTTATTAGTGACTAATAACGGCTATTAGTGGCTAATAATGGCTATTGACGATTAGTGATGATGGCTATTAGTGATTAATGATGATTATTAGTAAACAATAACAGCTATTAGTGACTGATAATGGCTGTTGATTAGTGATGATGGTTATTAGTGATTAATAAGGGCTATTAGTGACTGAAAACGGCCATTAGTGACTAATAATGGCTGTTGTGGCTGATAATGGTTATTGGAGACTAATACTGGCTATTAGTGACTGATAATGGCTATTGATTAGTGATGGTGGTTATTAGTGATTAATGATGGTTATTAGTGATTAATAACGGCTATTAGTGACTAATAATGGCTATTGATGACTAATAATGGCTGTTGGTGATTAATAGTCCTTATTAGTGACTAATAATGGCCATTAGCGACTAATAACGGTTATTAGTGTCTAATAATGGCTATTAGTGATTAATAACGACCATTAGTGACTGATAATGGCTATTATTTGTTAATAATTATCATTGGTGACTAATAATGGCTGTGGATGATTAATAATGGTTATTAGTGATTAATAACGGCTATTAGTGGCTAATAATGGCTATTAGCGAGTACTAATGGCCATTAATGGTTAATAATGGCCTTTGATGATTAATAATGGCTGTTGAATGCTAATAATGGCTATTAATGAGCTGTAATGGCCGTTAGTGACTAATGAGGGCTATTAGTGACTAATAATGGCCCTTGATGGCTAATAATGGCTATTAGTGGCTAATATTGGCTATTAATAACTGATTTTATTTGCTAATAACTAATATTGGCTATTTTTAACTATTAATAACTCTCAATGACTAATTATGGCACTTGATGGCTAATAATGGCTATTAGTGGCTAATAATAACTGATGATACTTATTAGTGGCTAATATTGCTTGTTATTTATTAATAATAGCTATTAATGGCTAATAATGGCTAATAATAACTGTTGATATCTCTTAGTGACTAATTTTGGTCTTTACTGATTAATAGTACTTATTAATGGTTAATAATGGCTATTAATGACTTAATAAGTGTTGATATGTATTAGTGACTAGTATTGGTCTTTACTGATTAATAATAACTATTAATGGCTAATAATGGCTATTAGTGACTAATAACTGTTGATATTAGTGACTAATATTGGTCTTCACTGATTAATAATAATTATTAATGGCTAATAATGGCTATTAGTGATTATTAATAACTGTTGATATCTATTAGTGACTAATATTGGTTTTTACTGATTAATAATAATTATTAATGGCTAATAATGGCTATTAGTGACTAATAACTGTTGATATTAGTGACTAATACCGGTCTTTACTGATTAACAATAATTATTAATGGCAATTAAAGTGTCCATTGATCACCACGCCCACTCTCAGGTGTGTCCCAGGTATGTTAGGTGTGTGCCCAGGTGTGTCTCACCTGTCCAGGTGTGCCCAGGTGTGTCTCACCTGTCCCAGGTGGTGCAGTTCAAGCAGCAGTTCCCCGTTAGGTGTATCCCGGGTGTATCCTAGGTGCATTAGGCGTGTCCCCAGGTGTGTTATATGAGTACCCAGGTGTGCCCAGGTGTGCCCAGGTGTGCCCAGGTGTGTCTCACCTGTGCAGGTGGTGCAGTTCAAGCAGCAGTTCCCCTTTAGCTCTATCCCAGGTGTATCCCAGGTGTGTTATATGAGTACCCAGGTGTGTTAGGTATGTATCCAGGTGTGCCCAGGTGTGTCTCACCTGTGCAGGTGGTGCAGTTCAAGCAGCAGTTCCCCTTTAGCTCTATCCCAGGTGTATCAGGTGTCCCTAGGTGTGTTAGGTGTATCCCTAGGTGTATTATATGAGTGTCCAGGTGTGCCCAGGTGTGTCTCACCTGTCCCAGGTGGTGCAGTTCAAGCAGCAGTTCCCCTTTAGCTCTATCCCAGGTGTATCCTAGGTGCATTAGGCGTGTCCCCAGGTGTGTTATATGAGTACCCAGGTGTGCCCAGGTGTGCCCAGGTGTGTGTCACCTGTGCAGGTGGTGCAGTTCAAGCAGCAGTTCCCCTTTAGCTCTATCCCAGGTGTATCTCAGATGTCCCTAGGTGTATTATATGAGTACCCAGGTGTGTTAGGTATGTACCCAGGTGTATCCAGGTGTGCCCAGGTGTGTCTCACCTGCGCAGGTGGTGCAGTTCAAGCAGCAGTTCCCATTTCGCTTTATCTCAGATGTATCCCAGGTGTATCAGGTGTATCCCTAGGTGTGTTAGGTGTGTCCCTAGGTGTGTTAGGCGTGTCCCCAGGTGTGCCCAGGTGTGCCCAGGTGTGTGTCACCTGCGCAGGTGGTGCAGTTCAAGCAGCAGTTCCCCTTTAGCTCTATCCCAGGTGTCCCAGCTGTATCTCAGATGTCCCTAGGTGTATTATATGAGTACCCAGGTGTGCCCAGGTGTGCCCAGGTGTGTGTCACCTGCGCAGGTGGTGCAGTTCAAGCAGCAGTTCCCCTTTAGCTCTATCCCAGGTGTATCCCAGGTGTGTTAGGTGCATACCTGGGTGTGTTATATGAGTACCCAGGTGTATTATATGAGTACCCAGGTGTGCCCAGGTGTGCCCAGGTGTGTGTCACCTGTCGCAGGTGGTGCAGTTCAAGCAGCAGTCGCGGCTGGAGGAGAAGCGTAAGAAGGCCCTGGACCTGCAGCTCGATTTCATCGTGGGCCAGACCGAGCGCTACTCGGACCTGCTGAGCCGCAGCCTCAACGCCCCCCGCGCCCTCACCTGCACAGGTGACACCCCCACGGCACCTGGGAGGGGTGAGGGTTGGGAGGGGGGTTTGGGGGTCACCTGGGGGGGGCTGAGGGTCACCTGGGGGGGTTTGAGGGGTATTTGGGGGGGTTTGAGGAGGTTTGGGGTCACCTGGGGCTCACCTGGAGGGGTTTGAGGGGTACCTGGGGCTCACCTGGGGGTGTTTGGGGGAACCTGGGGCTCACCTGAGGGGGTTTGGGGGCACCTGAGGGTTTGAGGGGCACCTGGGGGGGGCTTGAGGGGCACCTGGGGTTTACCTGGAGGGGTTTGAGGGGCACCTGAGGGGGTTTGGGGTCACCTGGGGGTCACCTGGGGGTGTTTGAGGGGCATTTGGGGGGACTTGGGGTCACCTGAGGGAGGTTTGGAGTCACCTGAGGGGGTTTGAGGGACACCTGAGGGGGTTTGGGAGCACCTGAACTCACCTGAGGGTGTTTGGGGCTCACCTGGGCCTTACCTGGAGGGGTTTGAGGGGTATTTGAGGGGGTTTGAGGGACACCTGAGAGTTTGAGGGGCACCTGGGAGAGTTTGAAGTCACCTGGGGGAATTTGGGGTTACCTGGGGCTCACCTGAGGGGGTTTGGGGGACACCTGGGGGGGTTTGGGGTTACCTGGGGCTCACCTGGAGGGATTTGAGGGGTATTTGGGGGGCACCTGGGAGCGTTTGAGGGGCACCTGGGGGGGTTTGGGGGACACCTGGAGGGGGTTGGGGTCACTTGGAGCTCACCTGGGGGAGTTCGGGGTTACCTGGGGCTCACCTGAGTGGGGGTTGGGTGTCCAGGGCTCACCTGGTCTCACCTGGTCTCACCTGTCCCCTCTGCTCCAGCCTCGGCCGAGGGCGCCCCCCGCCCCCTGGGGGACCTGCTGGGCTCCCTCCCCCCACAGGTAACGCCCCTCCCCCACCTCACCTGTCCCACCTCACCTGTCTGACCTCACCTGTGTGACCTCACCTGTGCCCCTCCCCACCTCACCTGTCCCACCTCACCTGTGTGACCTCACCTGTGCCCCTCCCCACCTCACCTGTTCCACCTCACCTGTCTGACCTCACCTGTGCCCTTTCCTACCCTCACCTGTGCCTGCTCATCTGTTCCCCTTCCCTATCTCACCTGTCCCACCTCACCTGTGTTCCTCCCTCACCTGTTCCACTTCGCTTGTCTGAGCTCACCTGTGTTCCTCCTCCACCTCACCTGTGCTCTTCCCCCCTCACCTGTGCCCCTCCCCACTCTCACCTGTGCTCCTCTGCCTGTTCACCTGTGCCTCCCTCACCTGTGCCACCCTCACCTGTGCCCCTCCCCCTCTCACCTGTGCCCCTCCCCTTTCTCCTGTGCTCCTCGTCTTCCTTACCTGTCCCATCTCACCTGTGCCCCTCCCCCATCTCACCTGTGCTTCTCACCTCTGCCCTTCCTCACCTGTCCCATCTCACCTGTGCCCCTCCCCCTTTGTCTTGTGCCCCTCCCCCTCCTTACCTGTCCCATTCCGCCTGTGCCCCACTCTCTCTCACCTCTGCCTCCCTCACCTGTGCCCCCCCATCTCACCTGTGCCCACTCACCTGTGCCTCTCTTCTCACCTGTGCCCTCCCCATCTCACCTGTCCCATCTCACCTGTGCCTCTCTTCTCACCTGTGCCCCTCCCCATCTCACCTGTCCCGTCTCACCTGTGCCTCTCCTCTCACCTGTGCCCACTCACCTGTGCCTCTCCTCTCACCTGTGCCCCTCCATCTCACCTGTGCCCATTCACCTGTGCCACCCTCACCTGTGCCCCCCCATCTCACCTGTGCCCACTCACCTGTGCCTCTTCTCTCACCTGTGCCTCTCCTCTCACCTGTGCCCCCCCATCTCACCTGTGCCCACTCACCTGTGCCTCTCTTCTCACCTGTGCCCCTCCCCATCTCACCTGTGCCCACTCACCTGTGCCCACTCACCTGTGCCTCTCTTCTCACCTGTGCCCACTCACCTGTGCCTCTTTTCTCACCTGTGCCCCTCCCCTTCTCACCTGTGCCCACTCACCTGTGCACCCCCATCTCACCTGTGCCCCTCCCATTCTCACCTGTGCCCTCCCCATCTCACCTGTCCCATCTCACCTGTGCCTCTCCTCTCACCTGTGCCCCTCCCCTCCCCCCAGGTGCTCAGGAGGGAGCGGGACCCTCCCCCGCCCTGGGGGCCCCGCGAGGACGACGAGGAGTTCACGGCTGAGGAGGAGGAGGGTGAGGGGGGAGGGGACTCACCTGGATGGGGGGGAGGGGACTCACCTGGATGGGGGGGGAGGGGACTCACCTGGATGGGGGGGAGGGGACTCACCTGGATGGGGGGGAGGGGACTCACCTGGATGGGGGGGAGGGGACTCACCTGGATGGGGGGGAGGGGACTCACCTGGATGGGGGGGGAGGGGACTCACCTGGATGGGGGGGAGGGGACTCACCTGGATGGGGGTAGGGGACTCACCTGGATGGGGGAGGGGACAGGGGGACAGGTGAGGGGAGAGGGGACAGGTGATGGGGGAGGGGACAGGTGATGGGGGAGGGGGACTCACCTGGATGGGGGAGGGGGACTCACCTGGGGGGGGGACAGGTGAGAGGGGAGGGGACAGGTGATGGGGGAGGGGACAGGTGGTGGGGGAGGGGGACTCACCTGGGAGGGGGACAGGTGAGAGGGGAGGGGACAGGTGAGGGGGGAGGGGACAGGTGAGGGGGGGAGCGGACTCACCTGGATGGGGGAGGGGACAGGTGAGGGGGGAGGGGACTCACCTGGGAGGCCATTTTGGGGCCATTTTGGGAGGTTTTGGGTAATTTGGGGTATTTTGGGTGATTTTGGGATGTTTGGGGCCGGTTTGGGGGAATTTGGGGCGATTTTGGGCACGTTTGGTGACGTTTGGTGACGTTTGGTGACGGGTTTGGGCCGTTTTGGGACGTTTTGGTGACGTTTGAGTGACATTTTGGGTAATTTTTGGTGGTTTTGGGCAGTTTTGGGGCCATTTTGGGACATTTCGGGTGGTTTTGGTGCCATTTCGGGGTAATTTGGGTGATTTTGAGCAGTTTTGGTGACGTTTGGGGCCGTTTTTTCATATTTTTGGGACATTTTGGGTGATTTTGGTGACATTTGGGGCCGGTTTTGGGTAATTTTGGGACATTTTGGGTGATTTTGGTGGCGTTTGGTGCCATTTTGGGACATTTGGTGCCGTTTTTGGGTAATTTTGGGACATTTTGGGCAGTTTGTGACGTTTGGGGACATTTCTTTATAATTTTGGGTGGTTTTGGTTCCATTTTGGGTGGTTTTGGTGACATTTGGGTCCTTTTTTTGTAATTTTGGGACATTTTGGGCTGTTTTGGTGACGTTTGGGGCCGTTTTTTTATAATTTTGGGACATTTGGGGCCGTTTTGAGGCCATTTTGGGACATTTTGGGTAATTTCCGGTGATTTTGGGGCGGTTTTGGTGCCATTTCGGGTAATTTTGGGCAATTGTGACCAGTTTGGGTGACGTTTGGTGCCATTTTGGGACATTTTGGGCAGTTTTTGGGTAATTTCGGGTGGTTTGGGGTAGTTTTGGTGCCATTTTGGGACGTTTTGGTGCCATTTTGGGCAGTTTTGGTGACGTTTGGTGCCGTTTTGGGGTCATTTCGGGACATTTTTGGCGGTTTTGGTGACGTTTTTGTGCGATTTCGGTGACGTTTTGGTGACGTTTGGGGCCATTTTTGGGCGATTTTGGGTGATTTTGGTGCCGTTTGGTGCCATTTGGGGACATTTGGGGCCGTTTTGGGGTAATTTTGGGTGATTTTGAGCAGTTTTGGTGACGTTTGGGGCCATTTTTTGGGTAATTCTGAGACATTTTGGGTGGTTTTGGTGACATTTGGTGCCATTTTGGGACATTTGGTGCCGTTTTTGGGTAATTTTGGGACACTGAGCATTTTTGGTGACGTTTGGGGCCGTTTTTGGGTATTTTTGGGTGATTTTGGGCGGTTTGGGTGCCATTTTGGGTGATTTTGGTGACATTTGGTGCCGTTTTGGGTAATTTTGGGACTTTTTGGTGATTTTGGTGACATTTGGTGCCAGTTTTGGGACATTTTGGGACATTTTGGGTGATTTTGGTGACGTTTGGTGCCATTTTGGGACATTTGGTGCCGTTTTTGGGTGATTTTGGGCCATTTTGAGCAGTTTTGGTGACGTTTGGTGCAGTTTTTTAATAATTTTGGGTGGTTTTGGTGCCATTTTGGGTGACTTTGGTGACTTTTGGTGCCGTTTTTGGGTAATTTGGGGACATTTTGGGACATTTTGGGTGGTTTTGGTGCCATTTTGGGCCGTTTTGGTGACGTTTGGTCCCGTTTTTGGGTGATTTGGGGACATTTTGGGTGATTTTGTTGACTTTTGGTGCCGTTTTTGGGTAATTTTGGGACATTCTGAGCAGTTTTGGTGACGTTTGGTGACATTTTGGGTATTTTTGGGGTGATTTTGGTGCCATTTTCTGTGATTTTGGTGACGTTTGGTGCCATTTTTGGGTAATTTTGGGACTTCTTGGTGCCATTCTGGGACATTTTGGGTAACTCTGGTGCCATTTTGGGACATTTTGGGCGGTTTTGGTGACGTTTGGTGTCATTTGGAGTAATTTTGGGTGATTTTGAGCAGTTTTGGTGACGTTTGGGGCCGTTTTTTGATATTTTTGGGACATTTTGGGCGATTTTGGTGACATTTGGGGCCGTTTTTGGGTAATTTTGGGTGATTTGGGGCCGTTTTGGTGCCGTTTTGGGGCATTTTGGGTGGTTTTGGTGACGTTTGGGGCCGTTTTGGGACATTTGGTGCCGTTTTGGGGTAATTTTGGGACACTTTGAGCAGTTTTGGTGAGTCTGGTGCCATTTTTGGGTAATTTTGGGTGATTTTGAGCAGTTTTGGTGCCATTTTGGGTGATTTTGGTGACGTTTGGGGCCGTTTTTGGGTAATTCTGGGTGATTTGGGGCAGTTTTGGTGCCATTTGGGGACTTTTTGGTGCCATTTTGGGACATTTTGGGCAGTTTTGGTGACGTTTGGTGCCATTTTTGGGTAATTTTGGGACATTTTAAGCAGTTTTGGTGACGTTTTGGGCTGGTTTTGAGAATTTTTTTGTAATTTTGGGCAGTTTTGGGGCCATTTTGGGACATTTTGGGTAACTTTGGTGCCATTTTGGGTGATTTTGGGTGGTTTTGGTGCCATTTTGGGTAATTTTGGGTGATTTTGAGCAGTTTTGGTGACGTTTGGGGCTTTTTTTTATAATTTTGGGTGATTTTGGGCGGTTTTGGTGACATTTTGGGACATTTTGGTGACGTTTGGGGCCGTTTTTTGTTATTTTTGGGACATTTTGGGTGATTTTGGTGACATTTGATGCCATTTTGGGTAATTTTGGGACATTTTGAGCAGTTTTGCTGAGTCTGGTGCCAATTTTGGGTAGTTTGGGGACATTGTGGGGAGTATTGGTGACGTTTGGTGACATTTTGGGTATTTTTGAGTTATTTTGGGTGGTTTCGGTGCCATTTTGGGTGGTTTTGGTGACGTTTGGGGGCATTCTGGGGTAATTTTGGGACATTTTGGGCTGTTTTGGTGACGTTTGGGACCTTTTAAAAATAATTTTGGGTGGTTTTGGTGCCGTTTTGGGTGATTTTGGTGACGTTTGGGGCCGTTTTTGGGTAATTTTGGGACATTTTGGGTGATTTTGGTGACGTTTGGTGTCATTTGGGGTAATTTTGGGTGATTTTGAGCATTTTTGGTGACGTTTGGGGCCGTTTTTGGGTAATTTTGGGACACTTTGAGCAGTTTTGGTGAGTCTGGTGCCATTTTTGAGTCATTTTGGGTGATTTTGAGCAGTTTTGGTGAGTGCCGTTTTTGGGCAATTTTGGGTGATTTTGAGCGTTTTGGTGACGTTTGGGGCCGTTTTGGGGTAATTCTGGGTGATTTGGGGCGGTTTTGGTGCCATTTGGGGACTTTTTGGTGCCATTTTGGGACATTTTGGGTGATTTTGGTGACGTTTGGTGCCGTTTTTGGGTAATTTTGGGACACTTTGAGCAGTTTTGGTGACGTTTGGGGCCATTTTGGGTATTTTTGGGCGATTTTGGTGACGTTTGGGGCCATTTTGGGACATTTGGTGCCGTTTTTGTGTCATTTTGGGACATTTTGGGCAGTTTTGGTGCCGTTTTTGGGTAATTTCGGGTGATTTTGAGCAGTTTTGGTGCCATTTTTTGGGTAATTTTGGGTGATTTTGAGCAGTTTAGGTGAGTGTGGTGCCGGTTTTGGGTAATTTTGGGTGATTTTGAGCAGTTTAGGTGAGTCTGGGGCCGTTTTTTGGGTAATTTTGGGTGATTTTGAGCATTTTTGGTGAGTCTGGGGCCGGTTTTGGGTAATTTTGGGTGATTTTGAGCGTTTTTGGTGAGTCTGGTGCCGTTTTTGGGTAATTTTGGGTGATTTTGAGCGTTTTTGGTGAGTCTGGTGCCGTTTTTGGGTAATTTTGGGTGATTTTGAGCGTTTTTGGTGAGTGTGGGGCCGTTTTTGGGTAATTTTGGGTGATTTTGAGCATTTTTGGTGAGTCTGGGGCCGTTTTTGGGTAATTTTGGGTGATTTTGAGCATTTTTGGTGACGTTTGGGGCCGTTTTTTGATATTTTTGGGGCATTTTGGGTGGTTTTGGTGACGTTTGGGGCCGTTTTGGGACATTTGGTGCCGTTTTTGGGTAATTTTGGGTGATTTTGAGCATTTTTGGCGAGTCTGGTGCCGTTTTTGGGTAATTTTGGGTGATTTTGAGCGTTTTTGGTGAGTCTGGGGCCGTTTTTTGGGCACTGCAGGTGAGGATGAGGAGGACACCATCGCTGCCCAGGAGCGCCTCGAGGGCGACGTCGATCACCAGCAGGAGCTCGACGACCTCGCCAGGGAGGGTGAGGGACCCAAAATCCCCCAAATTCTCCCCAAAAATATCCCAGAGCGTCCGAAAATGTCCAAAAATGTCCGAAATTCCAAAAAAAACCCGGTGAAAATTGCCCAAAATACCCAAAAATGGCCCCAAAATCCCCCAAAATCGCCCCAAAAATATCCCAAAATATCCCAAAATATCCCAGAAATATCCAAGAATATCTAAAAATATCCAAAACTACCCAAAAAAATCCGAAAAAATCCAAAATTACAAAAAAAAAAGTTGAAATCCCCAGAATTGATCTCTAAGATTTCCCCCAAAATTCCCAGAAAATGCCTCAAAATCCTCCTAAAACCGACCCAAAATAACCAAAAATTCCCTCAAAATTTCCCCAAATATCCAAAATATCCCAAAATATCCCAAAATGTACAAAAATAACCAAAAATTTCTAAAACAGCAAAAAAAATCCAATAAAAATGTCCTAAAATACCCGAAAATGGCCCCAAAATGGCCCCAAAACCGACCCAAAATCCCCCAAAATCTCCCCAAAAATATCCCAAAAAACCCCAAAATATCCCAAAATATCCTAAAAGATCAAAAAAATGTTTAAAAATGTCCGAAATTACAGAAAAAAACCCAATAAAAATGTCCCAAAATACCCGAAAATGGCCCAAAATACTCAAAAATGGCCCCAAAATCCCCCAAAATCGCCCCAAAAATATCCCAAAAAATCCCAAAATATCCAAAATATTCTAAAAGATTTTTAAAAAAAGTTTAAAAATTTCCAAAATAACAAAAAAAAATCCAATAAAAATGTCCCAAAATACCCAAAAATGGCCCCAAAATCCCCCAAAATCGCCCCAAAAATATCCCAAAAAACCCTAAAAAACCCCAAAATATCCCAAAATATCCTCAAATATCCAAAAACATCCAAAAATATCCCAAAATATCCAAAATTACCAAAAAAATCCCATAAAAATCCCCAGAATTGATCCCTGAAATTTCCCCAAAATTCCCAGAAAATGCCTCAAAATCCCCCTAAAACCGACCCAAAATCCCCCAAAATCGCCCCAAAAATATCCCAAAAAATCCCAAAATATCCCAAATATCCTAAAAGATAAAAAAAATGTTTAAAAATGTCCAAAATTACAAAAAAAAATCCAATAAAAATGTCCCAAAATACCCAAAAATGGCCCCAAAATCGCCCCAAAAGTTTCCCCAAAAACCCCAAAATGTCCAAAAATAGCCCAGGTGTGCCCCAGGTGTGTCCCAGGTGCTCCCAGGTAACCCAGGTGTGTCCCAGGTGTGCCCCAGGTGTGTCCCAGGTGCTCCCAGGTAACCCAGGTGTGTCCCAGGTGTGTCCCAGGTGCTCCCAGGTAACCCAGGTGTGTCCCAGGTGTGCCCCAGCTGTTCCCCAGGTAACCCAGGTGCTCCCAGGTAACCCAGGTGTGTCCCAGGTGTGTCCCAGGTGTGTCCCAGGTGTGTCCCAGGTGCTCCCCAGGTAACCCAGGTGCTCCCCAGGTAGCCCAGGTGTGTTACAGGTGTGTTCCAGGTAGCTCAGGTGTGTCCCAGGTGTTCCTCAGGTAGCTCAGGTGTATCCCAGGTGTGTTCCAGGTGTTCCCCAGGTGTGTCCCAGGTGTCCCAGGTGTGTCCCAGGTGCTTTCCAGCTAACCCAGGTGTGTCCAGGGTGTTCCCCAGGTGTGTCCCAGTTACCCCCAGGTGTTCTTCAGGTAACCCAGGTGTGTCCCGGGTGTGTCCCAGGTAGCCCAGGTGTGTCCCAGGTGTTCCCCAGGTGACCCAGGTGTGTCCCAGGTGGTCCCTAGGTAGCCCAGGTGTGTCCCAGGTGTTCCCCAGGTGACCCAGGTGTGTCCCAGGTGGTCCCTAGGTAGCCCAGGTGTGTTCCAGGTGTGTTCCAGGTAACCCAGGTGTGTCCCAGGTGTGTCCCAGGTGTTCCCCAGGCAACCCAGGTGTGTTGCAGGTGTTCCCCAGGTACCCCAGGTGCTCCCCAGGTAGCTCAGGTGTGTCCCAGGTGTTCCCCAGGCAACCCAGGTGTGTCCCAGGTGTTCCCCAGGTACCCCAGGTGCTCCCCAGGTAGCCCAGGTGTGTTCCAGGTAGCTCAGGTGTGTCCCAGGTGTTCCCCAGGTAGGACAGGTGTGTCCCAGGTGTGTCCCAGGTGTTCCCCAGGTAACCCAGGTGTGTCCCAGGTGTGTCCCAGGTGGTCCCCAGGTAGCCCAGGTGTGTTCCAGGTGTGTTCCAGGTAGCTCAGGTATGTCCCAGGTGTTCCCCAGGTAACCCAGGTGTGTCCCAGGTGCTCCCCAGATGACCCAGGTGTGTCCCAGGTGTGTCCCAGGTATGTCTCAGGTGCTCCCCAGGTAACCCAGGTGTGTCCCAGGTGTTCCCCAGGTAACCCAGGTGCTCCCAGGTAACCCAGGTGTGTCCCAGGTGTGTCCCAGGTGTTCCCCAGGTGACCCGGGTGTGTTCCAGGTGTCCCCAGGTATGTTCCAGGTGTGTCCCAGGTGTTCCCCAGGTGTCCCCAGGTGTGTTCCAGGTGTGTCCCAGGTGTCCCCAGGTGTGTCCAAGGTGTTCCCCAGGTGTGTCCCAGTTACCCCAGATGTTCCCCAGGTAGCTCAGGTGTGTCCCAGGTGTGTCCCAGGTGCTCCCCAGGTAACCCAGGTGTGTCCCAGGTGCTCCCCAGGTGACCCAGGTGTGTCCCAGGTGTTCCCCAGGTAACCCAGGTGTGTTCCAGGTAGCTCAGGTGTGTCCCAGGTGTTCCCCAGGTGACCCAGGTGTGTTCCAGGTGCGCTGCCCATGGAGGAGCTGCTCCAGCGTTACCGCGGCGCCTTCACCGACTCCGACTGCGACTCCGCCCCCGGCGCCAGCAGCACCCGCTCAGGTGAGCACAGGTGTGCCCAGGTGTGTTAGAAACCCCGCTCAGGTGAGCACAGGTGTGCCCAGGTGTGTTAGAAACCCCGCTCAGGTGAGCACAGGTGTGCCTAGGTGTGCTATAGACCCCGCTCAGGTGAGCACAGGTGTGCCCAGGTGTGCTTGTTACCTGTCCAGGTGTGCACAGGTGTGTTAGAAACCCCGCTCAGGTGAGCACAGGTGTGCCGAGGTGAGCACAGGTGTGCTATAGCCCCCGCTCAGGTGAGCACAGGTGTGCCCTGGTGAGCACAGGTGTGCTATAGACCCTGCTCAGGTGAGCACAGGTGTGCACAGGTGTGTTAGAAACCCCGCTCAGGTGAGCACAGGTGTGCCCAGGTGTGTTAGAAACCCCGCTCAGGTGAGCACAGGTGTGCACAGGTGTGCTATAGACCCCGCTCAGGTGTGCCCAGGTGAGCACAGGTGTGCACAGGTGTGCTATAGACCCCGCTCAGATGAGCACAGGTGTGCACAGGTGTGCACAGGTTTTCTCAGGTGTGTTAGGAACGTCTCTCAGGTGAGCACAGGTGTGCTATAGACCCTGCTCAGGTGAGCACAGGTGTGCACAGGTGTGTTAGAAACCCCGCTCAGGTGAGCACAGGTGTGCACAGGTGTGCACAGATGTGCTATAGACGTTGCTTATGTGAGCACAGGTGTGCCCAGATGCTTTCCACACCTGTCCAGGTGTATTCAGGTGTGCTGCATACCTGCCCAGGTGCTCCCCACACCTGTCGTGGTGCGCTCAGCTTCACTGCACACCTGTCCGGGTGCACTCAGCTGCTCCCCACACCTGCCCAGGTGCGCTCAGGTGCACTCAGCTGCTCCCCACACCTGCCCAGGTGCGCTCAGGTGCACTCAGGAGCTCCCCACGCTTGCTCAGGTGTGCTCAGGTGCACCCAGGTGCTTCCCACACCTGCCCAGGTGCGCTCAGGTGCACTCAGGTGCTCCCCACACCTGTCTGGGTGCACTCAGGCGCTCCCCACACCTGCCCAGGTGTGCTCAGGTGCACTCAGCCTCTCCCCACACCTGCCCAGGTGCACTCAGGTGCACTCAGCTGCTCCCCACACCTGTCTGGGTGCACTCAGGTGCTCCCCACACCTGCCCAGGTGTGCTCAGGTGCACCCAGGTGCTTCCCACACCTGCCCAGGTGCGCTCAGGAGCTCCCCACACCTATCCAGGTGTATTCAGGTGTTCCGCGCACCTGCCCAGGTGCGCTCAGTTGCACTCAGGTGCTCCCTACCCCTGCTCAGGTGCTCTCCGCACCTGGCCAGGTGCACTCAGGTGTCCTGTACACCTGCTCAGTTGCACTCAGCCGCTCCCCACACCTGCCCAGGTGCACTCAGGTGCATTCAGGAGCTCCCCACACCTGCCCAGGTGTGCTCAGGTGCACTCAGCCTCTCCCCACACCTACTCAGGTGCACTCAGGTGCACTCAGCCTCTCCCCACACCTGCCCAGGTGCACTCAGGTGCACTCAGCCGCTCCCCACACCTGCCCAGGTGTGCTCAGGTGCACTCAGCCTCTCTCCACACCTGCCCAGGTGCGCTCAGCCTCTCCCCACACCTGCCCAGGTGTGCTCAGGTGCACTCAGCCTCTCCCCACACCTGCCCAGGTGTGCTCAGGTGCGCTCAGCCGCTCCCCACACCTGCCCAGGCCTTTCCCTGACCTCACCTGTGCCCTGCCCAGACTCACCTGGCGGCGAGAGCGACGACGATGACGACGATGACGACGACGATGACGACGACGACGACGACGACGAGGCCGACGACGAGGACGAGGAGGAGGAGGGGGAGGGGCAGGAGGGCGGGGCGGGGCCGCCAGGTGAGCCCGGCGGGGGCTCGGCCCCGCCCACCGCACCTGCCCAGGTGAGCCCGGCCCCGCCCGCCGCCCCACCTGCCGGCCCCGCCCCCAAGAAGGAGATCAGCGACATCGCGGCGGCCGCCGAGAGCCTCCAGCCCAAGGGGTACACCTTGGCCACCACGCAGGTAACGCACCTGGGCACACCTGGGATACACCTGGGCACACCTGGGGACACCTGGGGGCACCTGGGATACACCTGGGGACACCTGGGATACACGTGGGTCACACAGAGCCTGCAGCCCAAGGGGTACACCTTGGCCACCACGCAGGTAACGCACCTGGGCACACCTGGGATACACCTGGGCACACCTGGGGGCACCTGGGTATGGCTGGGATACACCTGGGGGCAGCTGGGGACACCTGGGGGCACCTGGGATACACCCGGGTATGGCTGGGATACACCTGGGGGCACCTGGGCACACCTGGGGACACCTGGATACACCTGGGTACACCTGGGGACATCTGGGATACACCTGGGGACACCTGGGATACACCTGGGTATGGCTGGGATACACCTGGGGACACCTGGGATACACCTGGGGACACCTGGGATACACCTGGGGACACCTGGGATACACCTGGGGGCAGCTGGGATACACCTGGGGGCAGCTGGGACACACCTGGGGACACCTGGGATACACGTAGGTCACACAGAGCCTGCAGCCCAAGGGGTACACCTTGGATACCACTAGGGACACCTGGGATACACCTGGGGGCACCTGGGATACACCTGGGATACACCTGGGTATGGCTGGGATACACCTGGGGACACCTGGGCACACCTGGGACACATCTGGGGTCACTTGGGCACACCTGGGTACACCTGGGGACACCTGGGGTCACTTGGGCACACCTGGGGACACCTGGGGACACCTGGGGTACACTTGGGCACACCTGGGATACACCTGGGGACACCTGGGGTCACTTGGGCACACCTGGGTACACCTGGCCCTACCTGGGCTACACATGACTCACGTGTGGCTGCCTCACCTGTTACCTGTCATTCACATTTTGTCAATCTGTGACTGACTCACCTGTGGCTCTCGTGCCCTTTACCTGTGGGTCTGTGGGGTCTCATTTATGGCTTACCTGTGTCTCACCTTTACCTCACCTGCATCTCATTGGGTTTCGCTCTCACCTGTTCCTCACCTGTATCTGAGTTGTGTCTCAGTTGTGTCTCACCTGTATCTCACCTGTGTCTCACTTGTGTCTCACCTGTGTCTCACCTGTAACTCACCTGTATCTCACCTGTGTCTCACCTGTATCTCACCTGTATCTCACCTGTATCTCACCTGTGTCTCACCTGTGTCTCACCTGTAACTCACCTGTAACTCACCTGTGACTCACCTGTGTCTCACCTCTCACCTGTAACTCACCTGTGACTCACCTGTATCTCACCTGTGTCTCACCTGTGTCTCACCTGTAACTCACCTGTCTCTCACCTGTATGTCACCTGTGTCTCACCTGTGACTCACCTGTATCTCACCTGTGTCTCACCTGTGTCTCACCTGTCTCACCTGTGTCTCACCTGTGTCTCACCTGTCTCCCACCTGTGTCTCACCTGTATCTCACCTGTGTCTCACCTGTAACTCACCTGTGTCTCACCTGTCTCCCACCTGTGTCTCACCTGTATCTCACCTGTGTCTCACCTGTATCTCACCTGTGTCTCACCTGTGTCTCACCTGTCTCTCACCTGTCTCTCACCTGTATCTCACCCGTGTCTCACCTGTCTCTCACCTGTATCTCACCTGTGACTCTCCTATATCTCACCTGTGTCTCACCTGTGTCTCCCCCGTGTCTCACGTGTGTCTCACCTGTGGGGGCAGGTGAAGACGCCCATCCCTCACCTGTTGCGGGGCACTCTCCGTGAGTACCAGCACATCGGGCTCGACTGGCTCGTCACGATGTACGAGAAGAACCTGAACGGGATCCTGGCCGACGAGATGGGGCTGGGCAAGACCATCCAGACCATCTCGCTGCTGGCTCACCTGGCCTGCGAGAAAGGTGAGGGGCACACCTGGGCACACCTGGGCTACACCTGAGAGTCATAACACACACCTGAGACACACCTGAGAGCCATAGCACACACCTGAGAGCCATAGCACACACCTGAGATGGGGCTGGGCAAGACCATCCAGACCATCTCGCTGCTGGCTCACCTGGCCTGCGAGAAAGGTGAGGGGCACACCTGGGCACACCTGGGCTACACCTGAGAGTCATAACACACACCTGAGACACACCTGAGAGCCATAGCACACACCTGAGAGCCATAGCACACACCTGAGAGCCATAACACACACCTGAGAGCCATAGCACACACCTGAGAGCCGTAACACACACCTGAGAGCCATAACACACACCTGAGAGCCATAGCACACACCTGAGAGCCATAGCACACACCTGAGAGCCATAACACACACCTGAGAGCCGTAACACACACCTGAGAGCCATAGCACACACCTGAGAGCCATAGCACACACCTGAGAGCCGTAACACACACCTGAGAGCCGTAACACACACCTGAGAGCCATAACACACACCTGAGAGCCATAGCACACACCTGAGAGCCATAGCACACACCTGAGAGCCGTAACACACACCTGAGAGCCATAGCACACACCTGAGAGCCGTAACACACACCTGAGAGCCATAGCACACACCTGAGAGCCGTAACACACACCTGAGAGCCATAACACACACCTGAGAGCCGTAACACACACCTGAGAGCCATAGCACACACCTGAGAGCCATAGCACACACCTGAGAGCCGTAACACACACCTGAGAGCCGTAACACACACCTGAGAGCCATAGCACACACCTGAGAGCCATAGCACACACCTGAGAGCCATAACACACACCTGAGAGCCATAGCACACCTGAGAGCCATAGCACACACCTGAGAGCCGTAACACACACCTGAGAGCCATAGCACACACCTGAGAGCCATAGCACACACCTGAGAGCCATAGCACACACCTGAGAGCCATAGCACACACCTGAGAGCCATAGCACACACCTGAGAGCCGTAACACACACCTGAGAGCCATAGCACACACCTGAGAGCCGTAACACACACCTGAGAGCCGTAACACACACCTGAGAGCCATAGCACACACCTGAGAGCCATAACACACACCTGAGAGCCGTAGCACACACCTGAGAGCCATAACACACACCTGAGAGCCATAGCACACACCTGAGAGCCATAACACACACCTGAGAGCCGTAACACACACCTGAGAGCCATAACACACACCTGAGAGCCATAGCACACACCTGAGAGCCATAACACACACCTGAGAGCCATAGCACACACCTGAGATGGGGCTGGGCAAGACCATCCAGACCATCTCGCTGCTGGCTCACCTGGCCTGCGAGAAAGGTGAGGGGCACACCTGGGCACACCTGGGGTACACCTGAGAGCGATAACATACAGCTTGGATACACCTGAGAGCCGTAACACACACCTGAGATACACCTGAGAGACATAGCACACACCTGAGAGTTATAACACGCACCTGAGAGCCGTAACACACACCTGAGAGCCATAGCACACACCTGAGAGCCATAACACACACCTGAGAGCCATAGCACACACCTGAGAGCCATAACACACACCTGAGAGCCATAGCACACACCTGAGAGCCATAACACACACCTGAGAGCCGTAACACACACCTGAGAGCCGTAACACACACCTGAGAGCCGTAACACACACCTGAGAGCCGTAACACACACCTGAGAGCCATAACACACACCTGAGAGCCATAGCACACACCTGCGAGCCGTAACACACACCTGAGAGCCGTAACACACACCTGAGAGCCATAACACACACCTGAGAGCCGTAACACACACCTGAGAGCCGTAGCACACACCTGAGAGCCATAGCACACACCTGAGAGCCGTAACACACACCTGAGAGCCGTAACACACACCTGAGAGCCATAACACACACCTGAGAGCCATAGCACACACCTGAGAGCCATAACACACACCTGAGAGCCATAACACACACCTGAGAGCCATAACACACACCTGAGAGCCATAACACACACCTGAGAGCCATAGCACACACCTGAGAGCCATAGCACACACCTGAGAGCCGTAACACACACCTGAGAGCCATAACACACACCTGAGAGCCATAGCACACACCTGAGAGCCATAGCACACACCTGAGAGCCGTAACACACACCTGAGAGCCATAGCACACACCTGAGAGCCGTAACACACACCTGAGAGCTATAGCACACACCTGAGAGCCATAACACACACCTGAGAGCCATAGCACACACCTGAGAGCCGTAACACACACCTGAGAGCCATAGCACACACCTGAGAGCCATAACACACACCTGAGAGCCATAGCACACACCTGAGAGCCATAGCACACACCTGAGAGCCATAGCACACACCTGAGAGCCGTAACACACACCTGAGAGCCGTAACACACACCTGAGAGCCATAGCACACACCTGAGAGCCATAGCACACACCTGAGAGCCATAACACACACCTGAGAGTTATAACACACACCTGAGAGCCATAGCACACACCTGAGAGCCATAACACACACCTGAGAGCCATAGCACACACCTGAGAGCCGTAACACACACCTGAGAGCCATAGCACACACCTGAGAGCCATAGCACACACCTGAGAGCCATAACACACACCTGAGAGCCGTAACACACACCTGAGAGCCATAGCACACACCTGAGAGCCGTAACACACACCTGAGAGCCGTAACACACACCTGAGAGCCGTAACACACACCTGGGACAAACCTTAGGACTCACCTGAGCCACTTGGGGCTCACCTGAGATTCTTTGGGATCCACCTGAGATCCTTTAGGACTCACCTGAGACACCTTTAGGGGGATTTGAGTCCCACCTGAGCAGGTTTAGGGTCCCCAGGACTCACCTGAGCCACTTTGGGACTCACCTGCGACTCTTTGAGACTCACCTGAGCTCTTTCAGACTCACCTGGGCCCCGTTTTTGGGGTTTTTGGGCTCTTTGGGACTCACCTGAGCCCCTTGGGACTCACCTGAGGGCATTTCCGGGCGTCTCACCTGTGCACAGGTAGCTGGGGCCCTCACCTGATCATTGTCCCCACCTCAGTGATGCTCAATTGGGAGATGGAGCTCAGGGGACTCACCTGGGCCCCTTTGGGACTCACCTGAGACCCTTGGGACTCACCTGAGCCTCTTTGGGACTCACCTGAGATCCTTTAGGACTTACCTGAGACACCTTTAGGGGGATTTGGGTCCCACCTGAGCAGTTTTAAGGTCCCCAGGACTCACCTGGGCCCCATTTTTTGGGGTTTTTGGGCTCTTTGGGACTCACCTGAGCCACTTGGGGACTCACCTGAGCTCTTTAAGACTCACCTGGGCCCCATCTTTGGGGGTTTTGGGGTTTCCTGGACTCACCTGAGACCCTTTGGGACTCACCTGAGATTCTTTGGGACTCACCTGAGATTCTTTGGGACTCACCTGAGCCACTTTGGGACTCACCTGAGATTCTTTGGGACTCACCTGAGCTCTTTAAGACTCACCTGGGCCCCGTTTTTTGGGGTTTTTGGGCTCTTTGGGACTCACCTGAGCCCCTTGGGACTCACCTGAGATTCTTTGGGACTCACCTGAGAGCCTTTGGGACTCACCTGAGATTCTTTGGGACTCACCTGAGCCACTTTGGGACTCACCTGAGATTCTTTGGGACTCACCTGCGACTCTTTGAGACTCACCTGAGCTCTTTCAGACTCACCTGGGCCCCGTTTTTTGGGGTTTTTGGGCTCTTTGGGACTCACCTGAGCCCCTTGGGACTCACCTGAGGGCATTTCCGGGCGTCTCACCTGTGCACAGGTAGCTGGGGCCCTCACCTGATCATCGTGCCCACGTCGGTGATGCTCAATTGGGAGATGGAGCTCAGGGGACTCACCTGGGCCCCTTTGGGACTCACCTGAGACCCTTGGGACTCACCTGAGATCCTTTAGGACTCACCTGAGACACCTTTAGGGGGATTTGGGTCCCACCTGAGCAGGTTTAGGGTCCCCAGGACTCACCTGGGCCCCGTTTTTTGGGGTTTTTGGGCTCTTTGGGACTCACCTGAGCCCCTTGGGACTCACCTGAGCGCATTTCCGGGCGTCTCACCTGTGCACAGGTAGCTGGGGCCCTCACCTGATCATCGTGCCCACGTCGGTGATGCTCAATTGGGAGATGGAGCTCAAGCGTTGGTGCCCGAGCTTCAAAATCCTCACCTACTACGGGGCCCAGAAAGAGCGGCGCCTCAAGAGACAGGTGAGCGCACCTGGGCACACCTGGGGGCAGCTGGGATACACCTGGGGGCACCTGGGATACACCTGGGGGCACCTGGGGGTATCTGGGATACACCTGGACACACCTGGGACACACGTGGGGGCACCTGAGGGTACCTGGGATACACCTGGGGGAACCTGGGATACACGTGGGGACACGTGGGATACACCTGGGGGTAGCTGGGATACACCTGGGCACACACCTGGGCAGTTTTTGGGGCCATTTTGGGGCCGTTTTTTGCCGGATTTTTTTGCTTTTTTTTTTCCTCACCTGCCTCACCTGCCTCACCTGCCTCACCTGCCTCACCTGTCTCACCTGTCAGGGCTGGACCAAGCCCAACGCCTTCCACGTGTGCATCACCTGGTACAGGCTGGGATTGCACACCTGGACACACACCTGGGACACACCTGGGCACACACCTGGGGCACGCCTGGGGCACACCTGGGCACACCTGGGACATACCTTGGGGCACACCTGGGGAAACACCTGGGACACACCTGGGGCACACCTGGGGACACACCTGGGGACACACCTGGGACACACCTGGACACACACCTGGGGACACACGTGGGGCACACCTGGACACACACCTGGGGCACACCTGGACACACGCCTGGGGCACACCTGGGTACACACCTGGGCACACCTGGGGCACACCTGAGCACAATTGGGGACACACCTGAGCACGTGCCTAGACACACACCTGGACACACACCTGGGCAGTTTTTGTTTTGGGGCCATTTTGGGGCCGTTTTTTGCCGGATTTTTTTGCTTTTTTTTCCCCCTCACCTGCCTCACCTGTCTCACCTGTCAGGGCTGGACCAAGCCCAACGCCTTCCACGTGTGCATCACCTGGTACAGGCTGGGATTGCACACCTGGACACACACCTGGGCAGTTTTTGGGGCTATTTTTGGGCCATTTTGGGGCTGTTTTTTGCCGGATTTTTTTGACGGTTTTTTTCCCTCACCTGCCTCACCTGCCTCACCTGTGTCACCTGTCAGGGCTGGACCAAGCCCAACGCCTTCCACGTGTGCATCACCTCGTACAAGCTGGTGCTGCAGGACCACCAGGCCTTCCGCCGTAAGAACTGGAAGTACCTGATCCTGGACGAGGCCCAGAACATCAAAAACTTCAAATCCCAGCGCTGGCAGTCCCTGCTCAACTTCAACAGGTGAGGCACGCACCTGGCGGGCCACCTGGGGGGCACCTGAGTCACCTGGGGTACACCTGAGTCAGCTGGGATATACCTGAGAGGAGCTGGGATACACCTGAGAAGAGCTGGGATACATTTGGGTATACCTGGGACACACCTGAGTTACCTGGGATACACCTGAGTTAGCTGGGGTACACCTGGGATATACCTGGGGTGTACCTGAGTCAGCTGGGATACACCTGAGTTAGCTGGGATACACCTGGGATATACCTGGGGTGTACCTGAGTCACCTGGGATACACCTGAGTTAGCTGGGATACACCTGGGGTACACCTGGGATACACCTGAGTTACCTGGGATACACCTGAGTTAGCTGGGATACACCTGGGGTACACCTGGGATACACCTGAGTTACCTGGGATACACCTGAGTTAGCTGGGATACACCTGAGTTAGGTGGGATACACCTGGGTGGATCTGAGTCACCTGGGATACATCTGAGTGAGCTGGGGTACACCTGAGAGTAGCTTGGATACACCTGAGGTACACCTGAGTTAGCTGGGATATACCTGGGTACACTTGGGTGCACCTGGAATATATCTGAGTTACCTGGGGTGCACCTGGGGTACACCTGGGATACACCTGAGTTACCTGGGATACACCTGAGTTACCTGGGGTGCACCTGGAGTACACCTGGGACACACCTGAGTTAGCTGGGATACACCTGGGGTACACCTGGGACACACCTGAGTCACCTGGGATACACCTGAGTTAGCTGGGACACACCTGGGTACACCTGGGACACACCTGTGCATACCTGGGGTACACCTGGGACACACCTGGATGTACCTGGCACACATCTGTGTGCACCTGGGACACACCTGGGCACAGCTCAGCTGCACCTGAGCCACCTGGGACACACCTGGGCAGGTGAGGAGCTCACCTGTGTTGGATCCTGTGCTGAACTCGCTGACGGAGCTGCGCTGGTGCCGAGGGTTCCTTTACCTGTACTCACCTGTCCTTACCTGCGCTCACCTGTCCTTACCTGTGCTCACCTGTCCTGACTTGTGCTCACATGTTCTTACCTGTGCTTACCTGTCCTTACCTGTGCTCACTTGTCCTCACGTGTTCTTACCTGTGCTCACCTGTGTTTCTGTATCTGTCTCACCTGTCTGCCTCTGTTTCTGTGTGTACCTGTCTATACTTGTCTCACCTGTGTCTCACCTGTCTGTACTTGTCTCACCTGTCCTACCTGTCTGTACCTGTCTGTACCTGTCTCACCTGTCTGTACTTGTCTCACCTGTCCTACCTGTCTGTACCTGTCTGTACCTGTCTGTACCTGTCTCACCTGTCTCACCTGTCTGTACTTGTCTGTACCTGTTTCTACCTGTCTGTACCTGCCCGTACCTGTTTGTGTCTCACCTGTCTGTATGTGTCTGTACCTGTCTTACCTGTCTGTACTTGTCTTACCTGTCTGTACCAGTCTGTACCTGTCTGTCCATGTCTCCCCGGTGTCCCAGGTGTCTCGCCTCTGTCTCACCTGTCTGTACCTGTCTCTACCTGTCTGTCCGTGTCTTACCTGTGTCTTTCCTGTCTATACCTGTCTGTACGTGTTTGTACCTGTCTGTACCTGTCTGGCTGTGTCTCACCTGTCCCACCTGTCTGGACCCATCTGTCTGTGTCTCACCTGTCTGTACCTGTCTGTATTTGTCTCACCTGTCTGTACCTGTCGGTACCTGCCTCCCCGGTGCCCCAGGTGTCTCACCTGTGTTTCACCTGTCTCACCTGTCTGTCCCTGTCTGTACCTGTCTCCCCGGTGTCCCAGGTGTCTCACCTATGTCTCACCTGTCTCACCTGTCTGTCCTTGTCTGCACCTGTCTGTACCTGTCTGTACCTGTCTCACCTGTGTCTCACCTGTCTGTACCTGTCTGGACCCATGTGTGTCTCGCTTGTCTGTCCATGTCTGTCCATGTCTCACCTGTCTGTACCTGTCTGTATCTGTGTGTACCTGTCTCACCTGTGTCTCACCTGTCTCACTTGTCTGTACCTGTCTGTACCTGTCTATAACTGTCTCCCCCATGTCCCAGCTGTCTCACCTGTCTCTGCCCTGTCTCACCTGTATCTCACCTGTCTGTACCTGTCTGGACCCGTCTGTCTGTGTCTCACCTGTCTCTCCCTGTCTGTCCTTGTCTGTCCCTGTCCGTACCTGTCTCACCTGTCTGTACCTGTCTGTATTTGCGTGTCCGTGTCTCACCTGTGTCTCACTTGTCTGTACTTGTCTGTACCTGTCTGTACCTGTCTGTACCTGTCTGTTCCTGTCTGTACCTGTCTGTACCTGTCTGTACCTGTCTGTACCTGTCTGTACCTGTCTGTACCTGTCTGTTCCTGTCTGTACCTGTCTGTACCTGTCTGTACCTGTCTGTTCCTGTCTGTACCTGTCTGTACCTGTCTGTACCTGTCTGTACCTGTCTGTTCCTGTCTGTACCTGTCTGCACCTGTCTGTACCTGTCTGTCCGTGTCCGTACCTGCCTCCCCGGTGTCCCAGGTGTCTCACCTGTGTCTCACCTGTGTCACCTGCGCAGCCAGCGGCGGTTGCTGCTGACGGGGACGCCGCTGCAGAACTCGCTGATGGAGCTCTGGTCGCTGATGCATTTCCTGATGCCGAGGGTGTTCCCTCACCTGTCTGTACCTGTCTGTACCTGTGTGTCCGTGTCTCACCTGTGTCTCACCTGTCTGTACCTGTCTGTACCTGTCTGTACCTGTCTCACCTGCCTGTCCCTGTCTGTACCTGTCTGTACCTGTCTGTACCTGTCTGTCCGTGTCTGTCCCTGTCTGTCCCTGTCTGTATCTGTCTGTAGCTGTCTGTACCTGTCTGTACCTGTCTGTACCTGTCTGTCCCTGTCTGTCCCTGTCTGTACCTGTCTGTACCTGTCTGTCCGTGTCTCACCTGTCTGTACCTGTCTGTCCCTGTCTGTACCTGTCTGTACCTGTCTGTTCCTGTCTGTACCTGTCTGCACCTGTCTGTACCTGTCTGTCCGTGTCCGTACCTGCCTCCCCGGTGTCCCAGGTGTCTCACCTGTGTGTCACCTGTGTCACCTGCGCAGCCAGCGGCGGTTGCTGCTGACGGGGACGCCGCTGCAGAACTCGCTGATGGAGCTCTGGTCGCTGATGCATTTCCTGATGCCGAGGGTGTTCCAGTCCCACCGGGAATTCCGGGAATGGTTCCACAACCCCCTGACCGGCATGATCGAGGGCAGCCAGGAGTACAACGAGAGCCTGGTGAAACGGCTCCACAAGGTACCTGGGCACACCTGGAGACAGGTGTGATACACCTGGATACACCTGGGTTACGTTGGGATACATTGGGACACACCTGGGTGTCATTGGGATACATTGGGACACACCTGGATACACCTGGGTGTCATTGGGATACACCTGGATACACCTGGGTGTTATTGGGACACACCTGGATACACCTGGGTGTCATTGGGACACACCTGGATACACCTGGGTGTCATTGGGATACATTGGGACACACCTGGGTGTCATTGGTCACACCTGAGCGGGACGATCGAGGGCAGCCAGGAGTACAACGAGAGCCTGGTGAAACGGCTCCACAAGGTACCTGGGCACACCTGGGCACACCTGGGTTACGTTGGGATACACTGGGACACACCTGGGTGTCATTGGGATACATTGGGACACACCTGGACACACCTGGGTGTCATTGGGATACATTGGGACACACCTGGATACACCTGGGTGTCATTGGGATACATTGGGACACACCTGGGTGTCATTGGCATATACCTGGATACACCTGGGTTACATTGGGATACATTGGGACACACCTGAGTGGGACGATCGAGGGCAGCCAGGAGTACAACGAGAGCCTGGTGAAACGGCTCCACAAGGTACCTGGGCACACCTGGAGACAGGTGTGATACACCTGGGTTACATTGGGATACACTGGGACACACCTGGGTTCATGGGATTACATTGGGACACACCTGAGCAGGATGATCGAGGGCAGCCAGGAGTACAACGAGAGCCTGGTGAAACGGCTCCACAAGGTACCTGGGCACACCTGGAGACAGGTGTGATACACCTGGGTTACATTGGGATACACAGGGATACACCTGGATATCGTTGGATCGCATTGGGATTCATTGGGTTACATTGGGATACATTGGGACACACCTGGGTGTCATTGGGACACACCTGGACACACCTGGGTGTCATTGGGGTCCATTGGGACACACCTGGGTGTCATTGGGATACACCTGGACACACCTGGGTCACAGTAGGACACACCTGGACACACCTGGGTGTCATTGGGTTACACCTGAACACACCTGGGTGTCATTGGGATACCTTGGGATACACCTGGGTGTCATTGGGATACATTGGGACACACCTGGGCACACCTGGGTCACTTTAGGACACACCTGGGACACTTTGGGACACACCTGGGACGTTTTGGGACACACCTGGGTCACACTAGGACACACCTGAGACACACCTGGATCACTTTAGGACACACCTGGGACCCTTTGGGCCACACCTGGTTCACACTAGACCACACTGGGACACACCTGGGACCCTTTGGGCCGCACCTGAGGCTCACCTGAGGCTCACCCGAGGCTCACCTGTCCCGCCAGGTGCTGCGGCCGTTCCTGCTGCGCCGCCTCAAGGTGGACGTGGAGAAGCAGATGCCCAAGAAGTACGAGCACGTGCTCAGGTGTCGCCTGTCCAAGCGCCAGAGGTTCCTCTACGACGACTTCATGGGCCAGGCCAGGTGAGGGCGGCACACCTGGGCACACCTGGGCACACCTGGGCACACCTGGGAGCCCCAAATCCCCGAAATTCCCTTGAAATTTCGCTCAAATTCCACCCAAATTCACCTCAGATTTACCTGTTTAAGGTCCTTGATGACGTCATGGGCCAGGCCAGGTGAGGGCAGCGCACCTGGGCACACCTGGGCACACCTGGGCACACCTGGGAGGCCCAAATTCCTGAAATTCCCATTAAATTGTGCCCAAATTCCATCAAATTCCACCAAAATTCCATCAAAATTCAGCTGTTCGAGGTCTCTGATGACGTCATGGGTCAGGCCAGGTGAGGGCGGCACACCTGGGCACACCTGGGCACACCTGGGAGCCCCAAATCCCCGAAATTCCCTTGAAATTGTGCCCAAATTCCATCAAATTTTACCCAAATCCACTCAAAATTCACCTGTTTGAGGTCTCTGATGACGTCATGGGCCAGGCCAGGTGAGGGCGGCACACCTGGGCACACCTGGGCACACCTGGGCACACCTGGGAGCCCCAAATCCTCGAAATTCCCGTTAAATTGTGCCCAAATTCCATCAAATTTTGCCCAAATTCCACCGAAGTTCACCCCAGATTTACCTGTTCAAGGTCCTTGATGACGTCATGGGCCAGGCCAGGTGAGGGCGTCGCACCTGGGCACACCTGGGCACACCTGGGCACACCTGGGAGCCCCAAATCCCCGAAATTCCCTTGAAATTGTGCCCAAATTCCATCAAATTTTACCCAAATTCCATCAAAATTCACCTGTTCGAGGTCTCTGATGACGTCATGGGCCAGGCCAGGTGAGGGCAGCGCACCTGAGCACACCTGGGCGCACCTGGGCACACCTGGGAGCCCCAAATCCCCAGAATTCCCTTGACATTTCGCTCAAATTCCATCAAATTTTACCCAAATTCCATCCAGATTTCATCAAAATTCACCTGTTCAAGGTTCTTGATGACGTCATGGGCCAGGCCAGGTGAGGGCGGCACACCTGGGCACACCTGGGCACACCTGGGAGCGCAGAAATCCCAAAATTTCCCTTCAATTGTGCCCAAATTCCATCAAATTTTGCCCGAATTCCACCGAAGTTCACCCCAGATTTACCTGTTCAAGGTCTCTGATGACGTCATGGGCCAGGCCAGGTGAGGGCGGCACACCTGGGCACACCTGGGCACACCTGGGCACACCTGGGAGGCCCAAATTCCTGAAATTCCCGTTAAGTTGTGCCCAAATTCCATCAAATTCCACCAAAATTCCATCAAAATTCAGCTGTTTGAGGTCTCTGATGACGTCATGGGTCAGGCCAGGTGAGGGCAGCGCACCTGGGCGCACCTGGGCACACCTGGGCGCACCTGGGAGGCCCAAATTCCCAAAATTCCCTTGAAATTTCGCTCAAATTCCATCAAATTTTACCCAAATTTCACCCGAATTTCATCAAAATTCACCTGTTTGAGGTCCTTGATGACGTCATGGGCCAGGCCAGGTGAGGGCAGCACACCTGGGCACACCTGGGCACACCTGAGAGCCTGGAAATCCCAAAATTTCCCTTCAATTGTGCCCAAATTCCATCAAATTTTGCCCAAATCCACTCAGAATTCACCTGTTTGAGGTCTCTGATGACGTCATGGGTCAGGCCAGGTGAGGGCAGCACACCTGGGCACACCTGGGCGCACCTGGGCACACCTGAACACCCAAATTTGTCCCTAAAACCCCAAAATTTTCTTAAGAATCCCAATTTTTGCCTCCAGTTTTTCCCGGTTTTTCCCGGAATTTTTTCCCCGAATTTCTCAGGTGAGCTCAGGTGAGTCCCAGGTGAGTCTCAGGTGAGCTCAGGTAATTTTCCCATCCCATTTTCAACACCTGGGACCCCCAAATTTCGCCCTAAAATCCCAGAAATTTCTTCAAAAATCCCAAATTTTTCTCTCCAATTTTTTCCGATTTTTTCCCAAATTTCTCCGGTGAGCTCAGGTGAGTCCCAGGTGAGTCTCAGGTATTCCCCAGGTAAATTTTTTCCCTCCCTTTTTCAACACCTGAACACCCAAATTTCTCCTTAAAACCCCAAAAATTTCTTCAAAAATTCAAATTTTTTCCTCCAATTTTTTCCGATTTTTTTCGAATTTTCCCCCAAATTTCTCAGGTGAGCTCAGGTGAGTCCGAGGTGAGCTCAGGTGAGTCTCAAGTGTTCCCCAGGTAATTTTCCCACCTCATTTTCAGCACCTGAGACCAAAATTTCCCCCTAAAATCCCAAATTTTCTCCAATTTTTTCCGATTTTTTCCGGAATTTTTTCCCCAAATTTCTCAGGTGAGCTCAGGTGAGTCCCAGGTGAGCTCAGGTGTTCCCCAGGTAAATTTTTCCCTCCCATTTTTGATACCTGAACCCCCAAATTTCCCCCTAAAACCCCAAAAATTTCTTCAAAAATTCCAATTTTTTTCTCCAATTTTTTCCGATTTTTTCCGGAATTTTTTCCCCGATTTTCTCAGGTGAGCTCAGGTGAGTCCCAGGTGAGTCTCAGGTGAGCTCAGGTAATTTTCCCATCCCATTTTCAACACCTGGGACCCCCAAATTTCGCCCTAAAATCCCAAAAACTTCTTCAAAAATTCCAATTTTTTTCTCCAATTTTTTCCGATTTTTTCCGGAATTTTTCCCCAAATTTCTCAGGTGAGCTCAGGTGAGTCCCAGGTGAGTCTCAGGTGTTCCCCAGGTAATTTTCTCTCCCTTTTTCAACACCTGAACATCCAAATTTCCCCCCAAAATCCCCAAAATTTCTTCTAAAATTCCAATTTTTTTCTCCAATTTTTTCCGGATTTTTCCCCAAATTTCTCAGGTGAGCTCAGGTGAGTCCCAGGTGAGTCTTAGGTGAGCTCAGGTAATTTTCCCATCCCATTTTCAACACGTGGGACCCCCAAATTTCGCCCTAAAATCCCAGAAATTTCTTCAAAAATCCCAAATTTTTCCCTCCATTTTTTTCCGATTTTTCCCGGAATTTTTCCCCAAATTTCTCAGGTGAGCTCAGGTGAGTCCCAGGTGAGCTCAGGTGTTCCCCAGGTAAATTCTTCCCTTCCATTTTCAATACCTGGGACCCCCAAATTTCCCCCCAAAATCCCCAAAATTTCCTCAAAAATCTCAAATTTTTCCCTCCTATTTTTCCCGATTTTTTCTGGAATTTTTCCCAAATTTCTCAGGTGAGCTCAGGTGAGTCCCAGGTGAGTCTCAGGTGTTCCCCAGGTAAATTTTTCCCTCCCATTTTCAACACCTGAACACCCAAATTTCTCCTTAAAACCTCAAAAATTTCTTCAAAAATTCCAATTTTTTTCTCAAATTTTTTCCGATTTTTTCTGGAATTTTTTCCCAATTTTCTCAGGTGAGCTCAGGTGAGTCCCAGGTGAGTCTCAGGTGTTCCCCAGGTAAATTTTCCCCTCCTTTCCCAGCACCAAGGCCACCTTGGCCAGCGGTCACTTCATGAGCGTCATCAACGTGCTGATGCAGCTGCGCAAGGTGTGCAACCACCCCGACCTGTTCGAGCCACGCCCCGTGACGTCACCGCTCGTCACACCTGGCCTCAGCCTGGGCACACCTGCGCTCGTGCTGAGGGCGCTGGAGCCACACCCCTTCCAGGTGAGACACACCTGGGACAGGTGAGACACACCTGGGACGGGTGGGACAGGTGGGGAGGGGTGGGACGCACCTGGGATACACCTGAGGCAGGTGAGACACACCTGGGGATGGGGAGGACACACCTGGGAAGGTTTGAGACACACCTGGGGTGGGGTGGGATGCACCTGGGACAGGTGAGACACACCTGGGACAGGTGAGACACACCTGGGAATGGGTTAGGACACACCTGGGACACACCTGGGGATGGGGTGTCACACCTGAGACGGGTGAGAGGCGCCTGGGGATGGGTGGGACACACCTGGGATACACCTGAGGCAGGTGAGATACACCTGGCGCACACCTGGGGATGGGTGGGACATACATGGGACAGGTGAGACACACCTGGGGATGGGTGGGACACACCTGGCATTCACCTGAGGGAGGTGAGATACACCTGGAACACACCTGGGGATGGGGGGACGCACCTGGGGATGGGTGGGACACACCTGGGGATGGGGGGAGACACACCTGGGACAGGTGAGACACACCCGGAACACACCTGGGGATGGGGGCACGCACCAGGGGATGGGTGGAACACACCTGGGGATGGGGGGAGACACACCTGGGACAGGTGAGACACACCTAGGACACACCTGAGCATGGGTGGGACACACCTGGGACAGGTGAGAGACACCTGGGACAGGTGGGGATGGGTGGGACGCACCTGAGACACACCTGGGGAGGTTTGGGACACACCTGGGACAGGTGAGACACACCTGGGACACACCTGGGGATGGGGGAGACACACCTGGGACACACCTGGGGATGGGGGGATACACCTGGGGAGGTTTGGGACACACCCGAGGCAGGTGGGACACACCTGGGACACACCTGGGGAGAGATGGGACACACCTGAGACAGGTGAGACACACCTGGGAATGGGTTAGGACACACCTGGGGATGGAAGGGACACACCTGGGACAGGTGAGACACACCTGGAAATGGGTTAGGACACACCTGGGGATGGAAGGGACACACCTGGGACAGGTGAGACACACCTGGAAATGGGTTAGGACACACCTGGGGATGGGTGGGACACACCTGGGATGCACCTGGGGATGGGGGGGGTCACACCTGGCCTCAGCCTGGGCACACCTGCGCTCGTGCTGAGGGCACTGGAGCCGCACCCCTTCCAGGTGAGACACACCTGGGACAGGTGGGGATGGGTGGGACGCACCTGGGGATGGATGGGATACAGGTGAGACACACCTGGGATGTGCCTGGGGAGGTTTGGGACACACCTGGAACACACCTGGGGATGGGGGGGACACACCTGAGACAGGTGAGAGACACCTGGGATACGCCTGAGGCAGGTGAGACACACCTGGAACACACCTGGGGATGGGGGAACCCAACTGGGACAGGTGAGACACGCCTGGGACACACCTGAGATAGGTGAGAGACATCTGGGGAGGTTTGGGACACTCCTGGGACACACCTGGGACAGGTGAGACACACCTGGGAGGGGTGGGGAGGGGTGGGACACACCTGGGACAGGTGAGAGACAGCTGGGGATGGGTGGGGCATGACACAGGTGTCACTCAGTTGCATGCCAGGTGACTCAGATTTCACACAGGTGTGTCCCAGGTGACACAGGTGTGACACAGGTGTACTCTAGATAACACAGGTGTGACATACGTGTATCCTAAGTGACTCAGGTGTGTCGTAGGTCACGCAGGTGACCCAGGTGTTACTCAGGTGTGTCCCAGGTGACACAGGTGTGACACAGGTGTACTGTAGATCACTCAAGTGTCATTCAGGTGTGTCTTGGGTAACACAGGTGTGTCTCAGGTGACACAGGTGTGACACAGGTGTGACACAGGTGTACTGTAGATAACACAGGCGTGACACAGGTGTATCCTAGGTGACACAGGTGTGTCACAGGTGTCACTCAGGTGACCCAGGTGTGTCCCCACAGCAGGTGGGCCTGTCCCCGTTCGAGCTGGTGGCGCTGGAGTCTCACCTGTCCCTGGGGGGGGTCACACAGGTGTGACCCAGGTGTCACTCAGGTGTGTCCCAGGTGACACAGGTGTACTGTAGATCACTCAGGTGTCACTCAGGTGTGTCTCAGGTAACACAGGTGTATCCCAGGTGACACAGGTGTGTCACAGGTGTACTGTAGATCACTCAGGTGTTACTCAGGTGTGTCCCAGGTGACACAGGTGTCACTCAGGTGTGACACAGGTGTATTGTAGATAACACAGGTGTGACACAGGTGTATCCTAGGTGACACAGGTGTGACACAGGTGTACTGTAGATAACACAGGCGTGACACAGGTGTACCCTAGGTGACACAGGTGTCACTCAGGTGACCCAGGTGTGAGCCAGGTGTGTCCCCACAGCAGGTGGACCTGTCCCCGTTCGAGCTGGTGGCGCTGGAGTCTCACCTGTCCCTGGGGGGCACACAGGTGTGACCCAGGTGTCACTCAGGTGTGTCCCAGGTGACACAGGTGTGTGTCAGGTGACACAGGTGTACTGTAGATCACTCAGGCGTCACTCAGGTGTCTCTCAGGTAACACAGGTGTGTCCCAGGTGACACAGGTGTGACACAGGTGTACTGTAGGTCACACAGGTGTGACACAGGTGTACTGTAGGTCACACAGGTGTGACACAGGTGTATCCTAGGTGACACAGGTGTGACACAGGTGTGACACAGGTGTACTGTAGATCATTCAGGTGTGACACAGGTGTGTTCCAGGTGACACAGGTGTCACTCAGGTGTGACACAGGTGTACTGTAGATAACACAGGCGTGACACAGGTGTATCCTAGGTGACACAGGTGTCACTCAGGCGTCCCAGGTGTCACTCAGGTGTATCCTAGGTGACCCAGGTGTGACACAGGTGTACTGTAGATCATTCAGGTGTGACACAGGTGTGTCCCAGGTGACACAGGTGTGACACAGGTGTACTGTAGATCACACAGGTGTGACACAGGTGTATCCTAGGTGACACAGGTGTGACACAGGTGTGACACAGGTGTACTGTAGATCACTCAGGTGTGACACAGGTGTGTTACAGGTGACACAGGTGACACAGGTGTGACACAGGTGTAGTGTAGATAACACAGGTGTGGCACAGGTGTATCCTAGGTGACACAGGTGTGACACAGGTGTACTGTAGATAACACAGGCGTGGCACAGGTGTATCCTAGGTGACTCAGGTGTCACTCAGGTGTCCCAGGTGTGAGCCAGGTGTGTCCCCACAGCAGGTGGACCTGTCGCCGTTCGAGCTGGTGGCGCTGGAGTCTCACCTGTCCCTGGGGGGGGGCACACAGGTGTGACCCAGGTGTCACTCAGGTGTGTCCCAGGTGACACAGGTGTGTGTCAGGTGACACAGGTGTACTGTAGATCACTCAGGTGTCACTCAGGTGTCTCTCAGGTAACACAGGTGTGTCCCAGGTGACACAGGTGTGACACAGGTGTACTGTAGGTCACACAGGTGTGACACAGGTGTACTGTAGGTCACACAGGTGTGACACAGGTGTATCCTAGGTGACACAGGTGTGACACAGGTGTGACACAGGTGTACTGTAGATCATTCAGGTGTGACACAGGTGTGTTCCAGGTGACACAGGTGTCACTCAGGTGTGACACAGGTGTACTGTAGATAACACAGGCGTGACACAGGTGTATCCTAGGTGACACAGGTGTCACTCAGGCGTCCCAGGTGTGACACAGGTGTGTCCTAGGTGACTCAGGTGTGACACAGGTGTACTGTAGATCACTCAGGTGTGACACAGGTGTGTCCCAGGTGACACAGGTGTGACACAGGTGTACTGTAGATCACACAGGTGTGACACAGGTGTATCCTAGGTGACACAGGTGTGACACAGGTGTGACACAGGTGTACTGTAGATCACTCAGGTGTGACACAGGTGTGTTACAGGTGACACAGGTGACACAGGTGTGACACAGGTGTAGTGTAGATAACACAGGCGTGGCACAGGTGTATTCTAGGTGACACAGGTGTGACACAGGCGTGGCACAGGTGTATCCTAGGTGACACAGGTGTCACTCAGGTGTCCCAGGTGTGAGCCAGGTGTGTCCCCACAGCAGGTGGACCTGTCGCCGTTCGAGCTGGTGGCGCTGGAGTCTCACCTGTCGCGCTACGCGGCCGATTGGTTCCTGCCGCGCTTCCGCGTCACGCGGCGCCTGGTGGAGGACGTGGCCGCCGCCCCCGACCCCCCCCCGCGGCCCAAACCCGTCCGCATGAAGGTCAACAGGTGAGGGGCGCACCTGGGCACACCTGGGAGGGGGGTTGGGGATACCTGGGAAGGGGTTGGGCACACCTGGGTACAGCTGGGAAGGGGTTTGGGCACACCTGGGAGGGGGTTGGACACACCTGGGTACAGCTGGGCACACCTGGGAGAGGGGCGGGGGATACCTGGGAAGGGGTTGGGCATACCTGGGCACACCTGGGAGGGGGTTGGGCACACCTGGGAAGGAGTTGGGCACACCTGGGTACACCTGGGAGGGGGTTGGGCACACCTGGGCACACGGGGGAGGGGTTTGGACACACCTGGGAGCGGGGTTGGGCACACCTGGGCACACCTGGGAGGGCTTTGGGTACACCTGAGAGGGGGTTGAGCACAGCTGGGAGGGAGTTCGGTGTACCTGGGCACACCTGGGCATAGCTGGGAGGAGGGTTGGGGATACCTGGGAAGGGGGTTGGGCACACCTGGGAGGGGGGCTGGGCACACCTGGGGATACCTGGGTACACCCGGGCACACCCGGGATGGAGTTGGGCACACCTGGGAACACCTAGGAGGGGCTTGGGTACACCTGGGCACACCTGGGAGGGGGTTGGGCACACCTGGGAGGGGGTTGGGCACACCTGGGAGGGGGTTGGGCACACCTGGGTACACCTGGGCACACCTGGGCACACCTGGGAGGGGGCTGGGGATACCTGGGAGGGGGGTTGGGCACACCTGGGCACACCTGGGAGGGAGTTGAGCACACCTGGGAGGGGGGCTGGGCACAGCTGGGAGAGGGTTGGGCACACCTGGACACACGTGGGAGGGGTTTGGGCACACCTGGGCACACCTGGGAGTGGGGCTGGGCCCACCTGGGCACACCCGAGAGAGGGTTGGGCACAGCTGGGAGGGAGTTCGGTATACCTGGGCACACCTGGGAGAGGGGTTGGGAATACCTGGGAGGGGGTTGGGCACACCTGGGAAGGGGTTGGGCACACCTGGGAGTGGGGCTGGGCCCACCTGGGCACACCTGAGAGGGGTTGGGGATTCGTGGACACACCTGAGAGGGGGTTGGGCACAGCTGGGAGGGAGTTCGGTATACCTGGGCACACCTGGGAGGGGGGGGCTGGGCACACCTGGGAACACCTAGGAGTGGGTTGGGTACACCTGGGCACACCTGGGGGTACCTGGGAGAGGGGCATGGGCACACCTGGGAGGGGCTTGGGTACACCTGGGCACGCCTGGGAGGAGCTTGGGTACACCTGGGCACACCTGGGAGGGGGTTGGGTACACCTGGGAGGGGGTTGGGCACACCTGGGAGGGGCTTGGGTACACCTGGGCACACCTGGGAGGGGGTTGGGCACACCTGGGCCCACCTGGGAGAGGCTGAGCACACCTGATAATTATTTTGTCCATATATGGGCGTGTCCCAGGTGTGCACGCCCATACCTGGGCACAGGTGATTGGTGGGCGTGTCCCAGGTGTCCCCACCCCCACCTGGGCGTGCCCCACCCCCTAAGCCCCGCCCCTTTTTTTTTTCCCAGGATGCTCCAGCCGGTGCCGAAGGCGGAGCCTCGCGCCGTCCTCCTCCTCCCCGCCCCTCGCCCCGCCCCCGGCGCCGTGACGTCACCAGGCCCCGCCCCTTCCGCCCCCAACCCCGCCCCTTCCGCCCCCGGCCCCGCCCCCCTGCTGGTGGCCCCGCCCCTCGTGACGTTGGGCCAGGCCCCGCCCCCCGGAAGTGCCGGCCCCGCCCCTTTGGGGGCGGGGCTGAACCTGGGGCTGGGATTGGCTCTGGCCCCGCCCCGGGCCACGCCCACTCTGCTGGCCCCGCCCCCCGCCGGGCCCGCCCATGGTGAGTGGGGTAATTAATGGGGAGGGGTTAATTAGGGGTGGGTTAATTAATGGGAGTTAATTAGGGATGGGGGTAATTGATGGGGGATAATTAGGGGTGGAGGTGATTAATAGGGGGAGTTAATTAGGGGTGCGTCAATTAATGGGGGTAATTAGGGGTGGGGTAATTAATGGGGAGGAGTTAATTAGGGGTGGGTTAATTAATGGGGGGTAATTAGGGGTGGGGGTAATTAATAGGGGGAGTTAATTAGAGGTGGGTTAATTAATGGGGGTAATTAGGGGTGGGGGTAATTAATGGGGAGGGGTTAATTAGGGGTGCGTCAATTAATGGGGGTAATTAGGGGTGGGGTAATTAATGGGGAGGAGTTAATTAGGGGTGGGTTAATTAATGGAGGGCAATTAGGGGTGGGGTAATTAATAGGGGGAGTTAATTAGAGGTGGGTTAATTAATGGGGGTAATTAGGGGTGGGGGTAATTAATGGGGAGGGGTTAATTAGGGTGCGTCAATTAATGGGGGTAATTAGGGGTGGGGTAATTAATGGGGAGGAGTTAATTAGGGGTGGGTTAATTAATGGGGGGTAATTAGGGGTGGGGGTAATTAATGGGGAGGGGTTAATTAGGGGTGGGTTAATTAATGGGGGTTAATTAGGAGTGGGGATAATTAATTGGGGTGGGGATAATTGATGTGGGAATTAATTAGGGGTGGGTAATTAATGGGGGGCAATCAGAGGTGGGGGGTAATTAATGAGAGGAATTAATTACGGCGGGTGATTAATGGGGGAATTAATTAGGGGTAGGTTAATTAATGGGGGTTAATTAGGGGTGGGGGTAATGGGGAGGGGTTAATTAGGGGCGGTTTAATTAATGGAGGGCAATTAGGGGTGGGGATTAATTAATGGGGGAGTTAATTAGGAGTAATTAATAGGGATTAATTAGGGGTGGGAGTAATTAATTGGGGTCGTTATAATTGATGGGGGAATTAATTAGGAGGGGCGGTAATTAATAGGCTTTAACTAACTAAGGCTGGGTGTTAATTAGGAGGGCCTAATTAATTAAGGGTGTGGCTCAAAACCCTAATGAACCAAAATTAACAGAGCGGGCGGGGACTCGATTAATTAGACTAATTAAAACACGCAATTAATTAATTAATTAATTCTCCCCCCTCCAGCCCTCCCGGCCGCCGCCTCCTCCTTGGCCACGCCCCCCGGGGCGGGCGGAGGCCCCGCCCCTTCCTCGGCCACGCCCACGCCCAATTTGGGCAAAGGGGCGGGGGCTCCCCCGGCCCCGCCCCTCCCGCCCGTGGCCACCTTCGCGCTGCCCCAGCGGCTCCTGCTGGCCCCGGACATGCAGGCCCGCCTGCCCTGTAAGCCACGCCCCCTTCGCGATTTGCATCTCATTTGCATCTCATTTGCATGTGCGGGTCGTCAGTTCTGTGGTTTTGTGAATCCTGCAAAAAATCCCCGAAATTTTTCCGTAGAAATTGCCCCAAATATCGTCAAAATCCTCCCAAAAATTCGCTCAAAAATCCCTTTAAAGGCCCTCATTTGCATCTCATTTGCATCTCATTTGCATCTCATTTGCATGCGCGGGTCGCTAGTTCTGTGGTTTTGCGAATCCTGCAAAAATCCCCCAAATTTTTCCGTAAAAATTGCCCCAAATTTCCTCAAAATCCGCCCAAAAATTCGCTCAAAAATCCCTTTAAAGGCCCTTATTTGCATCTCATTTGCATCTCATTTGCATCTCATTTGCATGCGCGGGTCGTTAGTTCTGTGGTTTCGCGAATCCTGCAAAAAATCCCCAAAATTTTTCCGTAGAAATTGCCCCAAATTTCCTCAAAATCCGCCCAAAAATTCGCTCAAAAATCCCCTTAAAGGCCCTTATTTGCATCTCATTTGCATCTCATTTGCATCTCATTTGCATGCGTGGATTGTTAGTTGTGTGGTTTTGCTAATCCTGCAAAAATCCCCCAAATTTTTCCGTAAAAATTGCCCCAAATTTCGTCAAAATTTTCTCAAAAATTCCCTTCAACGCTCTCATTTGCATCTCATTTACATCTCATTTGCATGTCATTTGCATTAGCCTTTTAAGAATTCCGTGAACATGAAAAATCCTGAAAATTTCCTGTGAAAAATTGCCCCAAATTTCCTCAAAATCCTCCCCAAAAATTCTCTCTGAAATCCCCTTTAACGCCCTCATTTGCATCTCATTTGCATCTCATTTGCATGAGCGTCTCATTGATTTTCGCCTTTTTCTTGTCCTGAAAAATCCCGAAAATTTTCTGTTAAAAATTGCCCCAAATTTCCTCAAAATCCGCCCCAAAATTCTCTCTGAAATCCCCTTTAACGCCCTCATTTGCATCTCATTTGCATCTCATTTGCATGAGCGTTTCATTAATTTTTTTCCTTTTCATTTTTCTGAAAAATCCCGAAAATTTCCTGTAAAAAATTGCCCCAAATTCCTTAAAATCCGCCCCAAAAATTCTCTCTGAAATCCCCTTTAATGCTCTAATTTGCATCTTATTTCCGTCTCATTTACATCTCATTTGCATAAACGCAATTTATTAAATTTTCTGGGATTTTTTTCCCTGTAGTTCCTTGGAAATTTTCCCTAAAATTGCCCCAAATTCCTCCCAAAAATCCCCTAATTTGAATATTAATTAACCCCTCATTTGCATAACTCTTTAATTAGCTTTCCCCCCCTCCGAATTCAATTTTTTTCCATTTTTAATTTTATTTTTTTCCCCTTTTTTCCCCTTTAAAATTCCTTATTTTCATATTAATTAACCCCTCATTTGCATAACCCCTCCCACAACCCCTCCCCACCCCCAAACCATTAATTATTAATTCCCTAATTAATTTCTTTCCCCTTTTTTCTCATTTTTCCCCCAAAAATCCCCTTTAAAACCCACCCGAATTAACTCCTAATCCCCATTAATTAACCCCTAATTTGCATAACGCTTTAATTAATCTCTCCCCCGCCCCCAATTTAATTTTTTTCCATTTTTAATTTTCTTTTTTTTCCCCTTTTTTCCTTTAAAATCCTCTTATTTTCAAATTATTAAACCTCTCATTTGCATAACCCCTCCCACAACCCCTCCCACCCCAAACCATTAATTTTTAATTTTCTAATTAATTTTTTCCCCTTTTTTTCCCATTTTTCCCCCAAAAATCTCTTTAAAACCATCCTTATTAACTTATTGTCCCCGTTAATTAACCCCTAATTTGCATAAATAATTACAGATCCGCTTCCCCACCCCAAATTTAATTTTTTTCCATTTTTAATTTTCTTTTTTTCCATTTTTTTCCCCTTAAAAATCCCTATTAATTAACCCCTCATTTGCATAACCCCTCCCACAACCCCTCCCCACCCCCAAACCATTAATTTTTAATTTTCTAATTAATTTTTTTCCCCTTTTTTCCCATTTTTCCCCCAAAAATCCCTTTAAAACCACCCTAATTAACCTCTAATTCCCGTTAATTAACCCCTAATTTGCATAAATCTTTCATTAATTTTTCCCCCACTCCAAATTTAATTTTTTCCATTTTTATTTCTCGTTTTTTCCCTTTTTTCCCTTTAAAATTCCTTATTTGAATATTAATTAACCCCTCATTTGCATAACTCCTCCCACAACCCCCTCCCCCAACCATTAATTATTAATTCCCTAATTAATTTCTTTCCCCTTTTTTCTCATTTTTCCCCCAAAAATCCCTTTAAAACCCACCCGAATTAACTCCTAATCCCCGTTAATTAACCCCTAATTTGCATAACGCTTTAATTAACCTTCCTCCCACGCCGAATTCAATTTTTCTTCCATTTTTAATTTTATTTTTTCCCCTTTTTTCCCCTTTAAAATTCCTTATTTGAATATTAATTAACCCCTCATTTGCATAATTACCCCCCCGACTTTCCAGCCTGCCCCCTCCCCCATCCCCTAACCCCCCCAACCCCCCAATTAACCAATTAATTAATTAATTAAATTAATTTTTTTTTATTAATTTCCAGCGGGAGAAGTGGTCAGCCTGGGCCAGCTGGCGGCTCTGGCGCAGCCCCGCCCCCAAGTGGGCGTGGCCAAACCCTCGCCCCTCCCCTCCGCCCCTCCCTCCTTGGCCCCGCCCCCTCCTGCCCCTTTGGCCCCGCCCCCTCCCTCCCCCTTGGCCCCGCCCCCTTCTCCCGCCTTGGCCCCGCCCCCCGTGACGTTGCAGCTGCAGGGCTCGAAGGTGACGCTCGGCCCCTCCCCCACCCTGCGGCACCTGGCGCTGGCCCCGCCCCCCGCGCGGGGGGGAGCGCGTGAGTGGGGGAGGGGCTTGGGGGGGGGGGGAAGGGGGGAGGGGGGAAAATTTTGGGATTTTTGGCGGGAAAAATTCGGGATTTTTGGGGGAAATTTGGGGTTTTGGGGGAAAATTTGGGAGAAAATTTGGGATTTTTGGCGGGAAAATTGGGAGAAATTTGGGGGGAAAATGGGGAAAAATTTGGGATCTTTGGGGGAAAAAATTGGGGAAATTTTGGGAAAATTTGGGATTTTTGGCGGGAAAATTGGGTGAAATTTGGGAAAAATTTGGGATTTTGGGCAGGGAAAATTGGGTGAAAATTTGGGATTTTTGGGGGGGAATTTGGGGGGAATTTGGGGTTTTTGGCGGGAAAAATTGGGATTTTGGGGGGAAAATTTCGGGATTTTTTGGCGGGAAAAATCAGGAAAGTTTGGGAAAATTGGGAAAAATTCGGGATTTTTGGGGGGGAAAAATTTGGGAGAAAAATTTGGGATTTGGGGGGAAAATTTGGGGGGAATTTGGGGAAAGTTTGGGGTTTTGGGCGGGAAAAATTGGGGGGATTTGGGGAAATTTTGGGGGTTTTGGCGGGAAAATTGGGGTAAAATTTGGGATTTTTGGCGGGAAAGTTGGGGGGAAATTAGGGATTTTGGCGGGAAAATTCGGGGGAAATTTGGGATTTTTGGCGGGAAAAATTGGGGGGAAATTTGGGGTTTTGGGGGGAAAATTTTGGGGAAAATTGGGGGGAATTTGGGGATTTTTGGCGGGAAAACCGGGGGAAAATTGGGGGAATTTGGGGGGGATTTGGGGTTTTTGGTGGGAAATTTTGGGGGAAATTTGGGATTTTTGGCGGGAAAATTGGGGATTTTGGGCGGGAAAATTTTTGGGGGGAACTTGGGATTTTTGGCGGGAAAATTGGGGATTTTTTGGCGGGAAAATTGGCGAAAATCTTGGATTTGGGGGGGAAAATTGGGGGAAAATTGGGGATCTTTGGCAGGAAAATTGGGGGAAAATTTGGGATTTTTGGCGGGAAAAATTGGGGGGAAATTTTGGGGGGAAATTTGAGGATTTTTGGCGGGAAAATGGGGGAAATTTGGGGATTTTTGGAGGGAAAAATTTGGGTTTTTTGGGGGAAAATTTGGGGGAAATTTGGGGATTTTTGGCGGGAGAATTGGGAAAAATTTAGGATTTTTGGGGGGAAAATTTACGAGAAAATTTGGGATTTTTGGCGGGAAAATTGGGAGAAATTTGGGGGAAAATTGGGGAAAAATTTGGGATTTTTGGGGGGAAATTTGGGGGAAAATTTGGGGGAAATTTGGGATTTTTGGCGGGAAAATTGGGAAAAATTTGGGATTTTTGGGGTGAAAATTTGGGAAAAATTTGGGGGAAATTTGGGATTTTTGGGGAAAAATTTGGGGGAAATTTGGGATTTTTGGCAGGGAAAATTGGGTGAAATTTGGGGAAAATTTGGGGTTTTTGGCGGGAAAATTGGGAAAAATATGGGATTTTTGGGGGGAAAATTTGGGAAAAATTTGGGAGAAAATTTGGGATTTTGGGGGAAAATTTGGGGGAATTTGGGGGGAATTTGGGGATTTTTGGCGGGAAACATTGGGGGGAATTTGGGGGAAAATTTGGGATTTTGGGGGAAAAATTGGGAGAAAAATGGGGGGATTTTGGGGGGAAATTTGGGATTTTGGGGGGAAAATTTGGGGAAAATTTGGGAAAAATTTGGGGGTTTTGGAGGGAAAATTGGGGATTTTTGGCGGGAAAACTGGGGGAAATTTGGGATTTTTGGTGGGAAAAATTGGGGGGATTTGGGGAAATTTTGGGGGGATATCTGGGATTTTTGGCAGGAAAACTGGGGGGATTTTGGGGGGAATTTGGGATTTTTGGCGGGAAAATTGGGAGAATTTGGGGGAAAATTGGGGAAAATTTGGGATTTGGGGGGGAAAAATTGGGAGGAAATTTGGGAAAAATTTGGGGGTTTTGGCGGGAAAATTGGGGATTTTTGGTGGGAAAATTGGGGAAAATTTTGGATTTGGGGGAGAAAAATTGCAGGGAAATTTGGGATTTTTGGCAGGAAAATTGGGGGAAATTGGGGGAAAATTTGGGATCTTTGGCGGGAAAAATTGGGGGCAAATTTGGGACAAAATTTGGGATTTCTGGCGGGAAAATTTGGGATTTTGGGGGAAAATTTGGTGGAATTTTGGGGGATTTGGGGGAAATTTGGGATTTGGGGGGAAATTTGGGGAAAAATTGGGGAAAATTTGGGGAAAATTTGGGATTTTGGGGGAAAACTTGATGGAATTTTGGGGGATTTAGGGGAAAATTGGGGAAAATTTGGGATTTTGGGGGGAAAAATTGGGGGAATTTGGGGATTTTTGGCGGGAAAATTGGGGATTTTTGGCGGGAAAATTGGCGAAAATCTTGGATTTGGGGGGAAAAATTGGGGGAAAATTGGGGATCTTTGGCAGGAAAATTGGGGGAAAATTTGGGATTTTTGGCGGGAAAAATTGGGGGGAAATATGGGAAATTTTGGGGGGAAGTTTGAGGATTTTTGCTGGGAAAATGGGGGGAATTTGGGGATTTTTGGCGGGAAAATTTTGGGATTTTTGGGGGAAAATATGGAGGGAATTTGGGGGAAATTTGGGGATTTTTGGCGGGAGAATTGGGAAAAATTGAGGATTTTTGGGGGGAAAATTTGGGAGAAAATTTGGGATTTTTGGCGGGAAAATTGGGAGAAATTTGGGGGAAAATTGGGGAAAATTTGGGATTTTTGGGGGAAAAATTGGGGGGAAATTTGGGGAAAATTTGGGGGTTTTGGAGGGAAAATTGGGGATTTTTGGTGGGAAAATTGGGGGAAAATTTGGGACAAAATTTGGGATTTCTGGCGGGAAAATTTGGGGGAAATTGGGGATTTTGGGCGGGAAAAATTGGGGGAAATTTGGGGAGAAATTTGGGGTTTTTGGGGGGAAAATTGGGGATTTTTGGTGGGAAAATTGGGGAAAAATTGGGGATTTTTGGGGAAAAATTTGGGGGAAAATTGGGGAAAATTTGGGATTTTTGGCGGGAAAATTGGGGATTTTGGGGGAAAATTTGATGGAATTTTGGGGGATTTTGGGGAAAATTGGGGAAAATTGGGGATTTTGGGGGGAAAATTTGGGGAAAAACTGGGGGAAATTTGGGGGATTTTGGGGGAAAATTCAGGATTTTTGGCGGGAAATTTTGGGGATTCGTGGGGGGGGGGAGGGGGGGAGAAAAATGGGGAAAAAAGTCCGAAAAATGGGGGGGAAAAAAATGAAAAAAAAGGGGAAAAAATGGGAAAAAAAGGCAAAAAAAAAAGGGAAAAAATGGGGGAAATGGGAAAAAAATTGGGGAAAAAAAAATGCCTGAAAAAGAAAAAAAAAGGGAAAAAAAATGGGGAAAAAATTTAAAAAAAGGGAAAAAATGGGGAAAAAAATGGGAAAGGATGGGGGAAAAAAATGCCAAAAAAGGAAAAAAAATGGTCGAAACAATGGGGAAAAATGCCAAAAGGGAAAAAATGGGGAAAAAAAATGGGGAAAAAATTAGGAAAAAAATGCAAAAAAAAGGGAAAAAAGTGGGAAAAAAATGCCAAAAAAAGGAAAAAAAAATTGGAAAAAAAATGGCGTAAAAATGAGGAAAAAAATGCCAAAAAAAGGGGAAAAAATGGCGAAAAAAAATGGGAAAAAAATGCCAAAAGGGAAAAAATGGGGAAAAAAATGAGGAAAAAAATGGGAAAAAAAAGGGTAAAAATGGGAAAAAAAGGGGAAAAAATGGGAAAAAAAAGGGGAAAAAATGGGAAAAAAAAGGGGAAAAAAAGGGAAAAAAAAGGGGAAAAAATGAGGAAAAAAATGGGAAAAAAAGGGGAAAAAATGGGAAAGAAAGGGGTAAAAATGGGGAAAAAAAAGGGGAAAAAATGGGAAAAAATGGGGAAAAAAATGAGGAAAAACGGGAAAAAAAAGGGAAAAAAATGGGAAAAAAATGCCAAAAAAAGGGAAAAAAATTGGAAAAAAACCCGAAAAAAAAGGGGAATTTTAGGGAAGTTTTAGGGAATTTTCTGGGAATTTTTGGGGAATTTTTGGGGGGAATTTTTGGGGAATTTTGGGGAATTTTTGGGGAAATTTTTGGGGAAGTTTTAAGGAATTTTCGGGGAATTTTTGGGGAATTTTTGGGGGATTTTTGGGGAATTTTTTGGGGGAATTTTTGGGGAATTTTTGGGGAACTTTTGGGGGAATTTTGGGGAATTTTTGGGAAATTTTTGGGGGAATTTCGGGGGAATTTGGGGGAATTCTTGGGGAATTTTTGGGGGAATTTTCGGGGAATTTTTGGGGGAATTTTTAGGGAATTTTCGGGGAATTTTTGGGGAATTTTTGGGGAATTCCGGCTGCTGACCCCTCCCCCCTCTCTCCCCTCCCCTCCCCCCCCCCAGGTAACGTGGTTCACCTGTTGGCCGCGGGGGGGGCTCAGCACCTGCCGGCCCCCCTGGCCCAGGTGACCCTGCTGGCCCCCGTGGGGGGAGGGGCGGGAAATGCCCCCCAACCCCCCCCCGGCCTCGGGCTCCCCCTGGCGGCTGCGCAAGGTGAGGGGGGGGGGACACACCTGGGGACAGGTGGGGACACCTGGGATACCTGGGGACACACCTGGGGACAGGTGGGGATACACCTGGGACACACCTGGGGATACTTGGGACACACCTGGGGTCACCTGGGGTCACCTGGGGACAGGTGGGGACACACCTGGGGGGACCTGGGACACACCTGGGGTCACCTGGGGACACCTGGGGATGCCTGGGACACCTGGGACACACCTGGGGACAGGTGGGGATACACCTGGGATACCTGGGGACACACCTGGGGACACCTGGGGACCGGTGGGGACACACCTGGGCACACCTGGGACACACCTGGGGACAGGTGGGGACACACCTGGGGACACCTGGGGACACCTGAGGGCAGGTGGGGACACACCTGGGACACCTGGGACACACCTGGGACACCTGGGGACAGGTGGGGATACACCTGGGACACCTGGGGACATTTGGGGACACCTGGGACACACCTGGGGGGACCTGGGACACACCTGGGACACCTGGGGTCACCTGAGGACAGGTGGGGATGCACCTGGGGGACGTGGGACACACCTGGGGGGACCTGGGACACACCTGGGACACCTGGGGTCACCTGAGGACAGGTGGGGATACACCTGGGGGACGTGGGACACACCTGGGGGGACCTGGGATACACCTGGGTCACACCTGGATGGGGCTAGAGACACCTGGGACACACCTGGGGACAGGTGGGGATGCACCTGGGGGACCTGGGACACACCTGGGGGGACCTGGGACACACCTGGGGGCACCTGGGATACACCTGGGGGTATCTGGGATACACCTGGGCACACCTGGGACCCCCAAAATCCCCCTGGGACACACCTGGGCACACCTGGGGGGACCTGGGACACACCTGGGGGGACCTGGGACACACCTGGGGGGACCTGGGGGTACCTGGGGGTATTTGGGGACACCTTGGATACACCTGGGGACACCTGGGACACACCTGGGACCACCCAAAATCCACCTGGGGACACCTGGGACACACCTGGGCGCACCTGGGGACATTTGGGGACACTTGAGGGCACCTGGGACACACCTGGGGGCACACCTGGGGACACCTGGGATACACCTGGGGACATCTGGGGACACTGAAGGGACACGTGGGACACACCTGGGGACACCTGGGATCCCCCCAGCCCCATTTTGACACACCTGGGATCCCCAAAATCCACCTGGGGCACACCTGGGGGTGCCTGGGACGTACCTGGGGACACCTGGGGACACTGAGGGGACACCTGGGGGACACTGGGGACACCTGGGACACACTGGGGACACTTGGGTCCCCCGAAATCCACCTGGGGACACACCTGGGGACACCTGGGGACACCTGGGACCCCCCAAAATCTACCTGGGACACACTTGGGACCCCCCAAAATCCACCTGGGACACACCTGGGGGCACCTGGGGATACCTGGGACACACCTGGGACCCCCCAAAATCCACCTGGGACACACCTGGGCACACCTGGGACACACCTGGGGGCACCTGAGACCCCCCAGAATCCACCTGGGACACACCTGGGGGCACCTGGGGATACCTGGGACACACCTGGGACCCTGGACTCACCTGGGCACACCTGGGACACACCTGGGACACACCTGGGGGTACCTGAGACACACCTGGACCCCCCCAAGTTGATTTTTTCCCCTCCCCCCCCCCGCAGTGCCGTCGCCGTTGGTGAATTCCGGGGGGGTCGTGAAGATCGTGGTGCGCCAGGGACCCCCCCCCGCCCCTCCCCCACCCTCCCCCGCCCCTCCCCCACCCCCCCCGGCCCCTCCCCCGCCCCCTCCCACCCCTCCCCCCGCCCCCACCCGGCCCCTCCCCCACCCAGGGCCGCCCCCCTTTGCTGAGGGTCCTTCCGGCCGCCCCTCCCCCACCCCCCTCACCTGCCCCGCCCCCACCCCAATCCCAACCCCCTCCCCCACCCCCCCTCAGCCCCTCCCCCCCCCCCCAGCCCAGGGCGGAGCCGCGGCCGAGACAGGTGAGAGAAGAAAAAAAACAATTTTTCCCAAAATATCCTGAATTGTGCCCAAAATGTGCCCAAAAATGTGCCCAAAAAAATTCCCCAAATGTGCCCAAAATGTCCCCAAAAAATTCCCGAATTATTCCCAAAATATTCCCAAATGGTGCCCAAATTATTCCCAAATTATTCCCAAAAAAATTCTCAAAATGTTCCCAAAATGTCCCCAAAATAGCCCAAATTATTCCCAAAAAATTTTCCCAAAATGTCCTAAAAATTCTCTCAAAATGTGCCCAAAAAATTCCCCAAATATCTCCAAAATATTCCCAAAAAATTTTCTCAAAATGTCCCCCAAAAATTCCCAAAATGTCCCCAAAATATCTCAGAAAATTTTTTCAAAATGTGCCCAAAATATTCCCAAATTATTCCCAAAATATTCCCAAATTGTGCTCAAAAAGTGCCCAAAAAAAAATTCCTCAAAAAAATTCCCCCAAAATTTTCCCAAAATGCCCAAAAAATTTTTCTTAAAATGTCCCCAAAATGTTCCCAAATTATTCCCAAAAATGTGCCCAAATTGTGCCCAAATTGTGCCCAAATTATTCCCAAAAATGTGCCCAAAATGTGCCCAAAAATTTCCCAAAAATTTTCTCAAAAGATGCCCAAAATATTCCCAAATCGTGCCCAAAAAATTCCCAAATTATTCCCAAAATATTCCCAAATTATTCCCCAAAATGTGCCCAAATTATTCCCAAATTATTCCCAAATTATTCCCAAAAATGTGCCCAAAATGCCCCCAAAAAATTCCCAAAAAATTTTCTCAAAATGTGCCCCAAAAATTCCCAAATTATGCCCAAATTATTCCCAAATTATTCCCAAAATGGTCCCAAATTATTCCAAAATTGTGCCCAAAATTATTCCCAAATTATTCCCAAAATATTCCCAAAATGTGCCCAAATTATTCCCAAAATATTCCCAAATTGTGCCCGAAATGTGCCCAAAAAATTCCCCAAAATTTTCTCAAAATGAGCCCAAAATGTTCCCAAATTATTGCCAAAATGTCCCAAAAAATTCCCCCAAATTTTCTCAAAATGAGCCCAAAATGTTCCCAAAAATGTGCCCAAATTATTCCTAAAATATTCCCAAATTTTTCCCAAGTTTTTCCCAAATTATTCCCAAATTATTCCCAAAAATGTGCCCAAAATGTGCCCAAAAAATTCCCAAAAATTTTCTCAAAATGTGCCCAAAATATTCCCAAATTGTGCCCAAAATTATTCCCAAAATATTCCCAAATTATTCCCAAATTATTCCCAAAATGTGCCCAAATTATTCCCAAATTATTCCCAAAATATTCCCAAAAATGTGCCCAAAATGTCCCCAAAAAATTCCCAAAAATTTTCTCAAAATGTGCCCAAAATATTCCCAAATTTTTCCCAAATTATTCCCAAAATATTCCCAAAATGTGCCCAAAAAATTCCCAAAAATATTCTCAAAATGTGCCCAAAATATTCCCAAATTATTCCCAAATTATTCCCAAATTATTCCCAAAAATGTGACCAAATTGTTCCTAAAATATTCCCATATTGTTCCCAAAAATTTTCCCAAAATGTCCCCAAAATATCCCAAAAAATTTTCTTAAAATGTCCCCAAATTATTCCCAAATTATTCCCAAAAAAATTCTCAAAATGTGCCCAAAATATCCCAAAAAATTTTCTCAAAATGTGCCCAAAAAATTCCCAAATTATGCCCAAATTATTCTCAAATTATTCCCAAAATGGTCCCAAATTATTCCCAAAAATGTGCCCAAAATATTCCCAAATTATTCCCAAATTATTCCCAAAATATTCCCAAAATGTTCCCAAATTATTCCCAAAAAAATTCCCCAAATGTGCCCGAAATGTCCCCAAAAAATTCCCAAAAATTTTCTCAAAATGTGCCCAAAATATTCCCAAATTATTCCCAAAATGTCCCAAAAAATTCCCCAAAATTTTCTCAAAATGAGCCCAAAATGTTCCCAAAAATGTGCCCAAATTATTCCTAAAATATTCCCAAATTTTTCCCAAGTTTTTCCCAAATTATTCCCAAATTATTCCCAAAATTATTCCCAAAAATGTGCCCAAAAAATTCCCAAAAAATTTTCTCAAAATGTGCCCAAATTATTCCCAAATTGTGCCCAAAATATTCCCAAATTATTCCCAAATTATTCCCAAATTATTCCCAAAATGTCCCAAAAAATTCCCAAAAATTTTTCTCAAAATGTGCCCAAAATATTCCCAAATTATGCCCAAATTATTCCCAAATTATTCCCAAAAATGTGCCCAAATTATTCCCAAATTGTGCCCAAAAAATTCCCAAAAATTTTTCTCAAAATGTGCCCAAAATGTGCCCAAAAAATTCCCAAAAAAATCCCAAAAATATTCTCAAAATGTTCCCAAAATGCCCCAAAATATTCCCAAAAAATTTTCTTAAAATGTTCCCAAAATTTTCCTAAAATGTCCCCAAAAAATTCTTCCCAAAATGTCCCAAAAATTGTCTCAAAAAGTGCCCAAAAAATTCTCAAAATGTCCCAAAAAAATTCCCAATTTATTCCCAAAATGTGCCCAAAATGTCTCCAAATTTCCCCAAATTATTCCCAAAAATTTTCCCAAAATTCCCCCAAAAATCCCAAATTTTCCCCCCAAAATTCCCAAATTTTTCCCAAATTTTCGCCCGAATTCCCCCAAAATTCCCCAAATTTCCCCCAAAATTTCCCCAAATTTTTCCCAAAAATCCCCCAAATTCCCCCAAAATCCCCAAATTTTCCCAAAATTCCCTCAAAAATCCCAAAATTCCCCAAAAATCCCAAATTTCCCAAAATTTCCCCAAAATTTCCCCCCAAAATTTTCCCCCAAAATCCCCCAAAATTCCCCCAAAAAATCCCCAAATTTTGCCCAAAAATTCCCAAATTTTCCCCCAAATTCCCAAATTTTCCCAAAAATTCCCTATTTTTTCCCAAAATTCCCCAAAAATTCCCCACTTTACCCAAAATTCCCCCAAATTTCCCCCAAATTTCCCCCAAAATTCCTCCAAAATTCCCCAAATTTTCCCAAAATTCCCCAAAATTCCCCCAAAAATCCCAAAATTTTTGCCAAATTTTCTCCAAATTTTTCCCAAAATATTCCCAAAATCCCCAAAATTTTCCAAAATTTTCCTCAAAATTTTCCCAAAATATTCCCAAATTTTTCCCAAATTCCCCAATTTCCCAAAATTTCCAAATTTTCCCAAAATATTCCCAAAATTTTCCCAAATTTCCCCAAAATATTCCCAAAAATTTCCGAAATTTTTCCAAAATTTTTCCCAAATCCCCAAAAATTCCCCAAATTTTACCCAAAAATTCCCGAATTTTTCCAAAATTTTTCCCAAATTCCCCCAAAAATTCCCCAAATTTTGCCCAAAAAATCCCCAAATTTTTCCGAAATTTTTCCCAAATTCCCCCAAAAAATCCCAAATTTTTCCCAAAATTCCCCCAAATTCCCCAAAATTCCCAAAATTTCCCCAAATTCCACCCAAATTTTCCCAAAATTTTCCAAAATTCCCCCAAAATCCCCCCAAAATTCCCCAAAATTTCCCAAATTCCACCCCAAAATCCCAAATTTTCCCAAAATTTCCCCAAATTTCCCCAAATTCCACCCAAATTTTCCCAAAATTTTCCCAAATTCCACCAAAATTCCCCCAAATTTCCCCCAACTTTCCCCCCCTCCCCCCTTTTCACTTTTCTGTTGGTTTTTCTCTCCCCAGCCCCTCCCCCACCCCCGCCCCCGCCCCCGCCCCGCCCGGAAGCGGAAGTGACGTCAGCGGCCCCGCCCCCCGCCCGGCCCCCCCCCCGCCCCCCCCCCCGCCGGCAGCCGCCGCCCCCCCCGCGCTCCCCCTTCTACCTGGTGAGAGAAACACGGGAATTTTGGGGGGAAAAACGGGGATTTTGGGAAAATTGGGAAAAATTTGGGAAAGTTGGGGAAAAAATGGGGAAAAAATGGGGAATTTGGGGGGAAAAAATGGGGAAAAAATGGGAATTTTGGGGAAAAATATGGGGAAAAAATGGGAAAAAATGGGGGAAAAATGGGGGAACAATGGGGGAAAATGGGGAAAAATGGGAATTTTGGGGAGAAAAATGGGAATTTTGGGAAAATTGGGAAAAATTTGGGGAATTTGGGGGGAATTGGGGGAAAATTGGAAAAAAAATGGGGAAAAAATGGGGGGAAAATGGGGGAAAATGGGAAAAAATGGGAATTTTGAGGAAAAAAATGGGGAAAAAATGGGGAAAAATGGGGGAAAAATGGGAATTTTGGGGGGAAAAACGGGGATTTTGGGAAAATTGGGAAAAATTTGGGGAATTTGGGGGGGAATTGGGGGAAAATTGGGGGAAAATGGGCGAAAATTGGGGATTTTGGGGGAAAAATGGGGGAAAATGGGGAAAAAAATGGAAATTTTGGGGAAAAAAATGGGGAAAAAATGGGGAAAAATGGGGGAAAAATGGGGGGAAATGGGAATTTTGGGGGGGAAAAATGGGGATTTTGGGAAAATTTGGGAAAAATTTTGGGAATTTGGGGGGAATTGGGGGAAAATTGGGGGAAAAATGGAAAAAAATTGGGGGAAAAAATGGGCGAAAATTGGGGATTTTGGGGGAAAAATGGGGAAAAAATGGGAAAAAAATGGGGAAAAAAATGGGAATTTTGGGGGGAAAAATGGGGTAAAAATGGGGAAAAATGGGGAAAAAATGGGGGAAAAATGGGGAAAAATGGGAATTTTGGGGAAAAAATGGGGAAAAAATGGGGAAAAAATGGGAAAAAATGGGAAAAAATGGGAATTTTGGGGGGAAAAACGGGGATTTTGGGAAAATTGGGAAAAATTTTGGGAAAATTGGGGAAAAAATGGGGAAAAAATGGGGGAAAAATGGGAAAAAATGGGGAAAAAAATGGGAATTTTGGGGAAAAAATGGGGAAAAATGGGGGGAAAATGGGAATTTTGGGGGGAAAAACGGGGATTTTGGGAAAATTGGGAAAAATTTTGGGAATTTGGGGGGGATTGGGGGAAAATTGGGGGAAAAATGGAAAAAAATTGGGGGAAAAAATGGGGAAAAAATGGAAATTTTGGGGAAAAAAATGGGAAAAAATGGGGAAAAAAATGGGGAAAAAATGGGAAAATTTGGGGAAAAAATGGGGAAAAATGGGGGGAAAATGGGAATTTTGGGGGGAAAAAATGGGAAAAAAATGGGGAAAAAATGGGAATTTTGGGGAAAAAAATGGAGAAAAAATGGGGAAAAAAATGGGGAAAAATGGGGAAAAATGGGAATTTTGGGGGGAAAAAATGGGAATTTGGGGGGAAAAATGGGAAAAAAATGGGGGAAAATGGGGGGAAAATGGGAATTTTGGGGGGGGAAAACGGGGATTTTGGGAAAATTGGGAAAAATTTTGGGGATTTGGGGGGAATTGGGGGAAAATTGGGGGAAAAATGGGGGGAAAATGGGGAAAAAATTGGGGAAAAATGGGGTAAAAATGGGAATTTTGGGGGGAAAAAATGGGAAAAAATGGGGGAAAAATGGGGAAAAAATGGGGGAAAAATGGGAATTTTGGGGGGAAAAACGGGGATTTTGGGAAAATTGGGAAAAATTTGGGGAATTTGGGGGGAATTGGGGGAAAATTGGGGGAAAATGGGGAAAAAATGGGGAAAAATGGGGTAAAAATGGGAATTTTGGGGGGAAAAAATGGGGAAAAAATGGGAAAAAATGGGGGAAAAATGGGGAAAAAATGAGGGGAAAATGGGGAAAAAATGAGGGGAAAATGGGAATTTTGGGGAAAAAAATGGGAAAAAATGGGGGAAAAATGGGGGAAAAATGGGAATTTTGGGGGGAAAAATGGGGATTTTGGGAAAATTGGGAATTTGGGAAAATTTGGGAAAAAAATTGGGAAAAAATGGGGAAAAATGGGGGAAAATGGGGAAAAAATGGGAATTTTGGGGAAAAAATGGGGAAAAAATGGGAAAAAATGGGAATTTTGGGGGAAAAAATGGGGAAAAATGGGAAAAAATGGGAATTTTGGGGAAAAATGGGGAAAAATGGGGAAAAAATGGGAATTTTGGGGAAAAAATGGGGAAAAAATGGGGAAAAAATAGCGAAAAATGGGAATTTTGGGGAAAAAATGGGGAAAAAATTGAGGATTTTTTGGGGAATTTTGGGGAAAAAATGGGAATTTTGGGAATTTTGGTAAAAATTGAGGGGAAAATTGGGAATTTTGGAGGAAATTTTGGGAAAAATTTTGGAGTTTTGGGGGAAATTTGGGAAAATATGGGAATTTTGGGAAAATTTGGGGGGAAATGGGAATTTTGGGGGAAAACCAGGAATTTTGGGGGAAATTTGGGAAAAAAAAAGGGAATTTTGGGGAAAATTTGGGGGAAATTTGGGGATTTTTGGGAAGAAAAATGGGAATTTTGGGGGAAAAAACGGGAATTTTGGGAAAATTGGGGGGAAAATGGGAATTTTAGGGAAATTTGGGGGAAAAAAATGGGAATTTCGGGGGAAGTTTGGGAAAAAATGGGAAAAAAAAATGGGAATTTTGGGGGAATTTTGGGGAAAAAATGGGGAAAAAAAGGGGAATTTTGGGGGGATTTGGGAAAAATTTGGGAAAATTTTGGGGATTTGGGGGAAATTTGGGAAAAAATTGGAAATTTGGGGAATTTTGGGGGAAAAGTTGGAGGGAATTTTTTGGGGGGTGGGGGAGGGGAAATGTTGAAAATTTGGGACAAATTTTGGGATTTTTTTGAAAATTTTTTTGAATTTTTTTTAAATTTTTAAATTTTTTAAAAAATTTTTTGGTGTTTTTTTAATTTTTTTTTCTTTAATTTTTGGGGATTTTTTTGAGGAATTTCTTGAGTTTTTTAAGGCAAAAATTTTTCCTTTTTTTCCCTTTTTTTTTTTCCCAATTTTTTTCCCATAAATCTCAAAAATTCCCCCAAATTTTGGGTCATTTTTGAGGTTTTTAATGCAAATTTTAGAATTTTTTTTTCTCATTTTAAACTCAATTTTTTGGATTTTTTTCCACCAATTTAAAGCAAATTTTTCCCCATTTTTTCCCCCAAAAGTCTCAAAAATTCCCCCAAATTTTGGGTCATTTTTTGGGTTTTAAATCAAATTTTAGAATTTTTTTTGCCCATTTTAAATTCAATTTTTAGGATTTTTTTTCACCATTTTAAATCCAATTTTTCCCAAATTTTTTCTCAAATTTTTCCCAATTTTTTTTCCCAAAAACGTCAAAAATTCCCCCAAATTTTGGGTCAAATTTTGGGTCAAATTTTGGGTCAAATTTTGGGTTTTTAAATCAAATTTTAGGATTTTTTTTGCCCTTTTTAAATTCAATTTTTAGGATTTTTTTTTCACCATTTTAAATCCAATTTTTCCCAATTTTTTTCTCAATATTTTCCCAATTTTTTTCCTCAAAAAATCTCAAAAATTCCCCCAAATTTTGGGTCATTTTTTGGTTTTTAAATCAAATTTTAGGATTTTTTTTGCCCATTTTAATTCAATTTTTAGGATTTTTTTCACCATTTTAAATCCAATTTTTCCCAAATTTTTTCTCAAATTTTTCCAAATTTTTTTCCCAAAATTCCCAAAAACTTTGAGTCGTTTTTTGGTTTTTAAATCAAATTCTAGGATTTTTTTTGCCCATTTTTAATCCAATTTTTGAGCCCATTTTGACCATTTTAATTCCGATTTTTTCCAGACTTTTTCCCCCAAAATTTTCCAAATTTTTTTCCCAAAAATCCCAAAAATTCCCCCAAATTTTGGGTCCAATTTTGAGTTTTTAATGCAAATTTTAGGATTTTTTTACTCATTTTAAATTCAATTTTTAAGATTTTTTTTCACCATTTTAAATCCAATTTTTTCCCAAATTTTTTTCCCCAAAAATCCTAAAAATTCCCCCAAATTTTGGATCCAATTTTGGGTTTTTAAATCAAATTTTAGGATTTTTTTCCCCCATTTTAAATTCAATTTTTAGGGTTTTTTTTCACCATTTTAAATCAAATTTTCCCCAAATTTTTCTCAAATTTTTTCCCCAAAAATCCCAAAAAATTCCCCCAAATTTTGGGTCATTTTTTAGGTTTTTAATGCAAATTTTAGGGGTTTTTTTCCCCATTTTTAATTCAATTTTTGGGCAATTTTTGACCATTTTAATTCAGATTTTTTCCCCCAAAATTTTCCAAATTTTTTTCCCAAAATTCCCAAAATTTCCCCCAAATTTTGGGTCCAATTTTGGGTTTTAAATCAAATTTTCAGATTTTTTTGGGCCATTTTTAATCCAATTTTAGAGCAAATTTTGACCATTTAAATTCTGATTTTAGGGCAAATTTCGACCATTTTAATTCCGATTTTTTCTGGATTTTTTTCCCAAATTTTTCCCAATTTTTCTCCCCAAAAATCTCAAAATTTCCCCCAAATTTGGGGCCATTTTTGGGCTTTTTAATGCAAATTTTAGGGGGTTTTTTTACCCATTTTTAATTCCATTTTTGGCCAAATTTTGACCATTTTAATTCCAATTTTTTGGGATTTTTTTCCCCAAATTTTTCCCAATTTTTCTCCCCAAAAATCTCAAAAAATTCCCCCAAATTTTGGGTCCAATTTTGGGTTTTTAATGCGGATTTTTGCAATTTTTTTACCCATTTTTAATTCAATTTTTGGGCAAATTTTGAGCATTTTAATTCAGATTTTTTCCAGATTTTTCCCCCAAAATTTTCCAAATTTTTTTTCCCAAAAATCCCAAAAATTCCCCCAAATTTTGGGTCCAATTTTGGGTTTTAAATCAAATTTTCAGATACTTTTGGGCCATTTTTAATCCAATTTTAAAGCAAATTTCGACCCTTTAAATTCTGATTTTAGGGCAAATTTCGACCATTTTAATTCCAATTTTTTCTGGATTTTTTTCCCAAATTTTTCCCAATTTTTTTCCCCAAAAATCTCAAAATTTCCCCCAAATTTGGGTCATTTTTTAGATTTTTAATGCAAATTTTAGGGGGTTTTTTACCCATTTTTAATTCCATTTTTGGCTAAATTTTGACCATTTTAATTCTGATTTTTTCCAGATTTTTTCCCAGTTTTTCTCCCCAAAAATCTCAAAAAATTCCCCAAATTTTGGGTCAATTTTGGGTTTTTAATGCAAATTTTCGGATTTTTTTTGCCCATTTTTAATCCGATTTTTGAGACCATTTTGACCATTTTAATTCTGATTTTTTCCAGATTTTTTCCCAATTTTTTTCCCCAAAAATCTCAAAAATTCCCCCAAATTTTGGGTCCAATTTTGGGTTTTTAATGCAGATTTTTGGAATTTTTTTACCCATTTTTAATTCAATTTTTGGGCTAATTTTGACCATTTTAATTCAGATTTTTTCCTGATTTTTCCCCCAAAATTTTCCAAATTTTTTTTCCCAAAAATCCCAAAAATTCCCCCAAATTTTGGGTCCAATTTTGGGTTTTTAAATCAAATTTTAGGAATTTTTTTTGCCCATTTTAAATTCAATTTTTAGGATTTTTTTTCACCATTTTAAATCCAATTTTTCCCAATTTTTTTTCCCCAAAAATCTCAAAAATTCCCCCAAATTTTGGGTCCAATTTTGGGTTTTAAATCAAATTTTCAGATTTTTTGGGGCCGTTTTAAATCCAATTTTAAAGCAAATTTTGACCATTTAAATTCTGATTTTAGGGCAAATTTTGACCATTTTAATTCCGATTTTTTCTGGATTTTTTTCCCAATTTTTTTCCCCAAAAATCTCAAAATTTCCCCCAAATTTGGGTCATTTTTTAGATTTTTAATGCAAATTTTAGGGGGTTTTTTACCCACTTTTAATTCCGTTTTTGGCCAAATTTTGACCATTTTAATTCCAATTTTTTGGGATTTTTTTCCCCAAATTTTTCCCAATTTTTCTCCCCAAAAATCTCAAAAAATTCCCCAAATTTGGGGCCATTTTTGGGGTTTTAATGCAAATTTTAGGGGGTTTTTTTACCCATTTTTAATTCCATTTTTGGCCAAATTTTGACCATTTTAATTCCGATTTTTTCTGGATTTTTTTCCCAAATTTTTCCCAATTTTTCTCCCCAAAAATCTCAAAAAATTCCCCAAATTTGGGGCCATTTTTGGGCTTTTTAATGCAAATTTTAGGGGGTTTTTTTACCCATTTTTAATTCCATTTTTGGCCAAATTTTGACCATTTTAATTCCAAATTTTTTGGATTTTTTTCCCCAAATTTTTCCCAATTTTTTTCCCCAAAAATCTCAAAAATTCCCCCAAATTTTGGGTCAATTTTTGGGTTTTTAATGCAAATTTTCAGATTTTTTTGGGCCATTCTTAATCCAATTTTAGAACAAATTTTGACCATTTTAATTCAGATTTTTTCCAGATTTTTCCCCCAAAATTTTCCAAATTTTTTTTCCCAAAAATCTCAAAAATTCCCCCAAATTTTGGGTCCAATTTTGAGTTTTTAATGCAAATTTTAGGATTTTTTTACTCATTTTAAATTCAATTTTTAGGATTTTTTTCACCATTTTAAATCAAATTTTTCCCAAATTTTTTCTCAAATTTTTCCCAATTTTTCTCCCCAAAAGTCTCAAAAATTCCCCCAAATTTTGGGTCATTTTTTGGGTTTTAAATCAAATTTTAGAATTTTTTTTCCCCATTTTAAATTCAATTTTTAGGATTTTTTTTCACTATTTTAAATCAAGTTTTTCCCAATTTCTTTTCCAAAAGTCTCAAAAATTCCCCCAAATTTTGGGTCCAATTTTGGGTTTTAAATCAAATTTTAGGATTTTTTTCCCCCATTTTAAATTCAATTTTTAGGATATTTTTTCAGCATTTTAAATCAAATTTTCCCCAAATTTTTCTCAAATTTTTTCCCCAAAAATCCCAAAAAATTCCCCCAAATTTTGGGTCATTTTTAGATTTTTAATGCAAATTTTAGGGGGTTTTTTACCCATTTTTAATTCAATTTTGGGGCACTTTTTGACCATTTTAATTCTGATTTTTTCCAGATTTTTCCCCATTTTTTTCCAAATTTTTTTCCCAAAAATCCCAAAAATTCCCTCAAATTTGGGGCCATTTTTGGGTCTTTTTGAGCCCATTTTGAGACCGTTTTTAATGTGATTTTTTGGGATTTTTGGGGCCATTTTTAATGCGATTTTTGGGATTTTTGGGGCCATTTTAAATCCGATTTTTCCCAGATTTTTTTCTTTCAAAATCTCAAAAATTTCCCCAAATTTGGGGCCATTTTTGGGTCTCTTTGAGCCCATTTTGAGACCATTTTTTATCCGATTTTTGGGATTTTTGGGGCCGTTTTAAATCCGATTTTTTCCAGATTTTTTTCTTTAAAAATCTCAAAAATTTCCCCAAATTCGGGGCCATTTTTGGGTCTTTTTGAGCCCATTTTGGGTCCATTTTTAACGCGATTTTTGGGATTTTTGGGGCCATTTTTAATCCGACTTTCCCCGAATTTTTTCCTAATTTTTCCCAATTTTTTCCCGATTTTTTTCCTTAAAATTCTCTAAATTTTCCATAAATTTGGGGCCATTTTTGGCTATTTTTGAGCCCATTTTGAGACCGTTTTTAACGCAATTTTTGGGATTTTTGGGGCCATTTTAAATCCATTTTTTCCAAATTTTTTTCTTTAAAAATCTCAAAAATTTCCCCAAATTCGGGGCCATTTTTGGGTCTCTTTGAGCCCATTTTGGGACCGTTTTTAATCCGATTTTTTGGGATTTTTGGGGCCATTTTTAGTGCGATTTTTGGGATTTTTGGGGCCATTTTTAATCTGATTTTTGGGATTTTTGGGGCCATTTCAATTCTGGTTTTTTCCCAATTTTTTTCCTTAAAAACCTCAAAAATTTCCCCAAATTCGGGGCCATTTTTGGGTCTTTTTGAGCCAAATTTGGGTCCATTTTTAACGCGATTTTTGGGATTTTTGGGGCCATTTTTAATCCGACTTTCCCCGAATTTTTTCCTAATTTTTCCCAAATTTTTCCCGATTTTTTTCCTTAAAATTCTCTAAATTTTCCATAAATTTGGGGCCATTTTTGGCTATTTTAGAGCCAATTTTGAGACCATTTTTAATGAGATTTTTGGGATTTTTGGGGCCATTTTTAACGCGATTTTGGGGATTTTTGGGGCCATTTCAATTCTGGTTTTTTCCCAATTTTTTTCCTTAAAAACCTCAAAAATTTCCCCAAATTCGGGGCCATTTTTGGCTATTTTAGAGCCAATTTTGAGACCGTTTTTAATGCGATTTTTTGGGATTTTTGGGGCCATTTTTAACGCGATTTTTGGGACTTTTGGGGCCATTTTAACTGGGATTTTTTCCTTAAAAATCCCTAAATTTTTCATAAATTTGGGGCCATTTTTGGGTCTTTTAGTGCCCATTTTGAGACCGTTTTTAATGCAATTTTTGGGACTTTTGGGGTCGTTTTAAATCCGATTTTCGCGCCGATTTTGACCGTTTTAACTCCGATTTCCACCGTATTTTTTCCCAATTTTTTCCATAAAAATCCCCAAATTTGGGGCCATTTTTGGCTATTTTAGAGCCCATTTTGAGACCATTTTTAATGAGATTTTAGGGCCGATTTGGGTCGTTTTTAATCCGATTTTCGCGCCGATTTCGACCGTTTTAACTCCGATTTCTCCCGGATTTTTTCCTTTATCATTCCCAATTTTTTTCCTCTTTCTCCCCTCTCAGGAATCCCTGGAATGCCGCCGTTCCCGGGGCAGGGCCGAGCGGCTGGAGCGGCTGCTGAGGCTGAACGAGCTTCGCTGCGGCCTCAGCCCCGTCTACGGCCGCGAGGTTTTGGGGTTCCTCACCCTGAACCCCCCACCCAGAGCAGGGGGAGGGGCCCTGGAGGGAGCCGTGCTCGACCCCCCCCGGAGGCTGCAGCAGATGAAACCCATCCTGGACAGGTGAGGAGAGTTCTGGAATTTTCTGGGAATTTTTTGGGGTTTTTTTGCATTTTTTTCGGATTTTTTTCGGATTTTTTTGGGTTTTTTTCTGATTTTTTAGGGATTTTTTGGGGTATTTTCATGGGGTTTTGGGCAGATTTGGGGTTAAAATGAAACTCCCAGGTGTAGAGAAATGTTAGGGATTTTTGGAGAATTTTTTGGGAATTTTTCAGATTTTTTTCGAAATTTTTATCATTTTTTTCTGATTTTTTAGGAATTTTTTAGCGATTTTTTTTAGGATTTTTTCGGTGTTTTTGGGGTTAATTTCAGGGGGTTTTGGGTTAAAATGAAACTCTCAGGTATAGAGAAATTTTAGGAATTTTTGGGGATTTTTTTGGCATTTTTTGGAAATTTTTCAGATTTTTTTTCAGATTTTTTTGGCAATTTTTTTCAGATTTTTTATCATTTTTCAGTGATTTTTTTGGAATTTTTTGGGGCTTTCCGGCAGATTTTGCCCTAAAACGAAACTCCCAAGTTCAGACAAATTTTAGGAATTTTTTTAGATTTTTTAGGGAATTTTTACCATTTTTTTCAGATTTTTTTGGGGGATGGAAGTTTTTTTTTTGCATCCGGGAAGTTTTGGGGTTCCTCACCCTGAACCCCCCACCCAGAGCAGGGGGAGGGGCCCTGGAGGGAGCCGTGCTCGACCCCCCCCGGAGGCTGCAGCAGATGAAACCCATCCTGGACAGGTGAGGAGAGTTCTGGAATTTTCTGGGAATTTTTTGGGGAACTTTTAGGATTTTTTTCGGCTTTTTTTCGCATTTTTTTCCGATTTTTTATGGATTTTTTAGCGATTTTTTGGGGATTTTTTCGGTGTTTTTGGGGTTCATTTCAGCGGGTTTTGGGTTAAAATGAAATTCTCAGGTGTAGAGAAATTTTAGGAATTTTTTGGGAATTTTCTGGATTTTTTTCAGATTTTTTTCGGATTTTTTTGGGATTTTTTTCGGATTTTTTAGTGATTTTTTGGGTATTTTTTGAGTATTTCTATGGGTTTTTGGGCAGGTTTTGGGTTAAAATGAAACTCTCAGGTGTAGAAAAATAGTAGGAGTTTTTTTGGAATTTTTCAGATTTTTTTCAGATTTTTTTCACAATTTTTTCGAATTTTTTAGCATTTTTTTCCGATTTTTTTGGAATTTTTTGGGGGCTTCCCGGCAGATTTTGCCCTAAAACGAAACTCCCGAGTTCAGACAAATTTTAGGAATTTTTTTAGATTTTTTTAGGGAATTTTTACCATTTTTTTCAGATTTTTTTTGGGGGTGGAAATTTTTTTTTTTTTTTTGGGGCCGCGAGGTTTTGGGGTTCCTCACCCTGAACCCCCCACCCAGAGCAGGGGGAGGGGCCCTGGAGGGAGCCGTGCTCGACCCCCCCCGGAGGCTGCAGCAGATGAAACCCATCCTGGACAGGTGAGGAGAGTTCTGGAATTTTCTGGGAATTTTTAGGGGTTTTTTCGGATTTTTTTTTGATTTTTTTCGGATTTTTTTTGCATTTTTTAGCGATTTTTTGGGGATTTTTTCGGTGTTTTTGGGGTTCATTTCAGCGGGTTTTGGGTTAAAATGAAATTCTCAGGTGTAGAGAAATTTTAGGAATTTTTGGGGAATTTTCTGGATTTTTTTCAGATTTTTTTCGGATTTTTTTGGGATTTTTTTCGGATTTTTTAGTGATTTTTTGGGTATTTTTTGAGTATTTCTATGGGTTTTTGGGCAGGTTTTGGGTTAAAATGAAACTCTCAGGTGTAGAAAAATAATAGGAGTTTTTTTGGAATTTTTCAGATTTTTTTCAGATTTTTTTCACAATTTTTTCAGATTTTTTAGCATTTTTTTTCGATTTTTTTGGATTTTTTTCGGGGCTTCCCGGCAGATTTTGCCTTAAAACGAAACTCCCAAGTTCAGACAAATTTCAGGAATTTTTTCGGATTTTTTTGGGAATTTTTAATATTTTTTTCGAATTTTTTTGGGAGGAGAAAATTTTTTTTTTTTTTGGGGCCGCGAGGTTTTGGGGTTCCTCACCCTGAACCCCCCACCCAGAGCAGGGGGAGGGGCCCTGGAGGGAGCCGTGCTCGACCCCCCCCGGAGGCTGCAGCAGATGAAACCCATCCTGGACAGGTGAGGAAAGTTCTGGAATTTTCTGGGAATTTTTTGGGGAATTTTTAGGATTTTTTTCGGATTTTTTTCGTATTTTTTTCCGATTTTTTATGGATTTTTTGGGGATTTTTTCGGTGTTTTTGGGGTTCATTTCAGCGGGTTTGGGGTTAAAATGAAATTCTCAGGTGTAGAGAAATTTTAGGAATTTTTTGGGAATTTTCTGGATTTTTTTCAGATTTTTTTTGGATTTTTTTCGGATTTTTTTCGGATTTTTTAGTGATTTTTTGGGTATTTGTTGAGTATTTCTATGGGCTTTTGGGCAGGTTTTGGGTTAAAATGAAACTCTCAGGTGTAGAAAAATAGTAGGAATTTTTTGGGAATTTTTTGGGAATTTTTCAGATTTTTTTCACTTTTTTTTCGCAATTTTTTGGATTTTTTTAGTATTTTTTTCCGATTTTTTAGGGATTTTTTAGGTATTTTTATGGGTTATTTGGGCAGGTTTTGGGGTAAAATGAAACTCTCGGGTGTAGAAAAATAGTAGGAATTTTTGGGGAATTTTTTGGGAATTTTTCAGATTTTTTCGGATTTTTTTTGGATTTTTTTCGGATTTTTTAGGGTTTTTTTCTGATTTTTTAGGGATTTTTTTCGGTATTTTTATGGGTTTTTCGGGCAGATTTTGGGTTAAAATGAAACTCCCAGGTTTAGACAAATTTTAGGAATTTTCTTGGATTTTTTAGGGAATTTTTCAGATTTTTTTCAGATTTTTTTCACAGTTTTTTCTAATTTTTTAGCGATTTTTTTTAGGATTTTTTCGGTGTTTTTGGGGTTAATTTCAGGGGGTTTTAGGTTAAAATGAAACTCTCAGGTGTAGAGAAATTTTAGGAATTTTTTGGGAATTTTTTTGGGATTTTTCAGATTTTTTCGTGTTTTTTTAGCAATTTTTTTGAATTTTTTTAGCATTTTATTCTGATTTTTTAGGGATTTTTTGGGATTTTTTTCGGAGTTTTTGGGGTTAATTTCAGGGAGTTTTGGGTTCAAATGAAACTCTCAGGTGTAAAAAAATTTTAGGAATTTTTTGGGAATTTTTTGCGAATTTTTAGGGAATTTTTGGGAAATTTTTGGGATTTTTTTTCCATTTTTTTCGGATTTTTTCGGGATTTTTTGGGTATTTTTTGGGTATTTTTGGGGTATTTTTATGGGTTTTTAGGGAAGGTTTAGAATTAAATGAAAGTCTCAGGTGCAAAGAAATTTTAGGAATTTTTTGGGAATTTTTAGGGAATTTTTTGGGAATTTTTGGGAATTTTCTCGGCTTTTTTTCGGATTTTTTTTGCATTTTCTTAGGATTTTTTTCGGATTTTTAAGGGATTTTTTGGGTATTTTTTGGGTATTTTTAGGGGTTTTTGGGGCAGATTTAGAATTAAATGAAAGTTTCAGGTGCAAAGAAATTTTAGGAATTTTTGGGAATTTTTAGGGAATTTTTTGGGAATTTTTGGGAATTTTCTCGGCTTTTTTTCGGATTTTTTTTTTTGCATTTTCTTAGGATTTTTTTCGGATTTTTAAGAGATTTTTTGGGTATTTTTGGGGTATTTTTAGGGGTTTTTGGGGCAGGTTTAGAATTAAATGAAAGTCTCAGGTGCAAAGAAATTTTAGGAATTTTTTGGGAATTTTTAGGGAATTTTTACCATTTTTTTCTCTTTTTTTTTTAAATTTTTTTCGAATTTTTTTACCGTTTTTTTACGATTTTTAATTGATTTTTAATCGGTTTTTTGGGATTTTTTTTTAGGCAGGTTTTGGGTCAAAATAAAAGTTTAAAAGAAGTTTAAAAAATGGGGAATTTTTTAGGATTTTTTTTTTTTACAATTTTTGGGAATTTTCTGGGATTTTTGGGTGAATTTTCAGGGTTTTTTTAAAATTTTTTACATTTTTAGAAATTTTCCAAAAAATATTTAAAGTATTTTTAGGGTTGGTTGCTTTTAATTTTTTTTTTGATATTATTAAAATTGTTTTTTAAATTTTTTTCGGTGTTTCAGGGATTTTGTATTTTTATTTTTTATTTTTTATACTTTATATTTTTAGAATTTTTATTTTTAGGAGAAATTTTTAGAATATTTTTTTTTTATTTTTTTGGTAATTGGAGGATTTTTTATTTTTATTTTTTGTGCATTTTAGACTTTTTTAATTTTAATTTTTAGATTTTTTTTTTTACAAATTTTTTTAAATTTTTTTTATTAATTTTTTCAGGATTTTTTGGGGATTTTTTTGCGATTTTTGGGGAATTTTTGTTCCCGTGGACGAATCCAAGTCACTTTAGGGGGGGGATCCAGGAACTTTGGACTGTTCCATGTCCCCATAGGGGTGTCCCAGTGTCCCCAGGGATGTCCCCAAGGTGCCACACCCCCCCCCCCCATTTTGGAATGTTCCAATGTCCCCAATGTCCCCATGGGCGAATCCAAGTCACTTTAGGGGGGTGTCAGTAACTTCAGACCATTCCAATGTCCCCATAGGGGGATCCCAGTGTCCCCAGGGATGTCCCCAATATCCCCACGGACGAATCCAAGTCACTTTAGGGGGGGATCCCGTAACTTCGGACCATTCCATGTCCCCATAGGGGTGTCCCAGTAACTTCGGGCCATTCCATGTCCGCATAGGGGTGTCCCAATGTCCCCACGGACGAATCCAACTCACTTTTAGGGGTGTCCTGGTAACTTCAGACCATTCCATGTCCCCATAGGGGGGTTCTCAGTAACTTCGGGCCATCCCATGTTCCCAGTGGGGGGATCCCAATGTCCCCACGGACTAATCCAACTCACTTTGGGGGGTGTCAGTAACTTCGGGCCATTCCACATCCCCATAGGGGGGTGTCCCAGTGTCCCCATGGACTAATCCAACTCACTTTAGGGGGGGTCCCAGTAACTTCGGACCATTCCATGTCCCCATAGGGGTGTCCCAGTGTCCTCATAGGAGAGTCTAAGTCACTTTAGGGGGGGGGGATCCAGTAACTTCGGGCCATTCCACGTCCCCAATGGGGGTGTCCCAGTGTCCCCAGGGGTGTCCCCAATGTCCCCATGGGCGAATCCAACTCACTTTTAGGGGTGTCCCAGTAACTTCGGGCCATTCCAAACCCCCCCATAGGGGTGTCCCACTGTCCCCAGGGATGTCCCCAGTATCTCCGTGGATGAATCCAACTCACTTTAGGGGGGATCCCGTAACTTCGGGCCATTCCAAGCCCCCCATAGGGGTGTCCTCAATGTCTCCATGGGCGAATCCAACTCACTTTAGGGGGGGTCCCAGTAACTTTGGACCATTCCATGTTCTCATAGGGGTGTCCCAGTGTCCCCATGGAAGAATCCAAGTCACTTTTAGGGGTGTCCCAGTAACTTCGGGCCATTCCATGTACCCGCGGGGGGGTCCCAGGAGCTTTGGGCCATTCCAATGTCCCCATACGGGTGTCCCAGTGTCCCCACGGACAAATCCAACTCCCTTTAAGGGGGGATCCAGTAACTTTGGACCATTCCATGTCCCCCTAGGGGTGTCCCAGTGTCCCCATGGACTAATCCAAGTCACTTCAGGGGGGGATCCAGTAACTTCGGGCCATTCCAATGTCCCCATAGAAGAGTCCAAGTCACTTTAGGGGGGGATCCAGTAACTTCGGACCATTCCACTTCCCCGTAGGGGTGTCCCAGTGTCCCCATGGGCGAATCCAACTCACTTTAGGGGGTATCCCGTAACTTCGGACCATTCCATGTCCCCATAGGGGTGTCCCAGTGTCCCCACGGACAAATCCAACTCCCTTTAAGGGGGGATCCAGTAACTTCGGACCATTCCATGTCCCCATAGGGGTGTCCCAATGTCCCCCACGGGCAAATCCAACTCACTTTGGGGGGGGTCCCGGTAACTTCGGGCCTTTCCAATGTCCCCATAGAAGAGTCTAAGTCACTTTAGGGGGGTCCCGGTAACTTTGGCCTGTTCCATGTCCCCATAGGCGTGTCCCAGTGTCCCCCACGGGCGAATCCAAGTCACTTTAGGGGGGGATCCAGTAACTTTGGCCTGTTCCATGTCCCCATGGGGGGGGTCCCAGTAACTTCGGGCCTTTCCAATATCCTCATAGGAGAGTCCAACTCACTTCCGGGGGGGATTCAGTAACTTCAGACCATCCCATGTCCTCATAGGGGGATCCCAGTGTCCCCACGGAGGAATCCAACTCACTTACGGGGGGGATCCACCCAAATCCCCTTCAACAAAACCCCCCAGGGCGGGGTCCCACTGTCCCCCAGGGATGTCCCCAAGGTGCCACCACCCCCCCGTTGTGTGTCCCCGCAGGTTCCTGGTGGCCGTGCCGGCCGTGGCGTCGCGGGGGGTGTCCCTGCACAGCGGGCGCCCCCCGCCCTGGGCGCAGCGGCAGCGGCAGCGCCTGGAGCAGCAGCTGCGGGAGGAGCTGAGGCGGCGGGGGGGGGTCCCCGAGGGACCCCGGACCCATTTCCCCGACCCCCGGCTGGTGCAGTACGACTGCGGTAAGGGGGGGGGGGGGGACGGGTTTGGGGACATCCAGGAAGTTTGGGGACATTTGGGGACATTGAAGGTTGTGGGGACATTAAGGGGTTTGGGGACACTGAAGGGTCTGGGGGTCCCAGGGGCTCGTGGGGACATTGGGGACATTTGGGGTCATTTTGGGTCTGGGGGTCCCAGGGGGTTTTGGGGACATTGAGGGGTCTGGGGACATTGAGGGGTTTGGGGACATTGGGGACATTTGGGGACCTTGAGGTGTCTGGGGACATTGGGGACATTTGGGGACCTTGAGGGGTCTGGGGATATTGGGGACATTTGGGGACATTGAGGGGTCTGGGGATATTGGGGACACTGGGGGGGTTTGGGGACATTTGGGGTCATTTTGGGTCTGGGGGTCCCAGGGGATTTTGGGGACATTGGGGACATTGAGGAGATTGGGGACATTGAGGATTTTGGGGACATTTGGGGACATTGGGGGTTTTGGGGACATTGAGGGGTCTGGGGACATTTGGGGTCATTTTGGGTCTGGGGACATTGGGGGGGTTTGGGGACATTGGGGACATTTGGGGACATTGAAGGTTGTGGGGACATTAAGGGGTTTGGGGACATTGAAGGGTCTGGGGGTCCCAGGGGCTCGTGGGGACATTGGGGACATTTGGGGTCATTTTGGGTCTGGGGGTCCCAGGGGATTTTGGGGACATTGAGGGGTTTGGGGACATTGGGGACATTTGGGGACATTGGGGGTTTTGGGGACCTTGAGGTGTCTGGGGACATTTGGGGACATTGAGGGGGTTTGGGGACATTTGGGGACATTGGGGACATTTGGGGACATTGAGGGGTTTTGGGGACATTGAGGGGTCTGGGGATATTGGGGACACTGGGGGGGGTTGGGGACATTTGGGGTCATTTTGGGTCTGGGGATCCCAGGGGATTTTGGGGACATTGGGGACATTGAGGGGTCTGGGGACATCCTGGAAGTTTGGGGACGTTGGGGACATTGAGGAGATTGGGGACATTGAGGGTTTTGGGGACATTTGGGGACATTGGGGGTTTTGGGGACATTGAGGGGTCTGGGGACATTTGGGGTCATTTTGGGTCTGGGGACATTGGGTGGGGTTTGGGGACATTGGGGACATTTGGGGACATTGAAGGTTGTGGGGACATTAAGGGGTTTGGGGACATTGAAGGGTCTGGGGGTCCCAGGGGCTCGTGGGGACATTGGGGACATTTGGGGTCATTTTGGGTCTGGGGGTCCCAGGGGATTTTGGGGGAATTGGGGACATTTGGGGACCTTGAGGGGTTTGGGGACATTTGGGGACATTGAGGGGTTTGGGGACATTGAGGGGTCTGGGGACATTGGGGACACTGGGGGGGGGTTGGGGACATTTGGGGTCATTTTGGGTCTGGGGGTCCCAGGGGGTTTTGGGGACATTGAGGGGTTTGGGGACATTGAGGGGTCTGGGGACATTGGGGACATTTGGGGACATTGAGGGGGTTTGGGGACATTTGGGGACATTGGGGACATTTGGGGACATTGAGGGGGTTTGGGGACATTTGGGGATATTGGGGACATTTGGGGACATTGAGGGGTTTGGGGACATTGAGGGGTCTGGGGACATTGGGGACATTTGGGGACATTGGGGGTTTTGGGGACCTTGAGGTGTCTGGGGACATTGGGGACATTTGGGGACATTGGGGGTTTTGGGGACATTGAGGGGTCTGGGGACATTTGGGGTCATTTTGGGTCTGGGGACATTGGGGGGGGTTTGGGGACATTGGGGACATTTGGGGACATTGAAGGGTGTGGGGACATTAAGGGGTTTGGGGACATTGAAGGGTCTGGGGGTCCCAGGGGCTCGTGGGGACATTGGGGACATTTGGGGTCATTTTGGGTCTGGGGGTCCCAGAGCGTCTTGGGGTCTTTGGGGACATTGAGGGGTCTGGGGACATTTGGGGACATTTGGGGACACCTGTGGGGGGGGTCCCCGAGGGACCCCGGACCCATTTCCCCGACCCCCGGCTGGTGCAGAACGACTGCGGTAAGGGGGGGGGGACGGGTTTGGGGACACTTTTGTCTCACCTGTGTCTCACCTGTGTCTCACCTGTCTCTCACCTGTCTCTCACCTGTGTCTCACCTGTGTCTCACCTGTGTCTTATCTGTGTCTCACCTGTGTCTCACCTGTATCTCACCTGTCTCTCACCTGTGTCTCACCCGTGTCTCACCTGTGTCTCACCTGTGTCTCACCTGTGTCACACCTGTGTCTCACCTGTCTCACCTGTGTCTCACCTGTGTCTCACCTGTGTCTCACCTGTCTCTCACCTGTCTCTCACCTGTCTCTCACCTGTCTCTCACCTGTGTCTCACCTGTGTCTCACCTGTGTCTTATCTGTGTCTCACCTGTGTCTCACCTGTATCTCACCTGTCTCTCACCTGTGTCTCACCCGTGTCTCACCTGTGTCTCACCTGTGTCTCACCTGTGCAGGTAAGCTGCAGGCCCTGGACGTGTTGCTGCGGCGTCTCCGTGCCGGGGGGCACCGCGTGCTCATCTTCACGCAGATGACGCGGATGCTCGACGTGCTCGAGCGCTTCCTCACCTTCCACGGCCACATCTACCTGCGCCTCGACGGCTCCACCCGCGTCGAGCAGCGACAGGTGAGCCCCGCGACACACCTGGGCACACCTGGGTGGGGCTAGAGACAATTGGGATACACCTGGGACACACCTGGGCACACCTGGGTGGGGTTAGAGACACCTGGGCACACCTGGGTGGGGTTAGAGACACCTGGGCACACCTGGGTGGGGCTAGAGACAATTGGTATATACCTGGGACACACCTGGGCACACCTGGGTGGGGTTAGAGACACCTGGGCACACCTGGGTGGGGCTAGAGACAATTGGTATACACCTGGGACACACCTGGGCACACCTGGGTGGGGCTAGAGACAATTGGGATACACCTGGGTGGGGCTAGAGACAATTGGGATACACCTGGGCACACCTGGGCACACCTGGGTGGGGCTAGAGACAATTGGGATACACCTGGGACACACCTGGGCACACCTGGGTGGGGCTAGAGACAATTGGGATACACCTGGGTGGGGCTAGAGACAATTGGGATACACCTGGGTGGGGCTAGAGACAATTGGGATACACCTGGGACACACCTGGGCACACCTGGGTGGGGTTAGAGACAATTGGGATACACCTGGGATACACCTGGGCACACCTGGGTGGGGCTAGAGACAATTGGGATACACCTGGGACACACCTGGGCACACCTGGGTACACTTGGGTGGAGTTAGAGACACCTGAGATACACCTGGGACTCAGTTGGGTGGGGTTAGAGACAATTGAGGTACACCTGGGACACACCTGGGTGGAGTTAGGGACACCTGGGTGGGGTTAGAGACACCTGGGACACACCTGGGTGGGGTTAGAGACACCTGGGATACACCTGGGACACACCTGGGCACACCTGGGTGGGGTTAGAGACAATTGGGATACACCTGGGTGGGGCTAGAGACAATCGGGATACACCTGGGACACACCTGGGCACACCTGGGTACACCTGGGTGGAGTTAGAGACACCTGAGATACACCTGGGACTCACCTGGGTGGGGTTAGAGACACCTGAGATACACCTGGGACACACCTGGGTGGAGTTAGGGACACCTGGGTAGGGATTAGAGACACCTGGGACACACCTGGGTGGGGTCAGAGACACCTGAGATACACCTGGGACACACCTGGGCACACCTGGGTACACCTGGGTACACCTGGGTGGGGTCAGAGACACCTGAGATATACCTGGGACTCACCTGGGTGGGGTTAGAGACACCTGAGATACACCTGGGACACACCTGGGCACACCTGTTCAGGGTTAGAGACACCTGAGATACACCTGGGTGCCCCTGGGTGGGGTTAGAGACACCTGAGATACACCTGGCCAGGGTTAGAGACACCTGAGATACACCTGGGTTGGGTTAGAGACACCTGAGATACACCTGGGACTCACCTGGGTGGGGTTAGAGACACCTGAGATACACCTGGGTGTGGTCAGGTAGGGCTGGGACACACCTGGGGACAGTTAAGAGACACCTGGGACAGGTGTGTTCAGGTATCTTAGGTGTGTCCCAGGTGTGTCTGAGGTATCTCAGGTGTGTCCTAGGTGTGTCTGACGTATATCAGGTGTGTCCCAGGTGTCCCCTAGGTCACTCTCAGGTGTGCCCAGGTCACTCCCAGCTATCTCAGGTGTGTCCCAGGTATTTCAGGTGTGTCCCAGGTGTGTCCCAGCTATCTCAGGTGTGTCCCAGGTGTGTCCCAGGTATCTCAGGTGTGTCCCAGGTGCCCTCAGGTCACTCCCACGTGCTCCAGGGCCACTCCCAGGTATCTCAGGTGTGTCCCAGGTGTGTCCCAGGTATCTCAGGTGTGTCCCAGGTGTGTCCCAGGTATCTCAGGTGTGTCCCAGGTGCCCTCAGGTCACTCCCACGTGCTCCAGGGCCACTCCCAGGTATCTCAGGTGTGTCCCAGGTGTGTCCCAGGTGCCCTCAGGTCACTCTCAGGTGCTCTAGGGTCACTGCCACTTATCTCAGGTGTGCCCAGGTGTGTCCCAGGTATCTCAGGTGTGCCCAGGTGTGTCCCAGGTATCTCAGGTGTGTCCCAGGTGCCCTCAGGTCACTCCCACGTGCTCCAGGGCCACTCCCAGGTATCTCAGGTGTGTCCCAGGTGTGTCCCAGGTGCCCTCAGGTCACTCTCAGGTGCTCTAGGGTCACTGCCACTTATCTCAGGTGTGCCCAGGTGTGTCCCAGGTATCTCAGGTGTGTCCCAGGTATCTCAGGTGTGTCCCAGATGGGTCTCAGGTATCTCAGGTGTGTCCCAGGTGTGTCCCACCCTCACCTGTCCCTCACCTGTCCGTCCCCAGGCCCTCATGGAGCGTTTCAACGCCGACAAGTGAATCTTCTGCTTCATCCTGTGCCCAGGTGTCCCCCAGGTGTCCCCAGGTGTCCCTAATGAACTAGTTCAGGTGTCCCCAGGTGTGTTCAGGTATCTCAGGTGTCTCCAGGTCACTCCCAGTTATCTCAGGTGTGTCTGAGGTATGTCATAGGTGTCCCAGGTGTCCCAGATGTCCGAGTTTTGCTGTTTCCTTGCATCCCTCTGCCCCCCAAATCCACTCCCAGGTATCTCAGGTGTGCCCAGGTGTGTCCCAGGTATCTCAGGTGTGTCCCAGCTGCCCTCAGGTCACTCCCAGGTGCTCCAGGGTCACTCCCAGGTATCTCAGGTGTGTCCCAGATGGGTCTCAGGTATCTCAGGTGTGTCCCAGGTGTATCCCACCCTCACCTGTCCCTCACCTGTCCCTCACCTGTGCGTCCCCAGGCGCTCATGGAGCGTTTCAACGCCGACAAGCGAATCTTCTGCTTCATCCTGTCGACGCGCTCGGGCGGCGTCGGCGTCAACCTGGCCGGGGCCGACACCGTCGTCTTCTACGACTCCGACTGGAACCCGACCATGGACGCGCAGGCGCAGGACAGGTGTCACCGCATCGGCCAGACCCGCGACGTCCACATCTACAGGTGAGGGGGGCCCGGCCAGGTGGGGCTCACCTGAGGGCGGGGGAGGCGGTTTGGGGTTCCTAGGTGGTTTGGTTTTGGAGTTATGAGGTTACCTGTGTTACCTGTGTGCTCACCTGTGCGGTTATTTGGGAGTTATGAGCTCACCTGTGTTACCTGGGAGCTCACCTGTGCGGTTATTTGGGAGTTAGGGCCTTACCTGTGTTACCTGGGAGCTCACCTGTGTACCTGCAACTCACCTGGGAGCTCACCTGTGCCGTTATTCGGGGGTTACGAGCTCACCTGTGTTACCTGGGAGCTCACCTGTGCGGTTGTTTGGGAGTTCAGAGCTCACCTGTGTTACCTGGGAGCTCACCTGAGGAGTTTGGAGCTCACCTGTGCAATTATTTGAGAGTTATGAGCCTACCTGTGTTACCTGTGTGCTCACCTGTGCAGTTATTTGGGAGGTTAGGACTCACCTGTGTTACCTGGGAGCTCACCTGTGCAGTTTGGAGCTCACCTGGATGATTATTTGAGAGTTATGAGCTCACCTGTGTTACCTGTGTGCTCACCTGTGCGGTTATTTGGGAGTTCAGAGCTTACCTGTGTTACCTGGGAGCTCACCTGTGCAGTTTGGAGCTCACCTGGATGATTATTTGGCAGTTACGAGCTCACCTGTGTTACCTGGGAGCTCACCTGTAGCACCTACGAGCTCACCTGTGCGGTTATTTGGGAGCTCAGGACTCACCTGTGTTACCTGGGAGCTCACCTGTGTACCTGTAACTCACCTGGGAGCTCACCTGTGCGGTTATTTGGGAGTCACGAGCTCACCTGTGTTACCTGGGAGCTCACCTGGGCAGGGTTACCTGGGCGGGGTGGCACAGGTGTCACGGCATCGGCCACACCCGCCACGTCCACATCTACAGGTGAGCGGGGCCTGGACAGGTGGGGCTCACCTGAGGGCGGGGGAGGTGGTTTGGGGTTTGTAGGAGCCGTAATTGGGGAGTTATGGGGTTACCTGCGTTACCTGGGAGCTCACCTGGGCAGCTTGGAGCTCACCTGGATGATTATTTGGCAGTTATGAGCTCACCTGTGTTACCTGGGAGCTCACCTGTGTACCTGTAACTCACCTGGAAGCTCACCTGGTTTATTATTTGGGAGCTCAGGACTCACCTGTGTTACCTGTGTGCTCACCTGTGCCGTTTGGAGCTCACCTGTGCAATTATTTGAGAGTTCTGAGCTCACCTGTGTTACCTAGGAGCTCACCTGGGAGCTCACCTGTGCGGTTATTTGAGACTTACGAGCTCACCTGTGTTACCTGGGAGCTCACCTGTGTACCTGTAGCTCACCTGGGAGCTCACCTGTGCAGTTGTTTAGGAGTTATGAGCTCAGCTGTGTTACCTGGGAGCTCACCTGGGCAGTTTGGAGCTCACCTGTGCGGTTATTTGGGAGCTCCAGGGTCACGTCTCACCCGTGTCTCCCCTGTGTCTCACCTGTGTCTCACCTGTGTCTCACCTGTGTCTCACCTGTCTCCCCTGTCTCCCCTGTGTCTCACCTGTGTCTCACCTGTCTCACCTGTGTCTCCCCTGTCTCCCCTGTGTCTCACCTGTGTCTCACCTGTGTCTCACCTGTGTCTCCCCTGTCTCACCTGTGTCTCACCTGTGTCTCACCTGTCTCACCTGTGCAGGTTGATCAGCGAGCGCACGGTGGAGGAGAACATCCTGAAAAAGGCCAATCAGAAGCGGCTGCTGGGGGACATGGCCATCGAGGGCGGCAACTTCACCACGGCCTACTTCAAACAGGTGAGTGCGCAGGTGAGCCGGGGGGGGGGACAGGTGAGGGGGGACAGGTGTGGGCAGGTGAGGTTTTGAGGGGTTTCAGGTGGGGTTTGAGGGGTTTCAGGTGAGGTTTGAGGGGTTTCAGGTGGGGTTGGAGGGGTTTCAGGTGAGGCTCGGGTGGGGTTTGAGGGGTTTCAGGTGGATCCAGGTGAGGCTCAGGTGGGTTCAGGTGAGGTTCAGGTGGTATTTGGGTGTGTCCAGGTGAGGTTTGAGGGGTTTCAGGTGAGATTTGAGGGGTTTCAGGTGAGGTTTAAGGGGTTTCAGGTGGGTTCAGGTGAGGCTCAGGTGGGTTCAGGTGTGTGCAGGTGAGATTTGAGGGGTTTCAGGTGAGGTTTGAGGGATTTTAGGTGGATCCAGGTGAGGTTCAAGTGTGTCCAGGTGGGGTTGGAGGGGTTTCAGGTGAGGTCTGAGGGGTTTCGGGTGGGCCCAGGTGAGGCTCAGGTGTGTCCAGGTGTGGTTTTGAGGGGTTTCAGGTGGGATTTGGGTGTGTCCAGGTGGGGTTTGAGGGGTTTGGGGGGGGGTTTGAGGGGTTTCAGGTGAGGCTCAGGTGAGGTTTGAGGGGTTTCAGGTGGATCCAGGTGAGGCTCAGGTGGGTTCAGGTGAGGTTCAGGTGGTATTTGGGTGTGTCCAGGTGAGGTTTGAGGGGTTTCAGGTGAGGTTTGAGGGGTTTTAGGTGGATCCAGGTGACGTTCAAGTGTGTCCAGGTGGGGTTTGAGGGGTTTCAGGTGTGTCCACATGGGTTCAGGTGAGGTTTGAGGGGTTTCAGGTGGGCCCAGGTGAGGCTCAGGTGTGTCCAGGTGTGGTTTTGAGGGGTTTCAGGTGGGATTTGGGTGTGTCCAGGTGGGGTTTGAGGAGTTTGGGGGGGGGTTGGAGGGGTTTCAGGTGAGGCTCAGGTGGGTTTGAGGGGTTTCAGGTGAGGTTTGAGGGGTTTCAGGTGAGGCTCAGGTGTGTCCAGGTGAGGTTTGAGGGGTGTCCAGGTGGGGTTGGAGGGATTTCAGGTGAGGTTTGAGGGGTTTTAGGTGGATTCAGGTGAGGTTCAGGTGGGTTCAGGTGTGTGCAGGTGTGGTTTTGAGGGGTTTCAGGTGAGGTTTGAGGGGTTTCAGGTGGTTCCAGGTGAGGTTCAGGTGTGTGCAGGTCAGGTTGGAGTTTCAGATGAGGTTCGAGGGGTTTCAGGTGAGGTTTGAGGGGTTTCAGGTGGGCCCAGGTGAGGCTCAGGTGGGTTCAGGTGTGTGCAGGTGAGGTTGGAGGAGTTTCAGGTGAGGTTAGAGGGGTTTCAGGTGAGGTTTGAGGGGTTTCAGGTGGATCCAGGTGAGGTTCAAGTGTGTCCAGGTGGGGTTGGAGGGGTTTCAGGTGAGGTTTGGGGGTTTCAGGTGAGGTTTGAGGGGTTTCAGGTGAGGTTTGAGGGGTTTCAGGTGGATCCAGGTGGGTTCAGGTGTGTGCAGGTGAGGTTTGAGGGGTTTCAGGTGAGGTTTGAGGGGTTTTAGGTGAGGTTTGGGGGTGTCCAGGTGAGGTCTGAGGGGTTTCAGGTGGATCCAGATGAGGCTCAGGTGTGTGCAGGTGTGGTTTTGAGGGATTTCAGGTGGGGTTTGGGTGTGTCCAGGTGAGGTTTGAGGGGTTTCAGGTGAGCTTTGAAGGGTTTCAGGTGGGTTCAGGTGTGTGCAGGTGAGATTTGAGGGGTTTCAGGGGTTTCAGGTGAGGCTCAGGTGAGGTTTGAGGGGTTTCAGGTGGATCCAGGTGAGGCTCACGTGTGTGCAGGTGTGGTTTTGAGGGGTTTCAGGTGGGGTTTGAGGGGTTTCAGGTGGGGTTTGAGGGGTTTCAGGTGAGGCTCAGGTGAGGTTTGAGGAGTTTCAGGTGAGGTTTGAGGGGTTTCAGGTGTGTCCACATGGGTTCAGGTGAAGTTTGGGTGGTTTCAGGTGGATCCAGGTGAGGTTCAGGTGGGTTCAGGTGTGTGCAGGTGTGGGTTTGAGGAGTTTCAGGTGAGGCTTGAGGGGTGTCCAGGTGGGGTTGGAGGGGTTTCAGGTGAGGTTTGAGGGGTTTCAGGTGGATTCAAGTGAGGTTTGGAAGGGTTCAGGTGAGGCTGAGGTGGGTTCAGGTAAGGCTCAGGTGTGTCCAGGTGTGGTTTTGAGGGGTCTTAGGTGGGGTTTGAGGCATTTCAGGTGAGGTCTGAGGGGTTTCAGGTGGATCCAGGTGAGGCTCAGGTGTGTGCAGGTGTGGTTTTGAGGGGTTTCAGGTGGGGTTTGGGTGTGTCCAGGTGAGGTTTGAGGGGTTTCAGGTGTACTTTGAAGGGTTTCAGGTGGGTTCAGGTGTGTGCAGGTGAGATTCAGGTGGTTTCAGGGGTTTCAGGTGAGGCTCAGGTGAGGTTTGAGGGGTTTCAGGTGGATCCAGGTGAGATTCAGGTGGGTTCAGGTGTGTGCAGGTGTGGTTTTGAGAGGTTTTGGGTGGGGTTTGAGGGGTTTCAGGTGAGGTTTGAGGGTTTTCAGGTGGATTCAGGTGAGGTTTGGGAGGGTTCAGGTGAGGCTCAGGTGAAGCTCAGGTGTGTGGAGGTGTACCCCAGGTGCGCCCAGGTGTCCCCAGGTGCTTTCAGCTGTATCAAGGTGTATCCAGGTGTACCCCAGGTGCCCCCAGGTGCACCCCAGGTGCCCCTAGGTGCTTTCAGCTGTATCCAGGTGTACCCTAGATGCCCCCAGGTGTACCCCAGGTGTACCCAAGTGCCCCCAGGTGTACCCTAGATGCCCCCAGGTGTACCCCAGGTGTACCCCAGGTGTACCCCAGGTGCCCCTAGGTGCTTTCAGCTGTATCCAGGTGCCCCCAGGTGCCCCCAGGTGTACCCAAGTGCCCCCAGGTGTACCCAAGTGCCCCCAGGTGTACCCTAGATGCCCCGAGGTGCCCCCAGGTGTACCCCAGGTGCTTTCAGCTGTATCCAGGTGTACCCTAGATGCCCCCAGGCGTACCCCAGGTGCGCCCAGGTGCGCCCAGGTGCTTTCAGCTGTATCAAGGTGTATCTAGGTGTATCCTAGGCGTACCCCAGGTGCCCCCAGGTGTGCGCCCAGGTAAGCCGGGCCCACCTGTGCGGCAGCAAACCATCCGCGAGCTGTTCGACATGGCGCCCGAGGAGGCGGCGCGGGACAGGGAGCCCGGGGACAAAGATGGCGACCGCGACACGGGGGACAAAGATGGCGACAGGGACAACGACGACGACGACGACCCGGCGGCCACGGGCAGGACGCAGATCCTGGAACAGGTGAGGCTCACCTGGGCACACCTGGGCGCTCCTGGGGGGGGGGGGGGGGAAGGTGGGGGTAGTGGTGACGGGTGTGGTCGGTGTCACCGAATGTCACTGGCGGTCCCCAAACGGTTCCGAGGTTCCTGATGGCCCCAAATGTGCCCAATGTCCCCAAATGTCCCCAATCCCATCAATGTCCCCAACGCCCTGAGCGTCCCCAATGTCTCCAATGTCCCCGATCCCTCAAATGTCCCCAATGTCCCCAGTGTCTCCAGTGACCCCAATGTCCCCAATGTCCCCAATGTCCCCAATGTCCCCAATGTCCCCAATGTCCCCAATGTCCCCGATCCCTCAAATGTCCCCAATGTCCCCAATGTCCCCCATGTCCCCAATGTCTCCAATGACCCCAATCCCCTGATTGTCCCCAATGCCCTGAGTGTCCCCAATGTCCCCGATGTCCCCGATCCCTCAAATGTCCCCAATGTCCCCAATGACCCCAATGTCCCCAAATGCCCCCAATGTCCCCAATGCCCTCATTGTCCCCAATGTCCCCAATGTCCCTAATGTCTCCAATGACCCCAACAATCTGAGTGTCCCCAATGTCCCCAATGCCCTGAACGTCCCCAAACCCCTGAGTGTCCCCAATGTCCCCAGGCTCTGTGCGGGGCCGAGGACCCCAAGGACATCTGGGCTGTGTCCCCAATGTCCCCAATGTCCGAAATCTCCCTAATGTCCCAAATGTCTCCAATGTCCCTGATTGTCCCCAATGTCCCTAAATCCCCTGAGTGTCCCCAATCCCCCCAATGTCCCCAATGTCCCCAATGCCCTGAGTGTCCCCAATGTCCCCAATGTCCCCAACGTCCCCAATGTCCCCAGGCTCTGTGCGGGGCTGAGGACCCTGAGGACATCTGGGCTGTGTCCTCAATGTCCCCAATGTCCCCAATGTCCCCGATCCCTCAAATGTCCCAAATGTCCCCAAATCCCCTCAATGTCCCCGATGTCCCCAATGACCCCAATGCCCTGAGTGTCCCCAAATCCCCTGATTGTCCCCAACATCCCCAGTGTCCCCAATGTCCCCAATGTCCCCAACGTCCCCAGGCGCTGTGCGGGGCCGAGGACCCCGAGGACATCCGGGCTGTGTCCCCAGTGTCCCCAATGTCCCCAGTGTCCCCAATCCCCTCCATGTCCCCAACGTCCCCAATGCCCTGAGTGTCCCCAATGTCCCCGATGATCCCAATATCCCCTGATGGTCCTCAATGTCCCCAATTCCCCCAAATGTCCCCAATGTCCCCAATGTCCCTAAATCCCCTGAGTGTCCCCAATCCCCCCAACGTCCCCAATCCCCCCAATGTCCCCAATGTCCCCAACGTCCCCAATGTCCCCAATGTCCCCAATGTCCCCAATCCCCCCAATGTCCCCAACGTCCCCAATGTCCCCAATGTCCCCAATGTCCCCAATCCCCCCAGTGTCCCCAATGTCCCCAATGTCCCCAACGTCCCCAACGTCCCCAATGTCCCCAATCCCCCAAATGTCCCGAAATCCCCTGAGTGTCCCCAGTGTCCCCAATGTCCCCAATGTCCTGAGTGTCCCCAATGTCCCCAATCCCCCCAACGTCCCCAATGTCCCCAATCCCCCCAATGTCCCCAACGTCCCCAATGTCCTCAATCCCCCCAATGTCCCCAATCCCCCAAATGTCCCCAACGTCCCCAATGTCCCCAATGTCCCCAACGTCCCCAATGTCCTCAATGTCCCCAATCCCCCCAATGTCCCCAATGTCCCCAGGCGCTGTGTGGGGCCGAGGACCCCGAGGACATCCGGGCTGTGTCCCCATTGTCCCCAATGTCCCCAATCCCCCAAATGTCCCCAATGCCCTGAATGTCCCAAATCCTCTGAATGTCCCCAATTCCCCCAAATGTCCCCAATGTCCCTGATCCCTCAAATGTCCCCAAATCCCCTCAATGTCCCCAGTGTCCCCAATGTCCCCAATGTCCCCAGGCTCTGTGCGGGGCCGAGGACCCCGAGGACATCCGGGCGGCGTCGCAGGCGCAGGCCGAGCGCGTGGCCGCCATGGCCGAGTTCAGCGAGAGCCTGAGCCCCGAGGAGGGGGGAGGGGCCCCCGAGGGCGCCGAGGAGGAGCTGAGCAAAGCGGAGCAGGAGATCGCCGCCCTGGTGGAGCAGGTGAGCAATTACCTGGGGCACAGGTGAGAAGGGGAGGAGTCACCTGGGGACAGGTGAGAAGGGGGAGGAGTCACCTGGAAAAATTCCCCAAAAAATTCTGGAAAAATTCCCAAAAAATTCTGGAAAAATTCCCAAAAAATTCTGGAAAAATTCCCAAAAAATCCCAAAAAAAACCCCAAAAAATCCAAAAAAATCCCCCCAAAACATCCCAAAAAATCCCCCAAAAATCCCCAAAGATTCACAAAAAATCCCCCCAAAAAATCCCGAATAATTCCCAAAAAATCCTAAAAAATCTCCAAAAAATCCACAAAAAAAATCCCAGAAAAATCCCCAAAAAATCCTGGAAGAATTCCCAAAAAATCCCGCAAAAATCCCCGAAAATTCCTCAAAAATTCCCCAAAAATTCCCAAAAAATTCCCAAAATATCTTGGAAAAATTCCAAAAAAAATCCAAAAAAATTCTGGAAAAATCCTGGGCACAGGTGAGGTGGGGGAGGGGAGATCGCCGCCCTGGTGGAGCAGGTGAGCAATTACCTGGGGCACAGGTGAGAAGGGGAGGAGTCACCTGGGGACAGGTGAGAAGGGGGAGGAGTCACCTGGAAAAATTCCCAAAAAAATTCTGGAAAAATTCCCAAAAAATTCTGGAAAAATTCCCAAAAAATCCCCAAAAAAAACCCCCAAAAAATCCAAAGAAATCCCCCCAAAACATCCCAAAAAATCCCCCAAAAATCCCAAAAAAATTCATAAAAAATCCCCCCAAAAAATCCCGAATAATTCCCAAAAAATCCTAAAAAATCTCCAAAAAATCCACAAAAAAAATCCCAGAAAAATCCCCAAAAAATCCTGGAAGAATTCCCAAAAAATCCCGTAAAAATCCCCCAAAATTCCTCAAAAATTCCCCAAAAATTCCCAAAAAATTCTATAAAAATTCCCAAAAAATCTTGGAAAAATTCCAAAAAAAATCCAAAAACATTCTGGAAAAATCCTGGGCACAGGTGAGGTGGGGGAGGGGAGATCGCCGCCCTGGTGGAGCAGGTGAGCAATTACCTGGGGCACAGGTGAGAAGGGCAGGAGTCACCCGGGGACAGGTGAGAAGGGGGAGGAGTCACCTGGAAAAATTCCCAAAAAAATTCTGGAAAAATTCCAAAAAAATTCTGGAAAAATTCCCAAAAAATCCCCCAAAAAACCCCAAAAAATCCAAAAAAATCCCCCCAAAACATCCCCAAAAATCCCAAAAAATTCACAAAAAATCCCCCCAAAAAATCCCGAATAATTCCCAAAAAATCCTAAAAAATCTCCAAAAAATCCACAAAAAAATCCCAGAAAAATCCCCAAAAAATCCTGGAAGAATTCCCAAAAAATCCCGTAAAAATCCCCCAAAATTCCTCAAAAATTCCCAAAAAATTCTATAAAAATTCCCAAAAAATCTTGGAAAAATTCCAAAAAAAATCCAAAAACATTCTGGAAAAATCCTGGGCACAGGTGAGGTGGGGGAGGGGAGATCGCCGCCCTGGTGGAGCAGGTGAGCAATTACCTGGGGCACAGGTGAGCTGGGAGACTCATCAGGAAAAATAAAAAAAAAAATCCCCAAAAAATCCGTAAAAATTCCCCAAAAAACCGTGCAAAAATTCCCCCAAAATTCCCCAAAAAATCCCGAATAATTCCCAAAAAGTCCCAAAAAAATCCACAAAAAAATCCCCAAAAAATCCCAAAAAAATCCCCCAAAAATCCCAAAAAATCCCCAAAAAATCCCGTAAAAATTCCCCAAAAAATCCTGCAAAAAGTCCCAAAAAATCCTGGAAAAAGTCCCCAAAAAATCCATCAAAAATCCCATAAAAATCCCATAAAAATCCTGGGCACAGGTGAGGTGGGGGAGGAGTCACCTGGAAAAATTTAAAGAAAAATCCCCAAAAAATTCCGTAAAAATTCCCCAAAAAATCCTGAAAAAATTCCCCAAAAATTCCATAAAAGTCCTGTAAAAATTCCCAAAAAATCCCGAAAAAGTTGTGAGAAAATTCGCAAAAAGTCAAGAAAAAATTCCCAAAAAATCCCTGAAAAATCCCATAAAAATTCCCAAAAAATCCTGCAAAAATCCTCAAAAAATCCTGAAAAAATTGAGCCAAAATTCCTAAAAAATCCTGTAAAAATCCCCAAAAATTCCCAAAAAAACCCCGCAAAAAGCCCCAAAAATTTCCAAAAAAAATCCCCCAAAATTAAAAAAAAAATCCTGAAAAAATTCCGTAAAAATTCCCCCAAAATCCTGGAAAAGTTGTGCGAAAATTCCATTAAAAATCCCCAAAAAAACCCCCGCAAAACTCTCTAAAACAATCCCCAAAAAATTTTAAAAAATCCACAAAAAATCCCCCCAAAAAATCCCAAAGAATCCTAAAAAGTCTTAAAAAAAAAAACCCTAAAAAATCCAAAAAAATCCCCCAAAAAACCCCAAAAAATCCTCAAAAAACCCCCAAAAAAATCCCCAAAAAATCCCCAAAAAATCCCCCAAAAAATCCCAAAAAAATCCCCCAAAAAATCCCCAAAAAATCCCCAAAAAATCCCCAAAAAACCCCCAAAAACCCCCAAAAATCCCCAAAAAATCCCCAAAAAATCCCCAAAAAATCCCCAAAAAACCCCCAAAAAATCCCCAAAAATCCCCAAAAAATCCCCAAAAAATCCCCAAAAATCCCCCAAAAAACCCCCAAAAATCCCCAAAAAACCCCCAAAAAATCCCCAAAAATCCCCAAAAAATCCCCAAAAAATCCCCAAAAATCCCCAAAAAATCCCCAAAAATCCCCCAAAAAACCCCCAAAAATCCCCAAAAAACCCCCAAAAAATCCCCAAAAAACCCCCAAAAATCCCCAAAAAAATCCCCCAAAAAACCCCCAAAAATCCCCAAAAAACCCCCAAAAACCCCCAAAAAATCCCCAAAAAACCCCCAAAAACCTCCTGGTACCCCCTTTTTCCCCGGGATTTTTTTAATGGTGAACCCCCGATAATTTTTTTTTTTGGGGGTGGGGGTCTCGGGGGTTCTCCCCCTCCCCAAAATCCCCCCAAAAATCCCCCCCAAAAATTTCCAGCTGACCCCCATCGAACGTTACGCCATGAACTTCCTGGAGGCGTCGCTCGAGGACGTCAGCAGGGAGGAGCTGAAACAGGCCGAGGTGGGGGGGGTTTGGGGGGGATTTTGGGGGGTCCTGGAGGCTTTTGGGGGGTCCTGAGGGGTTTTTGGGGGGGATTTTGGGGGCTCCTGGGGGATTTTGGGGGGGTCCTGAGGGGTTTTTGGGGGGTTCTATAGAAGTTTTGGGGGGGTCCTGGAGGGTTTTGGGGGGTCCTGGAGGGATTTTGGGGGGTCTTGAGGGGATTTTGGGGGGTCCTGAGGGGTTTCTGGGTGAATTTTGGGGGGATTTTAGGGGGTCCTGAGTGTTTTGGGGGGTCCTGAGGGGTTCTGGGGGGGATTTTGGGGGCTCCTGGGAGGTTTTGGGGGGTCCTGGGGGCTTTTTGGGTGAATTTTGGGGGGTCCTGGGGGGTTTTTGGGGGGATTTTGGGGGGTTTTGGGAGGGTTTTGGGGGGGGTTTGGAGGGTCCTGGGGGGTTTTGGGGGGATTTTGGGGGCTCCTGGGGGATTCTGGGGGGGTCCTGAGGGGTTTTTGGGGGGTTCTATAGAAGTTTTGGGAGGGGTTTTGGGGGGGTCCTGGAGAGTTTTGGGGGGTCCTGGAGGGATTTTGGGGGGTCCTGAGGGGTTTTTGGGGGGATTTTGGAGTGTCCTGCGGGGGTTTTGGGGGGTCCTGAGGAGTTTTGGGGGGTCCTGGAGGAGATTTTGGGGCGTCCTGAGGGGATTTTGGGGGGTCTTGAGGGGTTTTGGGGTGAATTTTGGGGGGTTTGGGGGGGGATTTTTGGGGGTCCTGGGAGGTTTTGGGGGGGATTTTGGGGGGTCCTGGAGAGGTTTTTGGGGGGTCCTGGAGGAGTTTTTGGGGGGATTTTGGGGGGTCCAGAGAAGATTTTGGGGGGGTCTTGGGGAGATTTTAGGGGGTTTTGGGGGAGTTTTGAGGAGTCCTGGGGGGATTTTGGGGGGTCCTGGAGGATTTTGGGGGGTCCTGGCGGGATTTTGGGGGGTCCTGAGGGGTTTTTGGGGGTCTGGAGGGGATGTTGGGGGATTTTGGGGGGTCCTGAGGGGATTTTGGGGGGGGGGTTGGGGGGATTCTGGGGGGATTTGGGGAGGATTTTAGGGGGTCCTGGGGGATTTTGGGGGATTTTTGGGGGGTCCTGAGGAGTTTTTGGGTGAATTTTGGGGGGTTTTGGGAGGGTTTTGGGGGGTCCTGGAGGAGATTTTGGGGGGTCCTGAGGGGTTTTGGGGTGAATTTTGGGGGGTTTTGGGAGGGTTTTGGGGGGTTTTGGGGGAGATTTTGGGGGGTCTTGGGGGGGATTTTGGGGGGTCCTGAGGGGTTTTTGGGGGGTCCTGGGGGATTTGGGGGGAGTTTTAGGGGGTCTTGGAGGATTTTGGGGGGTCCTGAAGGAGATTTTGGGGAGTCCTGGAGGGTTTGGGGGGTCCTGGAGGAGATTTTGGGGGGTCTTGAGAGGTTTTTGGGTGAATTTTGGGGGAGATTTTGTGGGGTCCTGAGGGGTTTTTGGGGGATTTTGGGGGGATCCTGAGTGGTTTTGGGGGGGATTTTGGGGGGACCTGGAGGGTTTTGGGGGGTCCTGAGGGATTTTAGGGGGTCTTGAGGGGTTTTTGGGTGAATTTTGGGGGATTTTGGGAGGGTTTTGGGGGATTTTGGGGGGTCTTGAGGGGTTTTGGGGTGAATTTTGGGGGGTTTTGAGAGAGTTTTGGGGGGTTTTTGGGGGGATCCTGAGTGGTTTTGGGGGGATTTTGGGGGATCCTGGGAGGATTTTGGGGGGTCCGGGGGGGATTTTGGGGGAATTTTGGGGGCGGTTTGGGGGATTCTGGGGGGATTTGAGTGGATTTTGGGGGGATCTGGGGGGGTTTTGGGGGGTCCTGAGGGGATTTTGGGGGGTCCTGAGGGGTTTCTGGGTGAATTTTGGGGGGTTTTTGTGGGGTTTTGGGGGGTCCTGGGGGGTTTTTGGGTGAATTTTGGGGGGTCCTGGGGGGTTTTGGGCGGTTTTTGGGGGGTCCTGAGTGGTTTTGGGGGGGATTTTGGGGGGTCCTGAGGGGTTTTGGGGGGTCTTGGGGGGTTTTTGGGGGATCCTGAAGGATTTTGGGGGGTCCTGAGGGGATTTTGCGGGAACCTGAAGGGTTTTGGGGGGTCCTGGGGAGTTTTTGGGGGAATTTTGGGGGGTCCTGGGGGGTTTTTGGGGGGATTTTGGGGGGTTTTGGGGGGGTTTTGGAGGGTCCTGGGGGATTTTGGGGGGTCCTGTGGGGTTTTTGGGGGGTTTTGGGGGATCCTGGGAGAATTTTGGGGGAACTTTGGGGGGTCCTGAAGGATTTGGGGGGGATTTTGGGGGGTTCTGGGTGGGTTTTGGGGGGTTCTGGAAGAGTTTGGGGAAATCAATTTAAATTTGGGGGGGATCCATTTAAATTCGGGGGATCCCCAATTGGGTCTGGGGTCTCATTGGTGGGATTTGGGGTTGGAAGAGTCCATTTAGAATTTGGGGGGGTTTAAAAAAGCCTGTTATTAATTTGGGAACGTCCCAAAAATTCAGCGGTGGGGGGGTCAATTTGACCTTGGAGCAGTAATTTGAATTTGGGATGATCCATTTAAATTTACAGGGGGTCCCCAATTGGGTCTGGGGTCTCATTGATGGGATTTGGGGTTGGGAGAGACCATTTAGAATTGGGGGGGAGTTCAAAGAGTTTCTAAAGGATTGGGAAGGTACCAAAAAGTCAGGAGGGGTCAATTTGAATTTGGGGCATTAATTTGAATTTGGGATGATCCATTTAAATTTAGGGGGGGGTCCCCAATTGGGTCTGGGGTCTCATTGATGGGATTTGGGGTTGGGAGAGTCCATTTGGAATTCGGGGGGGGTTAAAAAAGCTTCTAAAGAATTGGGAAGGTACCAAAAAACTTGGGGGGGGTCAATTTAAATACGGGGGGATTGATTTAAATTCGGGTGGGTCCATTTGAATTTAGGGGGGGTCCCCAATTGGGTCTGGGGTCTCATTGATGGGATTGGGGGTTGGAAGAGTCCATTTGGAATTCGGGGGGGGTTAAAAGAGCTTTTAAAGAATTGGGAAGGTACCAAAAAACTTGGGGGGGTTCAATTTAAATTTGGGGGGATTGATTTAAATTCGGGTGGGTCCACTTAAATTTAGGGGGGGTCCCCAATCGGGTCTGGGGTCTCACCTGGCCCCTCCCCCCACCCCCCAGGAGCAGGTGGAGGCCGCCCGCAAGGACATCGACCAAGCCAAGGGGGGCGGGGGCCGCTTCCGGTTCCCCCCCCCGCCCCAGGACGGGGAGGAAGAGGAGGAGGAGGAGGAAGAGCCCCGGGGAGCCGCCATGACGGGGGGAGGGGCGTCGGCGACGGCGGCCATGATGGGAGGGGGAGGGGCCGCGGGAGAGGAGGAGCCTCAGGGTGGGGGAGGGGGAGGGGCGGAGCGAGGAGGGGGTGGGGGAGGGGAGAGGGGGGGTGGGGGAGGGGAGAGGGGCGGATCCCGGAAGCCGCGGAGGGCCCGGGGCCCGAATCCCCGCCCCCCCCACCCCGAGAGGCCGGGGACGCGCGCCAGCCAGAGGCTGCGGGCGGTGACGTCACCGGCGACGTCATCGGCGGCGCCGCAGGTCGCCCCGGCGACGCCGGAAGCGCCGGCGGCGCAGCAGAACGCGGTGACGTCATCGCCGCCCGCCGCGACGTCGCCGGCGTCGCCGGTGCCGCCTCAGGCCACGCCCCCGCCTTCCCCGCCCCCTCCAGTGACGTCACCGCCTCCCCCCGCCGCGTCACCGCCGCCCCCCGCGGTGACGTCATCGCCGCCCCCGCCCCCCGCCGCGACGCCGCCGCCGCCCCCCGCGGCGACGTCACCGCCTCCCCCGCCCCCCGCCGTGACGTCACCTCCGCCCCCTGCCCCCGCGTCGCCGCCGCCCCCCCCCAACCCCCTCCCCCCACCCTCCCCCAGGAGGAGCCACGCCCTTCCCCAAGCCCCGCCCCTCCCGCCCCTCCCCCTCCCCGGCGGCGCCGCAGCGCCGACACCGAGATCCGGCAGAGCCGCGGCTCCGGCCCGGCCGCCAAAGTCCTGCGGACGCTGCCCGGGCGCCTCGTCACCGTCCTGGAGACCCCGCCCCCCTCCGCCATGACAGGGGGAGGGGCTTCCCGCGCCCGGCGGCGTCCCCGGGACCACGCCCAGCAAGCCCCGCCCCCTCCTCCTCCTCCTCCATCGTCCTCATCCTCTTCTTCATCTTCATCTTCCTCTCCTTCCTCGTCGGCCCCTCCCCCGCCCAAACGCCGGCGCGGCCGCCCCCCGAAACGGCGCCTCTTGGGCGGGGGAGGGGCGCGGTCCCGTCGGCGTCGACGTCACGGGGGAGGGGCCCAGCGCCCCGCCCCCACCCCCTCGGAAAGCCGGAAGCGCCGGGGTCGCCCCATGCGAGGTTTGGGGGGGGGAGGGGAAAGGGCGGGGCAGTCGCCGCCCCGGAAGAAGAGGAGGGGGCGCCCACCCAAGATGGCGTCGGGGGAGGGTGGGAGCGGGGGAGGGGAAGGGTCGAACCCGCCCAGCCCCCGCCCGGCCACGCCCACCCCGGCCAGGACCACCCGGGCGAGGCCGGGGGCGCCTTTGGCCCCGCCCCTTCAGCGGGAGCCGCGGCGGAGGCCACGCCCGGCCGAGGACAGCGGAGACGAGGGCGTGGCCACTTCCGGAAGCGGGGGAGGGGCGAGGAGGAGGGAGCCCCACCCCCCACCCCCGGCCAAGAGGAGGAGGCGAGGGGGAGGGGCGAGGCCCATGGCCGCCAGGAGGAGGCGCCGCGGTCACCGGGGCTCGGCCGCCGCCGCCCCGCCCCGCCGGTTGCAGCCCCCGCGGCGCTGCGCGGCGTCCCCCGCGCAGGGCGGGGGAGGGGCGGCGCCCCAGGACCCCCCCGCGGGGGTGGGGGCGGCCCTGAGGGGGAGGAAGGCCAAGACGTGACGGGCGAGGCAAGATGGCGGCGGCGAGAGGGAAGGGGGAAGGGAAGATGGCTGACGGTTGAGGGTGGGGCTCAAAATGGCCGACGGAGACCTGGGGGCAGTCACGTGATCTCTGGTAAGGCCAATATGGCTGACTCGGTGACCTTCGGTTGACCCCAATTGAGCGACGGTTTGAGCTTTGCTTGACTTCAAGATGGCCGACGCGGTTATCGTCGGGTGAGACAAATATGGCCGACAATGGGGCGCCATAATGGCCGACAAAGTGGGCCCAATATGGCGGACGTGGTGGCTTTTTATAGACCTCAATATGGCTGACAGAAGAGGTTTCGGTTGACCCCAATATGGCTGACAGAAAGATTCCAAAATGGCCGACAAAGTGATTCCAATATGGCCGACGCCATGACCTTTGGTTGACCGCAATATGGCTGACAGAAAGATTCCAATATGGCCGACAAAGTGATTGCAATATGGCTGACCCTGTGACCTTTGCTTTCCCTCGATATGGCTGACAGAAATGACGTTTGAATGACCTCAATATGGCCCAAAGGGCAACCCTTAATTTTCCAAAATGGCCGACAAAGTGATTCCAATATGGCCGACACGGTGACCTTTAGTTGACCTCAATATGGCAGACAAAGCGATTCCAATATGGCCGACAAAGCGATTCCAATATGGCCGACAAAGTGACCTCTGATTGGCCCCAATATGGCCGCCACACTGAATCCAAGATGGCCGACCTCACCTCTCCATTCCATCACTTCCGGCAGCCATCTTGCATTTAGTGACACCATCGTGGTGATGTCATCCCAAAGAGTGAGCTCGTATTGGAAACTGTGATGTCATCTCTGGTGGCCATATTGAAATTGGTGATGTCATAGCTTGGACTTAGTAAAATCGCCGCTGGGCGCCATCTTAGACCTGGTGACGTCATTGGTAGTGGCCATCTTGTTTGCAGTGGCCATTTTCACTTCCGGCGGCCATCTTGCCGCTCAGCATCTGTTTTAATTTGTCACGTGACCTGGCAGCCATCTTGCCTCTCATCAACCTCAGCGATGCCCGGCAGCCATCTTGATTCCTGGCAACCATCTTGACTACAGATTTGACGGCCATCTTGACTCTGACCATCATGTGACCCGGCAGCCATTTTAACCACGGGAAGAAACCCGGCAGCCATCTTGACTGTGACCATTACATGACCCGGCAGCCATTTTAACCAAAAGAGGAAACCCGGCAGCCATCTTGCCTGCTGGCGGCCATCTTGACTGTGACCATTACATGACCCGGTAGCCATTGTAACCAATGGAAGAAACCCGGCAGCCATCTTGTTTGCTGGCAGCCATCTTGACTGTGACCATTACGTGACCCGGCAGCCATTTTAAACAGAAGAGGAAACCTGGCAGCCATCTTGCCTGCTGGCAGCCATCTTGACTGTGACCATTACGTGACCCGGCAGCCATTTTAACCAGAAGAGGAAACCCGGCAGCCATCTTGTTTGCTGGCGGCCATCTTGACTGTGACCATTACGTGACCCGGCAGTCATTTTAACGACAAGAAGAAACATGGCGGCCGTCTTGACTGACCATCCTGTGACCCGGCAGCCATTTTAACCAGAAGAGGAAACCTGGCAGCCATCTTGCCTGCTGGCGGCCATCTTGACTCTGAACAACACGTGACCCGGCAGCCATTTTAACGAAAAAAAGAAACCTGGCGGCCATCTTGGCTCTGACCATCCTGTGACCCGGCAGCCATTTTAACCAGAAGAGGAAACCTGGCAGCCATCTTGACTGTGACCATTACGTGACCTGGCAGCCATTTTAACCAGAAAAGGAAACCTGGCAGCCATCTTGCTTGCTGGCGGCCATCTTGACTCTGAACAACACGTGACCCGGCAGCCATCTTGACTACGAGCCCACCACGAAGCCTCTCGGCCGCCATCTTGAATCAGGACCGGGCCCAGCAGAGTCATGGAGGGGGGTGGGGGGGGGGGGGGACAGTTTTGGGGGGGGGGGGAGGGGCGTTTTTTCACCCCCCTTTTCCCTTCCCCCCGCCGCCATCTTGTTGTAAAATTGGTTCCTTTTGAACCCGATCTATGCAAAGGTGCTTTGTGCCGGGCCGGGGGTGGGGGTGGGGGGAGGGGAGAGGGGGGGAGGGGCCAAGTTTTTGGGGTGGGGGTGGGGATGGTGGGGGAGGGGGGTGGGAGGGAGTTTCCCTGCCCCTCCCCCACCCCACCCCATCAAAGCTTTTCCTGCCATGAATAAAAAGGGTTAAAAAATCCAAAATTTGGGGGGGGCGGGGGGAATTTGGGGTGAATTTGGGGGTGGGGGGGGATGGGGGCGATTTTTGGGGGGTCCCCAGAGGGAATTCGGGGTCACTTTGGGGGAATTTTGGGGGGTCCCCAGGGGGATTTTGGGGTCTTTTTTGGGGGAATTTGGGGGATGCCCAAGAAGATTTTTGGATCTTTTTGGGGGTCCCCAAGAAGATTTTGGGTCGTTTTTGGGAATTTAGGGAATTTTGGGGTCCCCAGCAAGATTTTTGGGGTCACTTTTGGGAATTTGGGGAAATTTTTGGGGGTCCCCAGGAAGATTTTGGGACTTTTTTGGGAATTTTAGGGAATTTTGGGGGTCCCCAGGAAGATTTTTGGGTCTTTTTTGGGGTTCCCAAGGAGATTTTTGGGTCTTTTTTGGGAGTTTTGGGGGGTCGCCAGGAAGATTTTTGGGGTCACTTTTAGGGATTTCAGGGAATTTTGGGGGGGTCCCCAGGATTTGGAGGATTTTAGGGGAATTTTGGGGTCACTTTTGGAAATTTTAGGGAATTTTGGGGGTACCCAGGAAGATTTTTGGGTCTTTTCGGGGAATTTTAAGGAATTTTGGGGGTCCCCAGGAAGATTTTGGGGTCCCCAAAGTGATTTTTGGGTCTTTTTTGGGAATTTTGGGGACCCCAGGAAAATTTTTGGGTCTTTTTTGGAAATTTGGGGAAATTTTTGGGGGTCCCCAGGAAGATTTTTGGGTCTTTTTTGGGAATTTTAGGGAATTTTGGGGTCCCCGGGGGGATTTTTGGGGTCCCCAAAGAGATTTTTGGGTCTTTTTTGGGAATTTTGGGGTCCCCAGGAAAATTTTTGGGTCTTTTTTGTGAATTTGGGGAAATTTTTGGGGGTCCCCAGGAAGATTTTGGGGTCTTTTTTGGGAATTTTAAGGAATTTTGGGGTCCCCGGGGGGATTTTGGGGTCACTTTTCTGGATTTTAGGGAATTTTGGGGTCCCCAGGAAGATTTTTGGGGTCTTTTTTGGGAATTTTAAGGAATTTTGGGGGTTCTCAGGAACATTTTTGGGTCTTTTTTGGGAATTTTAGGGAATTTTTGGGGGTCCCCGAGTGGATTTGAGAGATTTTTCCATGGGGGAATTTTTTGGGATTCCCAAAAAGATTTGGGGGGTCTTTTTGGGGGGATTTTTGGGAATTTTGGGGGTCCCCAGGAAGATTTTTGGGTCTTTTTTGGGAATTTTCGGGGGGGGGTGTTCTTTTAAACCTGGGGGGGGGGATTTGGGGCATCCCAGGGGTAGGTTTTTGGGGATTTGAGGATTTTTAGGGGTTCCCTGAAGGATTTGGGGGAATTCGAGGCGTTTTGGGGGGGTCTCAAACGTTTTGGGGGGTCCCCAAAATTCCCAAAATCCCCAAAATTCCCAAAATCCGTTTGTGGGCCCCACCTCCAACATCGCCGCTTTAAGAACGTCCCGTTACCCCTTTAAGAGCGGCGGCGCAGCCTTTCCCCGCTCTTCCGCCTTTCCCATGGCAAGGGGGGCGTGGCTTTAAGCCTCGACCAATTACAAAGCGCAGAGCCGCGTTGGGGGCGTGGCCAGCGTGTATCAGCCAATCAGATTTGACGGTGGGAGCGGCCCGCGCATGCGCGCTGAGGCGGCGCCGACGGCGGCTCCGGCTCCGGTGAGCACTGAGGGGGGGGGGGCGGGAAAAACCCTTTAAAAAAAAAAACCCAAAAAAGCCCCAAAATCGCTGGAAATCGACCCAAAACGACCCCAAATCCCTTCGGAATCACCCCCGAAACCCCCCCGAGAATTCCCGGGATTTTCCCGGGCGCCTTTCCCGCCCTCTCCCCTCAGGATCCTCCTCAAGCCGCCATTTTGTCCCCTCAGGCGGCTCCGAGCTCTCAAAAAGCCTCAAAAATCGCCCGAATTTCGCCCAAAATGCCCCAAAATCCCCTCCCGTTACCCCCTACAAACCCCCTCAGATCCATCCTGTTGAAAAATTCCCAAATTTTCCACAAAAATTTAATTCACAAAGCTTCCCACATCCCAAAAATCGGCGAAAATATTCAGGATTTCTGTCCCCAAATCCGCCAAATTTCTTTCCTGGGATTGTCCCCTAAACTTTTTGCGTCTTAAATGTCCCAAATTTAGGTTTTTTCACCCCAAAATTCGCTTAAATTCCGTTAAAATCTTACCCGGTTCGCTCAGTGAGTCGCAAATCTTGAATTTTTTCCAAAACTTCGCCCGAAATTTAAATTTTTTCCCCTCGAAATCGCGTTAAAAAAATCAGAATTTTTTGCAAAGTTTTCTCGTTAGTTGCTAAAATTCTCTTTGAGGATTTTTAAAGCGTAAAAAAAAAAGGAAAGTAAAATTTAAATATCCCCAAAATTCCCCTAAATCCCCTAAATTTGTTCAGGAATTCCCCCAAATTTTTTCCGGGACCTCCCCCCAAAATTTTTATTAAATCCCCCCCAAAAAAAAACTTTGTAAAATCCCCTCAAAAATTCCTCAAAATCCTCCTCAAAAATCTCCGAAAATTCCCCCCAAAATCCACTCGGGACCCCCCAAAATTTCCCCAAATTCCCCCCCAAAAAATTCCCAAAAAATTCCCCCCAAATCCCCCTAAAAATTCCCAAAAATTCCCCCAATTGCCCCCCAAAAAATCCCAAAATTCCCCCCAAAAATTCCTCCCAAATCCCCTCAAAATTCCCCAAAAATCCCCAAAATCCCCCCAAAATCCCCCCAGATTCCCTCGGGACCCCCCAAAATTTCCCCAAATCCCCCAAAATTGCCCCAAATCCCCCTCAGGACCCCCCCAAATCCCCCTAAAACCCCCCCAAATTTCCAGAAATCCCCCCAAATTTTCCCCAAATCCCCCCCCAGGGCCCCCCAAATTCCCCCAAAATCCCCTCAGGACCCCCCAAAATCCCCCCAAACCCCCCCTGACCCCCCCAAATCCCCCCAGAAATCCCCAAATTCCCCTCAGGACCCCTCAAAATCCACTCAGGACCCCCCAAATTCCCCCAAATCCCCTCCCAGGACCCCCCAAAACCCCCCCAAATCCCCCCAAAATCCACTCAGGACCCCCCAAAATCTCCCCAAATCCCCCCCAAAATTTCCCCAAACCCCCAAAATTTCCCCCAAACCCCCCCTAAAATCCCCCAAAATCCACTCAGGACCCCCCAAAATTTCCCCAAATCCCCCCAAATTTTCCCCAAATCCCCCCAAATTTTCCCCAAATCCCCTCTCAGGACCCCCCAAAATCTCCCCAAATTCCCCTCTGGACCCCCCAAATTTCCCCAAATCCCCCCTAAAATCCCCAAAATCCCCCGGACCCCCCAACTCCACTCAGGACCCCCCACATCCCCCAAATTCACCCCAAATCCCCCCAAAATCCACTCAGGACCCCCCAAAATCTCCCCAAATCCCCCCAAACCCCCCCTGACTCCCCCAAATCCCCCCAGAAATCCCCAAATTCCCCTCAGGACCCCCCAAAGTCCACTCAGGACCCCCCAAAATCTCCCCAAATCCCCCCCCAGGACCCCCCCAGATTCCCTCAGGACCCCCAAAATCTCCCCAAATCTCCCCAAAACCCCCAAATTCCCCCAAAATCCCCTCAGGACCCCCCAGAATTTCCCCAAATCTCCCTCAAACCCCCAAAATCCCCCCAGAGTCCACTCAGGACCCCCCAAAATTCCCTCACATCCCCCCCCAGGACCCCCCCAACTCCACTCAGGACCCCCCAAATCTCCCCAAATCCCCCCAGGACCGCCCAAAATCTCCCCAAATCCCCCCCAGGACCCCCCAAATTTCCCCCCAAATTCCCCCCAGGACCCCCCAAAATCTCCCCAAATCTCCCCAAAACCCCCAAAATCCTCCCAAAGTCCACTCAGGACCCCCCAAAATCCCCCCAAATTCCCCCAAAATCCCTTCAGGACCCCCCAAATTTTCCCCAAATCCCCTCCCAGGACCCCTCAAATCCCCCCAAAATTCCCCAAAAAATCCACTCAGGACCCCCCAAATTTCCCCAAATCCCCCCTAAAATCCCCCAAATCCCCCCCAGGACCCCCCCAACTCCACTCAGGACCCCCCAAATCCCCCCAAAATCCACTCAGGACCCCCCAAAATCTCCCCAAATCCCCCCAAACCCCCCTGACCCCCCCAAATCCCCCCAGAAATCCCCAAATTCCCCTCAAGCCCCCCCAAAATCCACTCAGGACCCCCCAAATTCCCCCCAAATCCCCCCCAAATTTCCCCAAACCCCCAAAATCTCCCCAAATCCCCCCTAAAATCCCCAAAATTCCCCAAAATCCCCCCCCAGGACCCCCCCAACTCCACTGAGGACCCCCCAAATCCCCCCAAATTCACCCCAAATCCCCCCAAAATCCACTCAGGACCCCCCGAAATCTCCCCAAATCTCCCCAAAACCCCCAAGATCCTCCCAAAGTCCACTCAGGACCCCCCAAAACCCCCCCAAATCCCCCCAAAATCCCCTCAGGACCCCCCAAATTTTCCCCAAATCCCCTCCCAGGACCCCCCCAAATCCCCCCCAAATTCCCCAAAAAATCCACTCAGGACCCCCCAAATTTCCCCAAATCCCCCTAAAATCCCCAAAATCCCTCCCAGGACCCCCCCAACTCCACTCAGGACCCCCCAAATCCCCCCAAATTCACCCCAAATCCCCCCAAAATCCGCTCAGGACCCCCCAAAATCTCCCCAAATCCCCCCAAACCCCCCCTGACCCCCCCAAATCCCCCCAGAAATCCCCAAATTCCCCTCAGGACCCCCCAAAATCCACTCAGGACCCCCCAAAATCTCCCCAAATTCACCCAAAATCCACTTAGGACCCCCCATATCCCCCCAAAATCCCCTCAGGACCGCCCAAACCCCCCCCAAATCCCCCCAAAATCCACTCAGGACCCCCCAAAATCTCCCCAAATCTCCCCAAAACCCCCAAAATCCCCCAAAATCCCCTCAGGACCCCCCAAACCCCCCCCAAATCCCCCCAAAATCCACTCAGGACCCCCCAAAATCTCCCCAAATCCCCCCAGGACCCCCCAAATTTCCCCCAAATCCCCCCAGGACCCCCCAAATCCCCCCCAGGACCCCCCAAAATCTCCCCAAATCCCCCCCAGCCCCCCCCCCTGACCCCCCTCTTTGTGCCCCTCCCCCCCCCCCAGGTGACCATGGCCGGGGTCGGTGCCAAGCGGGGACCCCCCGAGGGGGGAGGGGGGGGCCCCCCCGAGAAGAGACCCCCGAGGGAGGAGCAGCCCCCGACCACCCTGATCGAGCCCCTGCGCCTGGGGGGCATCTCCTCCACGGTGAGCACACCTGGGCACACCTGGGGACACCTGGGCACACCTGGGATACACCTGGGCACACCTAGGGGGGAATAGAACACACCTGGGCACACCTCGGATACACCTGGGCACACCTGGGATGCACCTGGGCACACCTAGGGGGGAATAGAACACACCTGGGCACACCTCGGATACACCTGGGCACACCTGGGATACACCTGGGGGGGGATAGAACACACCTGGGATACACCTGGGATACACCTGGGCACACCTGGGCACACCTGGGGATACCTGGGGGGGGGATAGAACACACCTGGGCACACCTGGGGGGGATAGAACACACCTGGGCACACCTGGGATACACCTGGGCACACCTGGGGATACCTGGGGGGGGATAGAACACACCTGGGCACACCTGGGCACACCTGGGGGGGATAGAACACACCTGGGCACACCTGGGGGGGATAGAACACACCTGGGCACACCTGGGGGGGGATAGAACACACCTGGGCACACCTGGGGGGGGATAGAACACACCTGGGCATGCCTGGGATACACCTGGGCACACCTGGGGATACCTGGGGAGGGATAGAACACACCTGGGTAGACCTGGGGGCACCTGGGATACACCTGGGCACACCTGGGGGCACCTGGGATATACCTGGGCACAGCTGGGGAGGGATAGAACACACCTGGGGATACCTGGGGATACACCTGGGATACACCTGGGCACACCTGGGATACACCTGGGCACACCTGGGGAGGGAGAAATCACACCTGTGCACACCTGGGATACACCTGGGGAGGGATAAAACACACCTGGAATCCACCATTAGTCCCACAGGTGGCATTGCTGCTTGTTTATGTCTCACCTGTGTCTCACCTGTGTCTCACCGTGTCTCACCTGTCTCTCACCTGTGTCTCACCTGTATCTCACCCGTGTCTCACCTGTGTCTCACCTGTGTCTCACCTGTCTCTCACCTGTGTCACCTGTGTCTCACCTGTGTCTCACCTGTGTCTCACCTGTGTCTCACCTGTGTCTCACCTGTGTCTCACCTGTGTCTCACCTGTCTCTCACCTGTGTCTCACCTGTGTCTCACCTGTCCCTAACAACTCAATCCAGGTGTTTTTTGGGTAAAAAAACCCCAAATTTTCCAATTTTCGCCCTAAAATTTCGGGATTTTTTCAGATTTTCTCGGGGATTTTTCGCTCTCTCTGCCCCTTCACCTGTGTCTCACCTGTCCCTCACCTGTCTCACCTGTCCCACCTGTGCCACCTGTGCAGGAGGAGATGGACGTGAAGGTGCTGCAGTTCAGGAACAAGAAGCTGCCTCACCTGTCCCTTACTTGTCTCCCCTGTGTCTCACCTGTGTCTCACCTGTGTCTCACCTGTCTCTCACCTGTCTCTCACCTGTCTCTCACCCGTGTCTCACCTGTGTCTCACCTGTGTCTCACCTGTGTCTCACCCGTGTCTCACCTGTCTCTCACCTGTCTCTCACCCGTGTCTCACCTGTATCTCACCTGTGTCCCACCTGTGTCTCACCTGTGTCTCACCTGTATCTCACCTGTGTCCCACCTGTGTCTCACCTGTGTCTCACCTGTATCTCACCTGTGTCTCACCTGTCTCTCACCTGTGTCTCACCTGTATCTCACCTGTGTCTCACCTGTGTCTCACCTGTATCTCACCTGTATCTCACCTGTCTCTCACCTGTGTCTCACCCGTGTCTCACCTGTGTCTCACCTGTGTCTCACCTGTCTCTCACCTGTCTCTCACCTGTCTCTCACCTGTTTCTCACCTGTATCTCACCTGTGTCTCACCTGTGTCTCACCTGTGTCTCACCTGTCTCTCACCTGTGTCTCACCTGTGTCTCACCTGTCCCTAACAACTCAATCCAGGTGTTTTTTGGGTAAAAAAACCCCAAATTTTCCAATTTTCGCCCTAAAATTTTGGGATTTTTTCCAATTTTCTCGGGGATTTTTTGCTCTGTGCCCCCTCACCTGTCCCTCACCTGTCTCACCTGTCTCACCTGTCTCTCACCTGTGTCTCACCTGTGTCTCACCTGTCCTTAACAACCCAATCCAGGTACTTTTTGAGTCAAATAAACGAAATTTTTCCAATTTTTGCTGTAAAATTTTGGGATTTTTTCCAATTTTCTCGGGGATTTTTTGCTCTGTGCCCCGTCACCTGTGTCTCACCTGTCCCTCACCTGTCTCACCTGTCCCTCACCTGTCTCACCTGTGCCACCTGTGCCACCTGTGCAGGAGGAGATGGACGTGAAGGTGCTGCAGTTCAGGAACAAGAAGCTGGCTCACCTGTCCTTTACCTGACTCACCTGTGTCTCACCTGTATCTCACCTGTGTCTCACCTGTGTCTCACCTGTGTCTCACCTGTGTCTCACCTGTGTCTCACCTGTCTCTCACCTGTGTCTCACCTGTGTCTCACCCGTGTCTCACCCGTGTCTCACCTGTGTCTCACCTGTGTCTCACCCGTGTCTCACCTGTGTCTCACCTGTCTCTCACCTGTGTCTCACCTGTGTCTCACCTGTGTCTCACCTGTGTCTCACCTGTCTCTCACCTGTGTCTCACCTGTCTCCCACCTGTGTCTCACCTGTGTCTCACCTGTATCTCACCTGTGTCTCACCTGTGTCTCACCTGTCTCCCACCTGTGTCTCACCTGTCCTTAACAACCCAATCCAGGTACTTTTTGAGTCAAATAAACGAAATTCTTCCAATTTTCGCCGTAAAATTTTGGGATTTTTTCCGATTTTCTCGGGGATTTTTCGCTCTGTGCCCCCTCACCTGTGTCTCACCTGTCCCTCACCTGTCTCACCTGTCCCACCTGTGCCACCTGTGCAGGAGGAGATGGACGTGAAGGTGCTGCAGTTCAGGAACAAGAAGCTGGCCGAGCGGCTGGAGCAGCGCCAGGTGTGCGAGGACGAGCTGCGCGAGCGCATCGAGAAGCTCGAGAAGCGCCAGGCCACGGACGACGCCACCCTGCACCTGGTCAACAGGTACTGGGCGCAGGTGAGGCACACCTGGGCACACCTGGGCACACCTGGGATACACCTGGGATAGACCTGGGATACACCTGGGCACACCTGGGATACATCTGGGACACACCTGGGATACACCTGGGCACACCTGGGATACATCTGGGGACAGGTGAGACACACCTGGGGACACCTGGGGCACACCTGGGCACACCTGGGACACACCTGGACACACCTGAGATACACCTGGGCACACCTGGGGACACCTGGGATACACCTGGGGACACCTGGGATACACCTGGGGACAGGTGAGACACACCTGGGAACACCTGGGACACACCTGGGCACACCTGGGACAGACCTGGACACACCTGGGGACACCTGGGACACACCTGGGATACACTTGGGCACACCTGGGCACACCTGGGTACACCTGGGCACACCTGGGCACACCTGGGATACACCTGGGCACACCTGGGGGCGGCTGGGGGCACCTGGGCACACCTGGGTACACCTGGGCACACCTGGGCACACCTGGGTACACCTGGGCACACCTGGGATACACCTGGGCACACCTGGGGGCGGCTGGGGGCACCTGGGATAGGTAATAGCCAAAAAAAACGGGGTTAAAAGGGTTAAAAATGAGGATTTGGGGGCGTTAAAACACACCTGGGCACACCTGGGGACACCTGGGACACACCTGGGACACACCTGGACACACCTGGGCACACCTGGACACACCTGGGCACACCTGGGCACACCTGGGCACACCTGGGGACACCTGGGACACACCTGGAGACACACCTGGGCACACCTGGACACACCTGGGGACAGGTGAGACACACCTGGGCACACCTGGGCACACCTGGGACACACCTGGGACACACCTGGGCACACCTGGGGACACACCTGGGCACACCTGGGACACACCTGGGCACACCTGGGGCAGGTAAAACCCAAACCAAACAGGGTTGAAAGGGTTAAAAACGGGAATTTTTTTTCGCTTCTAAAAACGGAATTTTTGGGGTTTTTTTTGGGTTTTTTTTTTTAAATTTTATTTCTGGGTCAATTTTAATTAATTGTCATTAATCGTAATTAATTTTTAATTAATTTTCATTAATAATTAACCCCTTAATTGCCCATTTTTGGGGATTAATTTTGGGGTGTTTTGGGTCAATTTTGGCGATTTTTGGGTCGATTTTTTTTCTAATTTTTCTGGGAATTTTTCATCATTAATTCTAATTAATGGTAATTAATATTAATTAATAATTAATCCATTAATTGCCCAGCTGAGCTCCAGGCCCATTTTTGGGCTCATTTTGGGTCAATTTTTGTGAATTTTGGGGTTTTTTGGTGCAATTTTTTTTAAATTTTTTGTGGAAATTTTTAGAAATAATTCTAATTAATGCTAATTAATCCTAATTAATAATTAACGTGTTAATTGCCCAGCTGCACTCCGAGCTCCAGGCCCATTTTTGGGCTCATTTTGGGTCAATTTTGGCGATTTTTGGGTCAATTTTTTTTTAGATTTTTCTGGGAATTTTTCACCATTAATCCTAATTAATGCTAATTAATACTAATTAATAATTATCCCGTTAATTGCTCAGCTGCACTCGGAGCTCCAGGCCCATTTTGGGGATTAATTTGGGGGTTTTTTGGGTCAATTTTGGCGATTTTGGGGTCGATTTTTTTTTAGATGTTTCTGGGATTTTTTTACCATTAATCCTAATTAATGCTAATTAATACTAATTAATAATTAACCCGTTAATTGCCCAGCTGCACTCGGAGCTCCAGGCCCATTTTTGGGCTCATTTTGGGTCAATTTTGGTGAATTTTGGGGTTTTTTGGGTCAATTTTTTTCAGATTTTTATGGGAATTTTTTACTATTAATCCCAATTAATGCTAATTAATACTAATTAATGATTAATCTGTTAATTATCCAGCTGCACTCCGAGCTCCAGGCCCATTTTTGGGCTCATTTTGGGTCAATTTTGGCGATTTTTGGTGCAATTTTTTTTCCGATTTTTGTGGGAATTTTTAGCAATAATCCCAATTAATGGTAATTAATACTAATTAATAATTAATGCATTAATTACCCAGTTGTACAACGAGCTCCAGGCCCATTTTTGGGGATGAATTTTGGGGTTTTTTGGGTCAATTTTGGCGATTTTTTGTCAATTTTTTTTAAAATTTTTCGGGGAAATTTTTAGCAATAATCCTAATTAATGGTAATTAATACTAATTAGTAATTAATCTGTTAATTACCCAGCTGCACTCCGAGTTCCAGGCCCATTTTTGGGCTCATTTTGGGTCAATTTTGGCGATTTTTGGGTCGATTTTTTTTTAGATTTTTCTGGGATTTTTTTACCATTAATTCTAATTAATCCTAATTAATACTAATTAATAATTAACCCGTTAATTGCCCAGCTGCACTCCGAGCTCCAGGCCCATTTTTGGGCTCATTTTGGGTCAATTTTGGTGAATTTTGGGGTTTTTGGTGCCATTTTTTTCAGATTTTTGTGGGAATTTTTCGCCATTAATCCCAATTAATGGTAATTAATACTAATTAATAATTAACCCGTTAATTGCTCAGCTGCACTCGGAGCTCCAGGCCCATTTTTGGGGGATTAATTTTGGGGTTTTTTGGGTCAATTTTGGCGATTTTTTGTCAATTTTTTTTAAATTTTTCGGGGAAATTTTTAGCAATAATCCTAATTAATGGTAATTAATCCTAATTAATAATTAACCCGTTAATTGCCCAGCTGCACTCCGAGCTCCAGGCCCATTTTTGGGGATGAATTTTGGGTCAATTTTGGTCAATTTTGGGATTTTTGGGTGCAATTTTTTTTCCGATTTTTGTGGGAATTTTTAGCAATAATCCCAATTAATGGTAATTAATACTAATTAATAATTAACCCATTAATTACCCAGTTGCACAACGAGCTCCAGGCCCATTTTTGGGGATTAATTTTGGGGTTTTTTGGGTCAATTTTGGCGATTTTTTGTCAATTTTTTTTAAATTTTTCGGGGAAATTTTTAGCAATAATCCTAATTAATGGCAATTAATACTAATTAGTAATTAATCTGTTAATTATCCAGCTGCACTCGGAGCTCCAGGCCCATTTTTGGGCTCATTTTGAGTCAATTTTGGCGATTTTTGGTGCAATTTTTTTCCGATTTTTGTGGGAATTTTTCGAAATAATTCTAATTATTATTAATTAATATTAATTAATAATTAATGCGTTAATTACCCAGCTGCACTCGGAGGTCCAGGCGCTGCTGAGTCGCTGTGAGGGGCCGGAGGGGGGTGGGGGAGGGGCGGCCCCGCCCCCCGGGGACCCCCCCGAGCCCCCCCCGGAAACGGCCCCGGAAACGCCCGGGACAGGTGGGGGAGGGGAAACGGGGGGGATTTGGGGGAAAATTTGGGGATTTTGGGGGAATTTTGGGGAAAATTTGGGGAATTTTGGGGAAAATTTGGGAATTTTGGGGAAAATTTGGGGGAAAATTGGGAATTTTGGGGGAAAATTTGGGGATTTTGGGGGAAATTTGGGGAAAAATTGGGAATTTTGGGGGAAAATTGGGAATTTTGGGGGAATTTGGGGGGAAATTGGGAATTTGGGGGAATTTGGGGGGAAGTTTGGGATTTTTGGGAAAAAAATTGGGAATTTTGGGGAAAATTTGGGGATTTGGGGGGGATTTTGGGAATTTTGGGGGGAAAAAAATTGGGAATTTTGGGGAAAATTTGGGGATTTTGGGGAATTTTGGGGAAAATTTGGGGATTTGGGAAAATTGGGAATTTTGGGGGAAAATTTGGGGAAAAACTGGGAATTTTGGGGGAAAATTGGGAATTTGGGGGAATTTTGGGGGAAAATTTGGGGATTTTGGGGAAAATTTGGGGGGAAAATTTGGGAATTTTGGGGGAAAATTGGGAATTTGGGGGAATTTGGGGGGAAATTTGGGAATTTTGGGGGAAAATTTGGGGAAAAACTGAGAATTTTGGGGGAAAATTGGGAATTTGGGGGGAAAATTTGGGAATTTTGGGGAAAATTTGGGGATTTTGGGGGAATTTGGGGGGAAAATTGGGAATTTTGGGAAAAAATTTGGGGAAAAACCGGGAATTTTGGGGGAAAATTGGGAATTTTGGGGGAATTTGGGGGAAAATTTGGGGATTTTGGGGAATTTTGGGGAAAATATGGGGATTTTGGGGAAAAATTGGGAATTTGGGGGGAAAATTTCGGAATTTTGGGAAAAAATTTTGGGAAAAACCGGGAATTTTGGGGGAAAAATTGGGAATTTTGGGAAAAATTTGGGAATTTTTGGGGAAAAATTGAGGTTTTTATGGGAAAAAATTGTGGATTTTTGGGGGAAATTTGGGATTTTCAGGGGGAAAAAATGGGAATTTGGGGGGAAAAAATGGGAATTTTCGGGGAAATTTGGGGAATTTTTGGGGAAATTTGGGGAAAAATTGGAAAAAAATTGGGAATTTTGGGGGAAATTGGGGAATTTTGGGGGAAATTTGGGAAAAATTTGGGGATTTGGGGGGAAAATTTGGGGATTTTGGGGGAAAATTTGGGAATTTTCGGGGAAATTTGGGAAAAATTGGGGGAAAATGAGAATTTTGGGAGAAATTTTGGGAAAAAATGGGAATTTTGGGGGAAATTTGGGGAAAATTTGGGAAAAATTGGGATTTTTTGGGAATTTTGGGAAAAATTTGGGGAAAAAATGGGAATTTGGGGGGTAATTTTGGGTATTCGGGGGGAAGTTTGGGGAAAATTTGGGATTTTGGGTGAAATTTGGGGAGAAATGGGGAAAAAAATGGGAATTTTGGGGAAATTTGGGAAAAAATCGGGAGTTTTTGGGGAAAATTGGGGATTTTTGGGGGAAATTTGTGGAAAATGGAAAAAAAAATGGGAATTTTGGGGGAAATTTTGGGAAAAATTGGGGAATTTTGGGGGAAAAAAGTGGGAAATTCGGGGAAAAGTTGGGAAAAAATTGGGAATTTTGGGGAAATTTGGGACAAAAATTGGGAATTTTGGGGGAATTTGGGAAAAAATTGGGAATTTTGGGGGATTTTTTTTGGCAAATTTGGCATTTTGGGGATAAAACCTCGGGATTTTTTGGGGAAATCGGGCCCTAATTTGCATGAACGGATATTAATTAGCGCTAATTACTAATTACAGAGTTATGGGGGGGTTCTAAGAGGGAATTTTGGGGTGAAATTTTTGGAATTTTCGGGATAAAAATTCGGGATTTTTGGGTCTAAAACCTCGGGAATTTTGGGGAAATCGGGCCCTAATTTGCATAAATGAATATTAATTAGCGTTAATTACTAATTACAGAACCTTGGGGGATTCCTAGAGGGAATTTTGGGTGAAATTTTGGGAATTTCGGGTGAAATTTTGGGAATTTCGGGGTGAAAAATCCGGGATTTTTTGGGGAAATCGGGCCCTAATTTGCATAAATGAATATTAATTAGCGCTAATTACTAATTAATGAGTCTGAGGGAGGGTTCCAAGAGGGAATTTTGGGTGCAATTTTGGGAATTTTGGGGTGAAATTTTCTGGTGAAATTTTGGCAATTTCGGGGTGACAAATTCGGGATTTTTCGGGGCTAAAACCTCGGGAATTTGGGGAAATCGGGCCCTAATTTACATAAATGAATATTAATTAGCGCTAATTACTAATTACAGAACTTTGGGGGGTTCCTAGAGGGAATTTTGGGTGAAATTTTGGGAATTTCGGGTGAAATTTTGGGAATTTTGGGGCGAAAAATCCGGGATTTTTTTGGGAAATCGGGCCCTAATTTGCATAAACGAATATTAATTAGCGCTAATTACTAATTAATGAGTCTGAGGGAGGGTTCCTAGAGGGAATTTTGGGGGAAATTTGGGGAATTTTGGGGTGAAATTTTCTGGTGAAATTTTGGGAATTTCGGGGTGACAAATTCGGGATTTTCGGGGCTAAAACCTCGGGAATTTTGGGGAAATCGGGCCCTAATTTGCATAAATGAATATTAATTACCGCTAATTACTAATTAATGCGTCTTAGGGGGTCCCAGGAGGGAATTTTGGGTGAAATTTGGGAGTTTTTGGGTGAAAAATTCGGGATTTTTGGGGCTAAAACCTCGGGATTTTTTTGAAATCATGCTCTAATTTGCATACATGAATATTAATTAGCGCTAATTATTAATTGCAGAGGCGTGGGCGGGGCCCGAGGAGGGCGTGGCCGCCGCCCCTCCCCCCCCCAGGCTGAGCTTCGCCCCCGAGGCCGTGGCCCGGCTGGGGGGGGCCCTGGGGAGGCTCCAGAGGGGCCTCCAACACCTGGGGACACACCTGGGGGGCAGGGGTGAGTACCTGGGGTACACCTGGGCACACCTGGGCACACCTGGGGACACCTGGGATACACCTGGGCACACCTGGGCACACCTGGGGACACCTGGGGACAGGTGAGACACACCTGGGCACACCTGGGGACACCTGGGGACAGGTGAGACACACCTGGGCACACCTGGGGACACCTGGGGGGCAGGGGTGAGTACCTGGGATACACCTGGGCACACCTGGGTACACCTGGGCACACCTGGGCACACCTGGGCACACCTGGGCACACCTGGGGGCACCTGGGCACACCTGGGGACACCTGGGATACACCTGGGCACACCTGGGATACACCTGGGCACACCTGGGCACACCTGGGCACACCTGGAATACACCTGGGGGCACCTGGGCACACCTGGGGACACCTGGGCACACCTGGGGACACCTGGGCACACCTGGGGGCACCTGGGCACACCTGGGGGCACCTGGGCACACCTGGGGACACCTGGGCACACCTGGGCACACCTGGGGACAGGTGAGACACACCTGGGATACACCTGGGCACACCTGGGGGCACCTGGGATACACCTGGGGACAGGTGAGACACACCTGGGATACACCTGGGCACACCTGGGGGCACCTGGGATACACCTGGGGACAGGTGAGACACACCTGGGGGGCAGGGGTGAGTACCTGGGATACACCTGGGGACACCTGGGCACACCTGGGGACACCTGGACACACCTGGGGATAGACCTGGGGACACCTGGGACACACCTGGGCACACCTGGGCACACCTGGGGACAGGTGAGACACACCTGGGTTACAACTGGGGGCACCTGAGATACACCTGGGGACACCTGGGATACACCTGGGGACACCTGGATACACCTGGGGACACCTGAGCGCACCTGGGAAGGGTTTAGGACACACCTGGAGATACCTGGGGACAGGTGAGACACACCTGAGCACATCTGGGTGCACCTGGGGACACCTGGGATACACCTGGGAGCACCTGGGGTGGGTTCAGAGGCGCCTCCAACACCTGGGGACACACCTGGGGGGCAGAGGTGAGTACCTGGCACACCTGGGCACACCTGGGGACAGGTGAGACACACCTGGGGGCACCTGGGAGAGGGAAAATGTAAAAAAAAATTGGGTTAAAAGGGTTAAAAATGGGGATTTGGGGCACTAAAAACACACCTGGGCACACCTGGGATACACCTGGGATACACCTGGGCACACCTGGGCACACCTGGGGCACACCTGGGCACACCTGGGACAGGTGAGACACACCTGGGCACACCTGGGACACACCTGGGCACACCTGGGGACACACCTGGGCACACCTGGGACACACCTGGGGACACCTGGGACAGGTGAGACACACCTGGGCACACCTGGGGACACCTGGGGGGCACCTGGGGACAGGTGAGACACACCTGGGCACACCTGGGATACACCTGGGCACACCTGGGGGGCACCTGGGGACAGGTGAGACACACCTGGGACACACCTGGGGACACCTGGGCACACCTGGGGACAGGTGAGACGCATCTGGGCACACCTGGGATAGACCTGGGGACACCTGGGACACACCTGGGACACACCTGGGGACACCTGGGACAGGTGAGACACACCTGGGCACACCTGGGCACACCTGGGGACAGGTGAGACACACCTGGGTTACAACTGGGGGTACCTGAGATACACCTGGGGACACCTGGGATACACCTGGGATACACCTGAGCACACCTGGGAAGGGTTTAGGACACACCTGGGAATACCTGGGGACAGGTGAGACACACCTGGGCACACCTGGGGACACCTGGGATACACCTGGGAGCACCTGGGGTGGGTTCAGAGGCGCCTCCAACACCTGGGGACACACCTGGGGGGCAGAGGTGAGTACCTGGCACACCTGGGGACACCTGGGGACACGCCTGGGGACACCTGGGGACAGGTGAGACACACCTGGGGACACCTGGGACACACCTGAGACACACCTGGGACACACCTGGGCACACCTGGGGACTCCAATTTGGGAGAATTTTTTCAGTTTTGGGCCAATTTTGGGTGAAATTTTTGGGGATTTTTTTCGGGATTTTTTTCTGGAATTTTCCGGAATTTTGGAGATTTGGGAAATTTGGGATTTTTGGGTGGAATTTTGAGGATTTTGGGGTTTTTGAGGTCCTGGAATATTGGGAGAATTTTTGTGAATTTTTTTTTAGTTTTGGGGCCATTTTGGGTGAATTTTTTCAATTTGGGGTCAAATTTTTGGGATTTTTTTTCAATGGAATTTTCTGGAATTTTGGGGATTTGGGAAATTTGGGATTTTTGGGTGGAATTTTTGGAATTTTGGGGTTTTTGAGGTCCCGGAATTTTGGGAGAATTTTGATAAAATTTTGGTGAAATTTTCTTCCATTTTGGGGCCATTTTTGGGTGAATTTCTTCAATTTTGGGACAAATTTTTCCGGTTTTTTTCCGGATTTTTTTCTGGAATTTTCCGGAATTTTGGGATTTTGGGAAATTTGGGATTTTTGGGTGGAATTTTGAGGATTTTGGGGTTTTTTTTTCCAGCCGAGTTGGGCGAGGCCGGGCGGGAGCTGCTCCGGGACCCAAATTTTGGGGATTTTTTGGGGGATGTTTTGGGGGATTTTTTGGGGGAAATTTTCTGGGAATTTTGGGATTTTTTGGGTCGAATTTTGGGAATTTTGGGGTTTTTTGAGGTCCCGGAATTTTGGGAGAATTTTCTGGAATTTTGGGGCCATTTTGGGGTGAATTTCTTCAATTTTGGGACAAATTTTTCTGGGTTTTTTTGGGATTTTTTTCTGGAATTTTCTGGAATTTTGGGAGTTTTGGAAATTTGGGATTTTTGGGTCGAATTTTGGGGATTTTGGGGTTTTTTGAGGTCCCGGATTTTTGGGGGAATTTTCTTTCATTTTGAGGCCATTTTGGGGCGATTTTCTTCAATTTCGGGTCAAATTTTTCCGGATTTTTTTCCGGATTTTTTTCTGGAATTTTCTGGAATTTGGGAATTTTGGGAAATTTGGGATTTTTGGGTCGAATTTTTGGGATTTTGGGGTTTTTTTTTTCCAGTCGAGCTGGGCGAGGCCGGGCGGGAGCTGCTCCGGGACCCAAATTTTTGGGGATTTTTTGGGGGATTTTTTTTTAATTTTTTGGGGGAAATTTTCTTGGAATTTTGGGATTTTTTGGGGTCGAATTTTGGGAATTTTGGGGTTTTTGAGGTCCCGGAATTTTGGGAGAATTTTGATAAAATTTTGGTGAAATTTTCTTCCATTTTGGGGCCATTTTTGGGTGAATTTCTTCAATTTTGGGTCAAATTTTTCCGGATTTTTTCCGGATTTTTTTCTGGAATTTTCTGGAATTTTCTGGAATTTGGGGAATTTGGGAAATTTGGGATTTTTGGGTGGAATTTTGGGAATTTTGGGATTTTTGAGGTCCTGGAATTTGGGAGAATTTTGGCGCCATTTTAAGTGATTTTGTTTTCAATTTTGGGGCGATTTTCTTCAATTTTGGGTCAAATTTTTCCGGGTTTTTTTTCCGGGTTTTTTTCTGGAATTTTCTGGAATTTGGGGATTTTGGAAATTTGGGATTTTTGGGTGGAATTTTGAGGATTTTGGGGTTTTTTTTTCCAGCCGAGTTGGGCGAGGCCGGGCGGGAGCTGCTCCGGGACCCAAATTTTTGGGGATATTTTGGGGATTTTTTGGGGGAAATTTTCTGGGAATTTTGGGATTTTTTGGGTCGAATTTTTGGAATTTTGGGGTTTTTGAGGTCCCGGAATTTTGGGAGAATTTTGATAAAATTTTGGTGAAATTTTCTTCCATTTTGGGGCCATTTTTGGGTGAATTTCTTCAATTTTGGGTCAAATTTTTCCGGATTTTTTTGGGATTTTTTTACAGAATTTTCTGGAATTTTGGGGATTTTGGAAATTTGGGATTTTTGGGTCGAATTTTTGGAATTTTGGGATTTTTGAGGTCCTCGAATTTTGGGTGAATTTGGGGGCCATTTTAGGTGAATTTTTTCAATTTTCTTCAATTTTGGGTCAAATTTTTCCGGGTTTTTTTCCGGATTTTTTTCTGGAATTTTCTGGAATTTGGGAATTTTGGGAAATTTGGGATTTTTGGGTGGAATTTTGAGGATTTTGGGTTTTTTTTTTCCAGCCGAGTTGGGCGAGGCCGGGCGGGAGCTGCTCCGGGAGCTGCTGCGGGAGCACCGGAGGCTGCAGGAGCTGACTCAGCACCTGCACGAGAAACACCAGAGGGAGGCGCTGGAGGTACCTGGGCACACCTGGGCACACCTGGGGGGGTCACCTGGGCACACCTGGGCACACCTGGGCACACCTGGGGCGGGTGAAGCACCAAAAAAAACGGGGTTAAAAGGGTTAAAAATGGCGGTTTAAGGCATTTAAAACACACCTGGGCACACCTGGGGGGGTTACCTGAGCACACCTGGGCACACCTGGGGGATCACCTGGGCACACCTGTGTCACTTCTGTCACCTGTCTCACCTGTGTCTCACCTGTGTGTCCTTGTCTCACTTGTGCATCTTTCACCTGTCTCATCTATGTTTCACCTATTCGTATGTGTCTTACCTGTGTCTCACCTGGCCGTACCTGTGTCTCACCTGTCCGTACCTGTGTCTCACCTGTCCGTACCTGTGTCTCACCTGTGGCTCACCTGTCTCACCTGTCCGTACCTGTGTCTCACCTGTCCGTACCTGTGTCTCACCTGTGGCTCACCTGTCTCACCTGTCCGTACCTGTGTCTCACCTGGCCGTACCTGTGTCTCACCTGTCCGTACCTGTGTCTCACTTGTCCGTACCTGTGTCTCACCTGGCCGTACCTGTGTCTCACCTGTCCCTACCTGTGTCTCACCTGTCCGTACCTGTGTCTCACCTGTCCGTACCTGTGTCTCACCTGTGTCTCACCTGTCCCTACCTGTGTCTCACGTGTCCGTACCTGTGTCTCACCTGTCCATACCTGTGTCTCACCTGTCCGTATCTGTGTCTCACCTGTCCCTACCTGTGTCTCACCTGTCCGTACCTGTGTCTCACGTGTCCGTACCTGTGTCTCACGTGTCCGTACCTGTGTCTCACCTGTCCCTACCTGTGTCTCACCTGTCCCTACCTGTGTCTCACCTGGCCGTACCTGTGTCTCACCTGTCCCTACCTGTGTCTCACCTGTCCCTACCTGTGTCTCACCTGTCCATACCTGTGTCTCACCTGGCCGTACCTGTGTCTCACCTGGCCGTACCTGTATCTCACCTGTGTCTCACCTGGCCGTACCTGTGTCTCACCTGGCCGTACCTGTGTCTCACCTGTGTCTCACCTGGCCGTACCTGTGTCTTACCTGTCCCTACCTGTGTCTCACCTGGCCGTACCTGTGTCTCACCTGGCCGTACCTGTGTCTCACCTGTCCCTACCTGTGTCTCACCTGTCCATACCTGTGTCTCACCTGTCCATACCTGTGTCTCACCTGGCCGTACCTGTATCTCACCTGTGTCTCACCTGTCCCTACCTGTGTCTCACCTGGCCCTACCTGTGTCTCACCTGGCCGTACCTGTGTCTCACCTGGCCGTACCTGCCCAGCTGGCGGAGCTGCAGGACAAGGCGAGCTCTGCGGAGACGAAGGTTCTGGAAATGGGGACGACGCTCGAGGGGCTGCAGTGGGACAGCGCCAAACTGCGCAAGCGGGAGGGGAGGCTGGACAGGCACCTGGCCGAGGCCCTGGAGCAGGTAACGCACCTGGGCACACCTGGGCACACCTGGGGGGCACCTGGGCGCACCTGGGGGGGAGGTGGGAGAGGGGAAATGGAAAAAAAACAGGGTTGAAAGGGTTAAAAATGGCGGTTTTGGGGGGTTAAAACGCACCTGGGCACACCTGGGATACACCTGAGGACACCTGGGCACACCTGGGGGGCACGTGGGCGCACCTGGGGGGAGGTGGGAGAGGGGAAATGGAAAAAAAACGGGGTTGAAAGGGTTAAAAATGGCGGTTTGGGGGGGTTAAAGCACACCTGGGGACAGCTGAGACACACCTGGGCACACCTGGGATACACCTGGGGGCACCTGGGATACACCTGGGCACACCTGGGGACACCTGGGATACACCTGGGGACACCTGGGCACACCTGGGGGCACCTGGGCGTGGGTGGGAAAGGGGAAATGTAGAAAAAACGGGGTTGAAAGGGTTAAAAATGGCGGTTTGGGGCACTAAAAACATACCTGGGGTCAGCTGAGACACACCTGGGGACACCTGGGATACACCTGGGGACACCTGGGCACACCTGGACACACCTGGGGGACACCTGGGAGAGGAAAAATGGAAAAAAAATGGGGTTAAAAGGGTTAAAAATGGCGGTTTTGGGGGGTTAAAGCACACGTGGGGACACCTGGGACACACCTGGGCACACCTGGGATACACCTGGGGACACCTGGGATACACCTGGGCACACCTGGGGTACACCTGGGCACACCTGGGACACACCTGGGGATATCTCAGACTCACCTGTATCTCACCTGTGTCTCACCTGTGTCTCACCTGTGTCTCACCTGTGTCTCACCTGTCCCAGCTCACCTCGGGCTCTTACGGCTCTGGCAGCTCCGGGGGATTCCAGGGGGGACAAATCACCCTGAGCATGCAGAAGGTACCGGGAATTCGGGGGGAATTTGGGAATTTTTGGGAATTTTGGGGGAAATTTGGGAATTTTTGGGCATATTGGGGAAAAATTTGGGGAAAATTTGGGGGATTTTTGGGGAAACTTGGGGGGATTTTGAGGAATTTTGGGGAAAATTTGGGGGAAATTTGGGGGAAAATTTGGGAATTTTGGGGGAAATTGGGGAATTTTGGGTGAAATTTGGGGAAATTTGAGAGAATTTTTGGGGATTTTTAGGGGAATTTCGAGGGAATTTGGGAATTTGGGGGGGAAATTTTGGGAGAGAAAATTTGGGATATTTTGGGGAAAATTTTGGGAAAACTTGAGGAGTTTTTGGGGATTTTTGTGGGATTTGGGGAATTTTGGGGAAAATTTGGGAATTTTCAGGTGAGATTTGGGGAAATTTGAGGGAATTTTGGGGGATTTTGGGGGGAAATGTGGGAATTTTGGCAAAATTTGGGAAATTTGGGGGAAATTTGGGAATTTTGGGAAAATTTTGGGATTTTTGGGGGAAAATTTGGGAATTTTGGGAAAAATTTGGGAATTTGGGGAAAATTTTGGGATTTTTTTGGGGAATTTTCTGGAATTTCGGGGTTTTCACGATTTGGGATTTTTGGGCTGAATTTTGACATTTTTGGTTCATTTTTTCCCCCCCAGTTTGAGACGCTGAACTCGAATTTTGGGCCGAATTTGGGACGAATTTTGTTGGATTTGACCCAAATTTTTTGGGATTTTTTGGGGGAATTTGGGGATTTTTGGGGTTTTCATAATTTGGGATTTTTGGGGTGAATTTTTGGGATTTTGGGGTTTTTTCTAGGCCAGGAAATTCATTGAATTTTACTGAAATATTCTTGATTTTTGGGGCTTTTTTTTCAATTTTGGGCCAATTTTTATGGGATTTTTTCGGGATTTTTTTGGGGGAATTTTTTGGAATTTCGGACTTTTGATGATTTGGGATTTTTGTGGTGAATTTTTGGGATTTTGGGATTTTTTTTTAGCTTTGGAATTTTCATGAAATTTCAACAAAATATTCTTGAATTTTGGGGCTTTTTTTTCAATTTTGGGCCAATTTTTATGGGATTTTTTTCGGGATTTTTTTGCAGAATTTTCTGGAATTTCGGGCTTTTGATGATTTGGGATTTTTGGGGTGAATTTTTGGGATTTGGGTTTTTTTTTTAGCCTTGGAGTTTGTATGGAATTTCAACAACATATTCTTGAAATTTGGGGCTTTTTTTTCAATTTTGGGCCGATTTTTATGGGATTTTTTCGGGAATTTTTTGTGGAACTCTCTGGAATTTCGGGCTTTTGATGATTTGGGATTTTTGGGCTGAATTTTGACGTTTTTGGTTCATTTTTCCCCCCCAGTTTGAGATGCTGAACGCGGAGCTGGAGGGGAACCAGGACTTGGCCAATTCCCGCATGGCCGAGCTGGAGAAGCTGCAGCTGGAGCTGCAGGCGGCCGTGAGGGGACAGGAACGGCTCAAGGTGACACTGGGGGACATTTGGGGACATTGGGGACATTGAGGGGACACTCAGGGGATTTGGGGACATTGGGGACATTGAGGGGATTTGGGAGATTTGGGGACATTGGGGGGATTGGGGACACTGGGGCCGTGAGGGGACAGGAACGGCTCAAGGTGACATTGGGGGACATGTGGGGACATTTGGGACATTTGAGGGATTGGGGACATTGGGGACATTTTGGGGATTGGGGACGTTTGGGACATTGAGGGGATTGGGGACATTGGGGGGATTGGGGGCATTTGGGGATTTGGGGACATTGGGGACATTTGGGGGGATTTGGGACATTGAGGGGATTTGGGACATGTGGGACATTGGGGACATTTGGGGGATTTGGGACATTGGGGACACTCAGGGTATTGGGGACAATGGGGGGATTTGGGGGCATTGGGGACATTGGGGACACTCGGGGGATTGGGGACATTTGGGGACATTTGGGGGGATTTGGGATATTTGGGGACACTGGGGACACTCAGGGAATTTGGGGACATTTGGGGGGATTGGGGCCATGAGGGTACAAGAATGGCTCAAGGTGACATTGGGGGACATTTGGGGACATTTGGGGACATTTGGGGGATAGGGGACATTGGAGACACTCACGGGATTGGGGACATTTGGGGGGATTTGGGGACATTTGGGACATTGGGGACATTGGGGATGTTTGGGACATTTGGGGACATTGGGGACATTTGAGGGATTGGGGATTTGGGGACTTTGGGGACAGTGAGGGGATTTGGGGACACTGGGGACACTCAGGGGATTGGGGACATTTGGGGGATTTGGGACTTTGGGGAAATTTAGGGACATTTGGGAGCACAGAGGTCACTGAGGGGTCACTCAGGGGTCACTCAGGGGTCACTCAGGGTCACTCAGGGTCAGTCAGGGGTCACTCGGGTCACTCAGGGTCACTCAGGTATCACAGGTGTCACTCAGGTGTCACTCAGGTATCACAGGTGTCACTCGGGTCACTCAGGTGTCCCTCAGGTGTCCCTCAGGTATCACACAGGTGTCACTTAGGTATCACAGGTGTTACTCAGGTGTCCCTCAGGTGTCACACAGGTGTCACTCAGGTATCACAGGTGTTACTCAGGTGTCCCTCAGGTGTCACTCAGGCGTCCCTCACCTGCCCAGGTGGCTCTGCGCTCGCTCCCCGAGGAGGCCGTCAAGGAGGCCCTGGAGTACAAGGTGCTGCAGTCGCAGTTCTCGCTGCTCTACCACGAGAGCCTGCAGGTGAAGACGCAGCTGGACGAGGCGCGGGCGCTGCTGCTGGCCACCAAGAACAGCCACCTGCGCCACATCGAGCACATGGAGGTGGGCACAGGTGTCCCCCAGGTGTCCCCAGGTGTCCCCAAGGTGTCCCCAGGGGTCACTCAGGGGTTTTGGCGACATTTTTGGGTCATTTGGGGGCGTTAACGGCCAAAAATTCCGATCCAGGATGGCCGCCTGCGCCATATTGAGCACATGGAGGTGGGCACAGGTGTCCCCCAGGGGTCACTCAGGGGTTTTGGGGACATTTTGGGGTCATTTGGAGGCATTAACGTCCAAAAATTCTGATGCAAGATGGCCGCCGGCGCCATATCGAGCGCATGGAGGTGGGCACAGGTGTCCCCAAGGTGTCCCCAGGGGGTTTTGGGGACATTTTGGGGTCATTTGGAAGCGTTAACGTCCAAAAATTCCGATCCAAGATGGCCGCCTGTGCCACATCGAGCCCATTGAGGTGTCCCCAAGGTGTTCCCAGGGGTTTGGGGGACATTTTGGGGTCATTTGGAGTCATTAATGTTCAAATAATTGGGATTCAAGATGGCCGCCGACGCCACGTTGAGCACATGGAGGTGGGCACAGGTGTCCCCAAGGTGTCCCCAGGTGTCCCCAGGTGTCCCCAGGGGGTTTTGGGGACATTTTGGGACATTTTGGGGTTATTTGGAAGCGTTAATGTCCAAATAATTGCGATTCAAGATGGCCGCCGACGCCACGTTGAGCACATGGAGGTGGGCACAGGTGTCCTCCAGGTGTCCCCAGGGGGTTTTGGGGACATTTGGAGGCATTAATGTCCAAAAATTCCGATCCAAGATGGCCGCTGGCGCCATATCGAGCACATGGAGGTGGACAGAGGTGTCCCCCAGGTGTCCCCAGGGGGTTTTGGGGACGTTTTGGGACATTTTGGGGACATTTGGAGGCGTTAATGTCCAAATAATTGCGATTCAAGATGGCCGCCGACGCCACGTTGAGCACATGGAGGTGGGCACAGGTGTCCCCCAGGTGTCCCCAGGTGTCCCCAGGGGGTTTTGGGGACATTTTGGGACATTTTGGGGACATTTGGAGGCGTTAATGTCCAAATAATTGCGATTCAAGATGGCCGTCGACGCCACATAGAGAACATGGAGGTGGGCACAGGTGTCCCCCAGGTGTCCCCAGGGGGTTTTGGGGACATTTTGGGACATTTTGGGGACACTTGGAGGCGTTAATGTCCAAAAATTCCGATCCAAGATGGCCGCCGGCGCCATACCGAGCGCACGGAGGTGGGCACAGGTGTCCCCCAGGTGTCCCCAGGGGGTTTTAGGGACGTTTTGGGACATTTTGGGGTCATTTGGAAGCGTTAATGTCCAAATAATTGCGATTCAAGATGGCCGCCGGCGCCACATCGAGCACATGGAGGTGGGCACAGGTGTCCCCAAGGTGTCCCCAGGGGTTTTGGCGACATTTTTGGGTCATTTGGGGGCATTAACGTCCAAAAATTCCAATCCAAGATGGCCGCCGGCGCCATATCGAGCGTATGGAGGTGGGCACAGGTGTCCCCAAGGGTCACTCAGGTGTCCCCAGGTGTCACCCGGGGGTTTTGGGACATTTTGGGGATATTTGGAGGCGTTAATGTCCAAATAATTGCGATTCAAGATGGCCGCCGGCGCCACATAGAGAACATGGAGGTGGGCACAGGTGTCCCCAAGGGTCCCCAAGGTGTCCCCAGGGGGTTTTGGGGACATTTGGGGACATTTTGGGGTCATTTGGAAGCGTTAATGTCCAAATAATTGCGATTCAAGATGGCCGCCGACGCCACGTTGAGCACATGGAGGTGGGCACAGGTGTCCCCAAGGTGTCCCCCAGGTGTCCCCAGGTGACCCCAGGGGGTTTTGGGGACATTTTGGGACATTTGGGGGACATTTAGGGGCATTAATGTTCAAATAATTCTAATCTAAGATGGCCGCCAGTGCCATGAATCCCATAATTCCACATCCAAAATGGCCGCTAGTGCCAGAAATCCCGTAATTCCATATCTAAAATGGCCGCTAGTGCCAGAAATCCCATAATTCCTCTATCCAAGATGGCCGCCGGTACTATAAATCTCATAATTCTTCATTCAAGATGGCCGCCAGCGTCGTAAATCCCATAATTTCTCATCCAAGATGGCTGCCGGTACTACAAGTCCCATAATTCCTCGTTCCAAATGGCTGCCATTGCCATAAATCCCATAATTCCTTATCCAAGATGGCCGCCGGTACTACAAGTCCCATAATTCCTCATTCAAAATGGACGTGGGTGCCATAAATCCCATAATTCCACATCCAAAATGGCCGCCAGTGTCATAAATCCCATAATTCCACACCCAAGATGGCCGCGGGTGTCATAAATCCCATAATTCCTCATCCAAGATGGCCGCCGGTACTACAAGTCCCATAATTCCTCGTTTAAAATGGCTGCCATTGCCATAAATCCCGTAATTCCTCATCCAAGATGGCCGCCGGTACTACAAGTCCCATAATTCCTCATTCAAAATGGCCGCCGGCGGCATAAAATCCCAAAAAAATGCGGCAAAAAATTCGCCAAAAAATCCCAAAATTTCCTCCCCAAAAAATTATTTTAAAATGCAAAAAAATTTAAAAAAAAATCCTAAAAAAACTCCCCAAAAAATCCCCCAAAAACCCAAGAAAAATTTAAAAAAAAATCCCCCAAATATTTCCTAAAAAATCCTAAAAAATTCCCCCAAAAAAGCCAAAAAATCTTTTAAACGTACAAAAAAAAAAAAGCCAAAAAATCCTTAAAAGTTCCAAAAAATATTCCCCAAAAATCCCCTAAAAAGTCTCTAAAAAAGAAAAAAAAATTCTCAAAAAATCACTAAAAAATTACCAAAAAAATCCTTTAAAAATCCAAAAAAATCCCAAAAAACCCCTAAAAAAATTCCCAAAAAATCCCCAAAAATCCCCAAATTTCCCCAGAATTCCCAAAATTCCCAAATTTCCCCAAATTTTCCCCTTTTTCCCCCCCAGAGTGACGAGCTGGGCGTGCAGAAGCGGCTCCAAAATTAAAAAAACAATGAAAAAATTATAAAAAATCCCCCAAAAATATTTTAGAAACCCCAAAAAACTCCCAAATAATTTTCAAAAAAATCCCCAAAAATCATGAAAAATTCCCGAAAAATCTAAAAAAATTCTTGAAGACTCCCAAAAAAATCCAGAAAAATTCTCAAAAAAATCTGAAAAAATTCCTAAAAATCCCCAGAAATTCCAAAAAAAATCTCCTAAAAAATCCCGAAAAGTTCTCAAAAAAATCCCAAAAAAAATCCAAAAAAATCCCCCAAAAAATCACTAAAAATTACCAAAATATCCTGAAAAAACCCGAAAAAATCGCTAAAAAATCCCCCAAAAAATTCCCAAAAAAATCTGAAAAAAATTCCTAAAAATCCCCAAAAATTCCCCCAAAAAATCTCCTAAAAAATCCCGAAAAATTCTTGAAAAAATCCAAAAAAAAATCCCAGAAAATCACCGAAAAATCACTAAAAAATTACCAAAAAATCCTTTAAAAATCAAAAAAAATCCCGAAAAATTCCCGGAAAAATTCCCCAAAAAACCTGAAAAAATTCCTAAAAATCCCCAAGAATTCCCCAAAAAAATCTCCTAAAAAATCCCGAAAAAATCTCAAAAAAATCCCCCCAAAACCAGAAAAAATCACTAAAAAATTACCAAAAAATCCTTTAAAAATCAAAAAAATCCATAAAAATTCCCGGAAAAATTCCCAAAAAATCCCCAAAAATCCCCAAATTTCCCCAGAATCCCCAAAACTCCCAAATTTCCCCAAATTTTCCCCTTTTCCCCCCCAGAGTGACGAGCTGGGCGTGCAGAAGCATCTGGAAAATTAAAAAAACAATGAAAAAATTATAAAAAGTCCCCCAAAAATATTTTAGAAACCCCAAAAAACTCCCAAATAATTTTCAAAAAAATCCCCCAAAAATCCCGAAAAATCATGAAAAATTCCCCAAAAAATCTAAAAAAATTCTTTAAAACTCCCAAAAAAATCCTGAAAAATTCTCAAAAAAATCTGAAAAAATTCCTAAAAATCAAAAAAAATTCCCCAAAAAATCTCCTAAAAAAATCCCGAAAAATTCTCAAAAAAATCCCCAAAAAATCCAAAAAAATCCCCCAAAAAATCACTAAAAATTCCCAAAATATCCTGAAAAAATCTGAAAAAATCGCTAAAAAATCCCCCAAAAAATTCCCAAAAAAATCTGAAAAAAATTCCTAAAAATCCCCCAAAATTCCCCCCAAAAAAATCTCCCAAAAAATCACGAAAAATTTTCGAAAAAATCCAAAAAAAATCCCCAAAAATCACCAAAAAAATCACTAAAAAATTACCAAAAAATCCTTAAAAAATAAAAAAAAAAATCCCTAAAAATTCCCGGAAAAATTCCCCAAAAAATCTGAAAAAATTCCTAAAAATCCCCAAAAATTCCCCAAAAAATCTCCTAAAAAATCCCGAAAAATTCTCCAAAAAAATCCCCCAAAAACCAGAAAAAAATCACTAAAAATTCCCCAAAAAATCCTTTAACAATCCAAAAAAATCCCAAAAAACCCCTAAAAAAATCCCCAAAAAATCCCGAAAAATCATGAAATATTCCCCAAAAATCTAAGAAAATTCTTTAAAACTCCCCAAAAAATCCTGAAAAATTCTCAAAAAAATCTGAAAAAATTCCTAAAAATCAAAAAAAATTCCCCAAAAAAATCTCCTAAAAAATCCCGAAAAATTCTCAAAAAAATCCCCAAAAAATCCAAAAAAATCCCCCAAAAAATCACTAAAAATTACTAAAATATCCTGAAAAAATCTGAAAAAATACCTAAAAATTCCCCCAAAAATTCCCCCAAAAATCTGAAAAAATTCCTAAAAATCCCCAAAAATTCCCCAAAAAATCTCCCAAAAAATCACGAAAAATTCTCGAAAAAATCCCAAAAAAATCACCAAAAAAATCACTAAAAAATTACCAAAAAATCCTTAAAAAATCCAAAAAAATCCCGGAAAATTCCCGGAAAAATTCCCCAAAAAATCTGAAAAAATTCCTAAAAATTCCCAAAAATTCCCCAAAAAAATCTCCTAAAAAATCCCGAAAAATTCTCCAAAAAATCCCCCCAAAACCAGAAAAAAATCACTAAAAGTTACCCAAAAAATCCTTAAAAAATCCAAAAAAATCCCAAAAAACCCCTAAAAAAATTCCCAAAAAATCCCCAAAAATCCCCAAATTTCCCCAGAATCCCCAAAACTCCCAAATTTCCCCAAATTTTCCCCTTTTTCCCCCCCAGAGTGACGAGCTGGGCGTGCAGAAGCGGCTCCAAAATTAAAAAAACAATGAAAAAATTACAAAAAATCCCCCAAAAATAAAAAAAAAAAAACAACTCCCAAAAAATTTTCAAAAAAGTCCAAAAAAATCCCCAAAAAATCCCTTAAAAAATCTCAAAAACTCCAAAAAATTCCCAAGAGATCCCCAAAAAAAGCCAAAAAAATCCAAAAAAAACCTCAAAAAAATCCAAATAAATCCCCCCAGAAAATCACTAAAAATTACCAAAAAATCCTGAAAAAAACGAAAAAATCGCTAAAAATCCCCCAAAAAATTCCCAAAAAAATCTGAAAAAAATTCCTAAAAATCCCCCAAAATTCCCCCCAAAAAAATCTCCCAAAAAATCACGAAAAATTCTCAAAAAAATCCCCAAAAAATCCCCAAAAATCCCCCAAAAAATCACTTAAAATTCCCAAAATATCCTTACAAAATCTGAAAAAATTCCTAAAAATCCCCAAAAATTACCCAAAAAATCTCCTAAAAAATCCCGAAAAATTCTCGAAAAAATCCGAAAAAAATCCCAAAAAATCACAAAAAAAATCACTAAAAATTCCCCAAATATCCTGAAAAAATCTGAAAAAATCGCTAAAAATTCCCCAAAAAACCTGAAAAAATTCCTAAAAATCCTCAAAAATTCCCCAAAAAAATCTCCTAAAAAATCCCGAAAAATTCTCAAAAAAATCCCCCCAAAAACCAGAAAAAATCACTAAAAATTACCCAAAAAATCCTTAAAAAATCCAAAAAAATCCCAAAAAACCCCTAAAAAAATTCCCAAAAAATCCCCAAAAATCCCCAAATTTCCCCAGAATTCCCAAAATTCCCAAATTTCCCCAAATTTTCCCAATTTTCCCCCCCAGAGTGACGAGCTGGGCGTGCAGAAGCGCCTGCGCACCGAGGTCATCCAGCTCGAGGACACCTTGGCCCAGGTGCGCAAGGAGTACGAGATGCTGCGCATCGAGTTCGAGCAGAACCTGGCGGCCAACGAGCAGGCAGGTGAGAGAACACACCTGGGCACACCTGGGCACACCTGGGCACACCTGGGCACAGCTGGGATACACCTGAGATACACCTGGGCACACCTGGGCACAGCTGGGATACACCTGAGATACACCTGGGCACACCTGGGATACACCTGGGCACACCTGGGATACACCTGAGATACACCTGGGCACACCTGAGAACAGCTGGGAGCACCTGGGGATACCTGGGATACACCTGGGCACACCTGGGATACACCTGAGATACACCTGGGCACAGCTGGGATACACCTGGGATACACCTGGGCACACCTGGGATACACCTGGGCACACCTGGGATACACCTGAGATACACCTGGGCACACCTGAGAATAGTTGGGAGCACCTGGGGATACCTGGGATACGCCTGGGCACACCTGAGATACACCTGGGCACACCTGGGATACACCTGGGATACACCTGAGAATAGCTGGGAGCACCTGGGGATACCTGGGATACACCTGGGCACACCTGAGATACTCCTGGGTTACATGAGAGCACACGTGGGCACACCTGGGATACACCTGAGATTCACCTGGGCACACCTGGGTACACCTGGGTATACCTGGGATACACCTGGGCACACCTGGGATACACCTGGGGATACCTGGGATACACCTGGGATACACGTGGGCACACCTGGCATACACCTGAGATTCACCTGGACTCACCTGGGCACACCTGGGATACACCTGGGTATACTTGGGATACACCTGGGCACACCTGGGAGCACCTGGGGATACCTGGGATACACCTGGGTATACTTGGGATACACCTGGGCACACCTGGGGACACCTAGGCACACCTGGGATACACCTGGGGATACCTGGGATACACCTGGGCACACCTGGGATACACCTGGGCACACCTGAGATATACCTGGGAACAGCTGGGGCACACCTGGGGAAAACCACGGGACAGCTGGGTTCAGTTATCTTAGCAGGTGGGGTTCACTTACCTGCTTTGTCTCACCTGTCCCTCACCTGTCCCTTACCTATCTCACCTTTTACCTGTATCTCACCTGTGTCTCACTTCTCACCTGTATCTCACCTGTGTTTTATTTGTCTCACCTGTCCCTCACCTGTCTCAATTCTCATCTGTGTCTCACCTGTCTCTCACCTGTCTCTCACCTGTGTCTCACCTGTATCTCACCTGTGTCTCACCTGTGTCTCACCTGTCTCTCACCTGTCTCTCACCTGTGTCTCACCTGTGTCTCACCTGTCTCTCACCTGTGTCTCACCTGTGTCTCACCTGTGTCTCACCTGTCTCTCACCTGTGTCTCACCTGTGTCTCACCTGTGTCTCACCTGTCTCTCACCTGTGTCTCACCTGTGTCTCACCTGTGTCTCACCTGTGTCTCACCTGTGTCTCACCTGTGTCTCACCTGTATCTCACCTGTGTCTCACCTGTCTCACCTGTGCAGGCCCCATTAACCGGGAGATGCGTCACCTGATCAGTTCCCTGCAGAATCACAACCATCAGCTCAAGGGCGACGTGCAGCGCTACAAACGCAAACTGCGCGAGGTGCAGGCCGAGATCGGCAAGGTGAGCTCACCTGGGCACACCTGGGCACACCTGGGGGGCACCTGGGCACACCTGGGCACACCTGGGGGGCACCTGGGCACACCTGGGATACACCTGGGCACACCTGGGGCACCTAGGAGCTCTCCTGGGAGCACTTGGAGACGCCAGGGCTCACCTGGGATACATCTGGGAGCTCACCTGGGGCACGTGGGCACATCTGGGAGCACCTGGACATACCTGGGCACACCTGGGACACACCTGGGCTCTCCTGGGAGCACCTGGGGGGCACCTGGACACACCTGGGAGGCACCTGGGCACACCTGGGATAGGTGAGACACACCTGGGGATACACCTGGGACACACCTAGACAGGTGAGGGACACCTGGGACACACCTGGGACACACCTGGGATAGGTGAGACACAAAGGGGCGTGGTCTCCAAAAATGAAGCGCGGCTCCTTTAAGAGTGGGCGTGGCCTAAAGGGGCGTGGCCTGCCGAAACGATGCCTGGCTCCTTTAAGAGTGGGCGTGGCCCCTTTAAGAGTGGGCGTGGCCTGCCGAAACGGTGCCAGGCTCCTTTAAGCGTGGGCGTGGCCTCCCAAAATTAGGCGCCGTCCCTTTAAGAGCGCGGTGCAAACTGGGCGCGGCCCCTTTAAGGCGGTGGGTGGGGCTTAAAGGGGGTGTGGTCAAAACGGGGCGTGGCCACTTTAAGTGACCCCGCCCCCTTTTTTTTCCCCCTCTTCTTTTTAGCTCCGCCTCCAGGCCAGCGGCGCCCCTCCCCCACCCAGCCCCGCCCCTCCCCCACCCCCTCCCCCTTCCGCCTCAGGCCCCGCCCCTTCCGCCGGCTCCGCCCCTCCCCCCGAGGAAACCCCTCCCCCCGCCCCTCCCCCCACCCCCGCCGACGACAAAGAGGGCGCGGCCACTTCCGGCCCCGCCCCTTCCGCCCAGGACCCGCCCCCCGCCAAGGCCGCCCCTCCCCCGGCCCCGAAGGAGGAAGAGGACGAGGCCCCCCCCGGCCCCTCCCCCACCCCAAACCCCGCCCCCAGCCCCGCCCAGCCCCGCCCCCACCCCAAGGAGGCGGCCCCGCCCCTTCCCAGGCCACGCCCACCCGGCGGGAGGGGGGAGGGGCGGGAGAGGCCCAAGGGGGCGGGGCCGGAGGAGGGGAAGAAAAAGGACTCGGAGGTGCTGAAGCAGCTGAGGGCGGAGCTGAAGTGAGTGAGGGGGCGGGGCTATGCTAATGAGATGGTAATGAGGGGCTGGGGGAGGGGCCTGGGGGAATCTTCGAGAAGTTTTGGGAAAATTTGGGGGATTTTGGGGGATTTTTGGAGGGAGTTTGGGGGAGTTGGGGTTATTTCAAAGCAGGTATTTATGCGAATGAGATGGTAATGAAGGCCTGTGTATGCAAATGAGATGGTAATGAGGGTCTGGGGGAGGGGTTTGGGTCATTTTTGGGGGATTTTGGGAAAATTTGGGGGATTTTTGGGAGTTTTTGGAGGGAGTTTAGGGGGGTTTGGGGTTTCATAAAAGTGGATTGTTTTGCTAATGAGGAGTGTTTATGCAAATGAGATGGTAATGAGGGTCTGGGGGAGGGGCTTGGGTGATTTTTGAGAAGTTTTGGGAAAATTTGCGGGATTTTTGGGAGTTTTTGGAGGAAGTTTAGGGGGGTTTGGGGTTTCATAAAAGTGGATTGTTTTGCTAATGAGGAGTGTTTATGCAAATGAGATGGTAATGAGGGTCTGGGGGAGGGGCTTGGGTGATTTCTGGGGGGTTTTGGGAAAATTTGGGGGATTTTTGGGCAATTTTGGAGGGAGTTTAGGGGGGTCTTGGGTTATTTTAAGGCGGATTTTTATGCTAATGAGGTGTGTTTATGCAAATGAGATGGTAATGAGGGTCTCGCGGAGGGGCTTGGGTGATTTTCGGGGGATTTCGGGAAAATTTGGGGGATTTTTGGGAATTTTTGGAGGGAGTTTGGGGGAGTTGGGGTTATTTCAAAGCAGGTATTTATGCAAATGAGATGGTAATGAAGGTCTGTTTATGCAAATGAGATGGTAATGAGGGTCTGGGGGAGGGGCTTGGGTGATTTTTGGGGGGTTTTGGGAAAATTTGGGGGATTTTTGGGTAATTTTGGAGGGAGTTCAGGGGAGTCTTGAGTTGTTTTAAGGGGGATTTTTATGCTAATGAGGAGTGTTTATGCAAATGAGATGGTAATGAGGGTCTGGGGGAGGCGTTTGGGTCATTTTCGGGGGATTTTGGGAAAATTTGGGGGATTTTTGGGTAATTTTGGAGGGGGTTTAGGGTTGTTTTAAAGAGATTTTTTAATGCTAATGAGGTGGTAATGTGGAATGTTTATGCAAATGAGATGCTAATGAGGGTCTGGGGGAGGGGCTTGGGTGATTTTCAGGGGATTTCGGGAAAATTTGGGGGATTTTTGGGAATTTTTGTAGGGAGTTTGGGGGGTTTGGGGTTTTAGAAAAGCAGATTTTTATGCTAATGAGGGTGTGTTTATGCAAATGAGATGGCAATGAGGGGCTGTGAGAGGATTTGGGGTCATTTTTGGGGGATTTTGGGAAAATTTGGGGGATTTTGGGGAGTTTTTGGGGGCGATTTAGGGGAGTTTGGTTTTTTCCGAGGTTGATGTTTATGCAAATGAGGTGGGGATGAAGGCGTGTTTATGCAAATGAGATGATAATGAGGGTCTGGGGGAGGGGTTTGGGTCATTTTTGGGGGATTTTGGGAAAATTTGGGGGATTTTTGGGCAATTTTGGAGGGAGTTTAGGGGGGGTCTGGGGTTGTTTAAAGGGAATTTTTATGCAAATGAGGTGGTAACGAGGTGTGTTTATGTAAATGAGATGCTAATTAGGGGCTGGGGGAGGATTTTGGGTGATTTTTGAGAAGTTTTGGGAAAATTTGGGGGGATTTTTGGGAATTTTTGGAGGGGATTTAGGGGGGTTTGGGGTTAATTGGCAGTTTCTGATTATGCAAATGAGGTGGTGGTTAGGTGTGTCTATGCAAATGAGATTCTAATGAGGGGATGTGGGACGGATTTAGGTCATTTTTGGGGGATTTCGGGAAAATTTGGGGGATTTTTGGGGAATTTTTGGTGGGAATTTTGGGGTATTTTGCATGTTTTTGCAAATGAGATCGTTAAGAAGGTGTGTTTATGCAAATGAGAAGCGGGAAAAAAGTGGGCGTGGCCTCAAAGGGGCCTCACCATTCTAATTATGCAAATGAGGCGCTAATTAGGCGCTAATTAACCCAGGAAAGCCCAGGAGAACCAGAAGGAGACGAAAACAATTTTTTAGCGAATTTTTGGGGCGTTTTTGGGTCAATTTTGGCGGGAATCGAAGCGGGAAAAAAGTGGGCGTGGCCCCAAGGGGCGTGACCATTCTAATTATGCAAATGAGGCGCTAATTAGGCGCTAATTACCCCAGGAAAGCCCAGGAGAACCAGAAGGAGATAAATTCTTTTTTTGTGAATTTTTGGGGCGTTTTTGGGTCAATTTCGGCGGGAATCGAAACGGGAAAAAAGTGGGCGTGGCCTCACCATTCTAATTATGCAAATGACATGTTAATTAGGCGCTAATTAACCCAGGAAAGCCCAGGAGAACCAGAAGGAGACGAAAAAAATTTTTAGCGAATTTTTGGGTCAATTTTCGCGGGAATCGAAGCGGGAAAAAAATGGGCGTGGCCTCCATGGGGCGTGACCATTCTAATTATGCAAATGAGATGTTAATTAGGCGCTAATTAACCCAGGAGAACCAGAAGCAGAAGAAAACATTTCTTAGTGAATTTTTGGGGCATTTTTGGGTCAATTTTGGCGGGAATCGAAGCGGGAAAAAAGTGGGCGTGGCTCCAAGGGGCCTCACCATTCTAATTATGCAAATGAGGAGCTAATTAGTCGCTAATTAACCCCAGGAAAGCCCAGGAGAACCAGAAGGTGATTAATTCTTTTTTTGTTAATTTTTGGGGCGTTTTTTGGGTCAATTTTGGCGGGAATCGAAGCGGGGAAAAAAGTGGGCCTGGCCCCAAGGGGCCTCACCGTTCTAATTATGCAAATGAGATGTTAATTAGGCGCTAATTAACCCAGGAAAGCCCAGGAGAACCAGAAGGAGACGAAAAAAATTTTTAGCGAATTTTTGGGGCGTTTTTGGGTCAATTTTGGCGGGAATCGAAGCGGGAAAAAAGTGGGCGTGGCCTCAAAGGGGCGTGACCATTCTAATTATGCAAATGAGGCGCTAATTAGGCGCTAATTAACCCAGGAAAGCCCAGGAGAACCAGAAGGAGATAAATTCTTTTTTTGTTAATTTTTGGGGCGTTTTTGGGTCAATTTTGGCGGGAAACGAAACGGGAAAAAAGTGGGCGTGGCCTCCAAGGGGCCTCACCGCTCTAATTATGCAAATGAGATGTTAATTAGGCGCTAATTAACCCAGGAAAGCCCAGGAGAACCAGAAGGAGACGAAAAAAATTTTAGCGAATTTTTGGGGCGTTTTTGGGTCAATTTTGGCAGGAATCGAAGCGAGAAAAAATTGGGTGTGGCCTCATCATTTTAATTATGCAAATGAGATGTTAATTAGGCGCTAATTAACCCAGGAAAGCCCAGGAGAACCAGAAGGAGATAAATTAATTTTTTGTGAAATTTTGGGGCGTTTTTGGGTCAATTTTGGCGGGAATCGAAGCGGGAAAAAAGTGGGCGTGGCTCCAAGGGGCGTGACCATTCTAATTATGCAAATGAGGCGCTAATTAGGCGCTAATTAACCCAGGAAAGCCCAGGAGAACCAGAAGGAGACGAAAAAAATTTTTAGCAAATTTTTGGGGCGTTTTTGGGTCAATTTTGGCAGAAATCGAAGCGGGAAAAAGCGGGTGTGGCTTTACATTCTAATTATGCAAATGAGATGTTAATTAGGCGCTAATTAACCCAGGAAAGCCCAGGAGAACCAGAAGGAGACGAAAAAAATTTTTAGCGAATTTTTGGGGCGTTTTTGGGTCAATTTTGGCGGGAAACGAAGCGGGAAAAAAGTGGGCGTGGCCTCAATGGGGCGTGACCATTCTAATTATGCAAATGAGGCGCTAATTAGGCGCTAATTACTCCAGGAAAGCCCAGGAGAACCAGAAGGAGATTAATTCGTTTTTTGTGAAATTTTGGGGCATTTTTGGGTCAATTTTGGCGGGAATCGAAGCGGGAAAAAAGTGGGCGTGGCCTCCAAGGGATGTGACCATTCTAATTATGCAAATGAGATGTTAATTAGGCGCTAATTACCCCAGGAAAGCCCAGGAGAACCAGAAGGAGATGAAGCTGCTGCTGGACATGTACAAGTCGGCGCCCAAGGAGCAGAGGGACAAAGTGACGCTGATGGCGGCCGAGAGGAAGAGCAAGGCCGAGGTAATTAGCGCTAATTAGCGCTAATTAACGGTAATTAGGTGCCCCAATTAACAGCAGGGGGTCTGGTCCCCGCCATGCCACGACTTAATGAGGTTTGGGTCGTTAATTAGGGGTAATTGGGGGTGAAAATGAGGGTGATAAGGTGTTAATTAGGGTTAATTAGATGCTAATTAGCGTTAATTAACGGTAATTAGGTCCCCCAATTAACAGCAGGGGGTCTGGGCCATAAGGTGCCGTGTCTTAATGAGGTTTTGGTCGTTAATTAGGGGTAATTAGGAGTGAAAATTAGGGAATTTACCTGCTAATTAGGGTTAATTAGATGCTAATTAGCGCTAATTAACGGTAATTAGATCCCCCCAATTAACAGCAGGGGGTCTGGTCCATAAGGTGCCGTGTCTTAATGAGGTTTTGGTCGTTAATTAGGGGTGAAAATTAGGGCGTTGAGGTGTTAATTAGGGTTAATTAGATGTTAATTAGCGCTAATTAACGGTAATTAGGTCCCCCAATTAACAGCAGGGGGTCTGGTCCCTAAGGTGCCGTGTCTTAATGAGGTTTTGGTCGTTAATTAGGGGTAATTAGAAATGAAAATGAGGGTATTGAGGTGTTAATTAGGGTTAATTAGATGCTAATTAGGGGGTAATTAGCGGCCCCGGAACGGTTTCGCTTGGCTGGAGGTGTTAATGAGGTGTTAATTAGCTGTTAATGAGTCATTAGGGCTCATTGATATAATGAGGTAAACGGAAACTCAATGCTAATTAATGCTAATGAGGTAATTAATTAGGTAATTAATGAGGTCACATTAATGGGGTGGCAAAGAGGCAAAACTTCTCCAGATCATTAATCCTTCCTATTAATTTTTGTTGGTTAATTAGGTAATGTATTAATTAATTAGTGAGTAAATAATGGTTAATTAGTGTCTAATTAATGGTTGATTAATGAGCTGGGGGAGCTGGAGGAGCAGGAGCTCCTGGTCATTAATTATTCCCTGTTGATTATTAGTCATTTATTAGTTGTTTAATGGCAAAATAATGGCTAATTAATGGCTAATTAATGATTGATTAGTGGCCAATTAGTGACTAATTAGTGGTCAATTAATGAGCAGGAGCAGCTCCAGACCCAAAACTCTCCCTGTAATTAATCATTCCTATTAAATTTAGTTGGTTTTTTAATTACTCAATAACTAAACAACGACTTATTAATGACTAATTAATGGCTAATTAATTAATGAGCTGGAGGAGCGGGAACCAAAATTCCTCCTCATTATTATTAATCACTCCCATTAACTTTTATTGATTTATTAGTTACTCAATAACTAAATAGTGACGCTAAATGTCTCGATAGTGACTTATTAGTGACTAATTAGTGACTAATTAGTGATTAATTAACGAGCTGGAGGAGCTGTGGCAGTGCTGGCGGGAGCTGGAGGAGCGGGAACCAAAATTCCTCCTCGTTATTAATCACTCCCATTAACTTTAATTGGCTTATTAGTTACATAATAACTAAATAATGACCCTGAATGTCTAGATAGTGACTTATTAGTGACTAATTAGTGACTAATTAATGATTAATTAACGAGCTGGAGGAGCTGGGGCAGCGCTGGCGGGAGCCGGAGGAGCGGGAACCAAAATTCCTCCTTATCATTAGTCAGTCCCATCAAGTTTTATTGGTTTAATAGGTACTTAATGTCTAGATAGTGACTTATTAATGACTAATTAGTGGCTAATTAATGATTAATTAACGAGCTGGAGGAGCTGCGTCAGCGCTGGTGGAGCTGGAGGAGCGGGAACGGACGGAGACCAAAAATTCCTCCTTATCATTAATCACTCCCATTAACTTTAATTGGCTTTATTAGTGACATAATGACTAAATAATGACTTATTAGTGACTAATTAATAATTAATTAATTAATTAATTAACGAGCTGGAGGAGCTGCGTCAGCGCTGGCGGGAGCTGGAGGAGCGGAAACGGACAGAGACCAAAAATTCCTCCTTATCATTAATTATTCCTATTAACTTTTATTGGCTTATTAGTTACATAATGACTAAATAATGACCCTGAATGTCTAGATAGTGAGTTATTAGTGACTAATTAGTGACTAAATAATGATTAATTAACGAGCTGGAGGAGCTGCGTCAGCGCTGGCGGGAGCTGGAGGAGCGGGAACGGACGGAGACCAAAAATTCCTCCTCGTTATTAGTCCGTCCCATCAACTTTAATTGGTTTAATAGGTACTTAATGTCTAGATAGTGAGTTATTAGTGACTAATTAGTGACTAATTAATGATTAATTAACGAGCTGGAGGAGCTGCGTCAGCGCTGGCGGGAGCTGGAGGAGCGGGAACCAAAATTCCTCCTCATTATTAATCACTCTCATTAACTTTAATTGCTTTATTAGTTACATAATGACTAAATAATGACCCTGAATGTCTAGATAGTGACTTATTAGTGGCTAATTAATGGCTAATTAATGATTAATTAACGAGCTGGAGGAGCTGCGTCAGCGCTGGCGGGAGCTGGAGGAGCGGGAACGGACGGAGACCAAAAATTCCTCCTTATCATTAATCACTCCCATTAACTTTAATTGATTTATTCGTTACATAATGACTAAATAATGACCCTGAATGTCTAGGTAGTGACTTATTAGTGACTAATTAATGACTAATTAATGATTAATTACCGAGCTGGAGGAGCTGCGTCAGCGCTGGCGGGAGCCGGAGGAGCGAGAACCAAAATTCCTCCTCATTATTAGTCAGTGCCATCAAGTTTTATTGGTTTAATAGGTACTTAATGTCTAGATAGTGACTTATTAATGACTAATTAGTGGCTAATTAATGATTAATTAACGAGCTGGAGGAGCTGCGTCAGCGCTGGCGGGAGCTGGAGGAGCGGGAACGGACGGAGACCCAAAATACCTCCTCATTATTAATCACTCCCATTAACTTTAATTGGCTTATTAGTTACATAATGACTAAATAATGACCCTGAATGTCTAGATAGTGACTTATTAGTGGCTAATTAATGGCTAATTAATGATTAATTAACGAGCTGGAGGAGCTGCGTCAGCGCTGGCGGGAGCTGGAGGAGCGGGAGCGGAAGGAGACCCAAAATTCCTCCTCATTATTAGTCCGTCCCATTAACTTTAATTGGTTTAATAGGTACTTAATGTCTAGATAGTGACTTATTAATGACTAATTAGTGACTAATTAATGATTAATTAACGAGCTGGAGGAGCTGTGTCAGCGCTGGCGGGAGCTGGAGGAGCGGGAGCGGAAGGAGACCAAAAATTCCTCCTTATCATTAATCACTCCTATTAACTTTAATTGCTTTATTAGTTACATAAAGGTTAATAATGACTTATTAGTGGCCAATTAATGGCTAGTTAATGATTAATTAACGAGCTGGAGGAGCTGCGTCAGCGCTGGCGGGAGCCGGAGGAGCGGGAACCAAAATTCCTCCTTATCATTAGTCAGTCCCATCAAGTTTTATTGGTTTAATAGGTACTTAATGTCTAGATAGTGACTTATTAATGACTAATTAGTGACTAATGATTAATTAATGAGCTGGAGGAGCTGCGTCAGCGCTGGCGGGAGCAGGAACGGAAGGAGACCAAAAATTTCTCCTTATCATTAATCACTCCCATCAACTTTAATTGGCTTATTAGTTACATAATGACTAAATAATGACTTATTAGTGACTAATTAATGGCTAATTAATGATTAATTAACGAGCTGGAGGAGCTGCGTCAGCGCTGGCGGGAGCTGGAGGAGCGGGAGCGGAAGGAGAGTAAGAAGTTGGCGGACGAGGAGGCGCTGAGGAGGCTGAGGGTGAGCGAGGAGCAGATCGAGCACCTGCAGAGGAGACTGGCGGCCACCAAACAGGTGAGACACACCTGGACAGGTGAGACACACCTGGGGAGGGCTGGGATACGCCTGGACAGGTGAGACACACCTGGGGATACATCTGGGACACACCTGGGGACACCTGAGATACACCTGGGACAGGTGAGACACACCTGGGGAGGGCTGGGATACGCCTGGACAGGTGAGACACACCTGGGGATACATCTGGGACACACCTGGGGACACCTGAGATACACCTGGGATAGGTGAGACACACCTGGGGACAGGTGGGACACACCTGGGGAGGGCTGGGACACACCTGGACAGATGAGACACACCTGGGACACACCCAGGGACACGTGGGACACACCTGGGGACAGGTGAGACACACCTGGGGACACCTGGGGGGACACCTGTGGACACTTGGGTACACCTGGGGAGAGGTTAGACACACCTGGGGACAGGTGAGACACACCTGGGACACACCCGGGGACACCTGGGACAGGTTAGACGCACCTGGGATAGGTGGGGCACACCTGGGGATACACCTGGGACACACCTGGGATAGGTGAGGCACACCTGGGGATACGTGCAACACACCTGGGGACACCTGAGATACACCTGGGATAGGTGAGACACACCTGGGGACAAGTGAGACACACCTGGGGAGGGCTGGGACACACCTGGGGACAGGTTAGACACACCTGGGATAGGTGAGACACACCTGGGGACAAGTGAGACACACCTGGGGATACCTGGGGAGAACCTGGGGACAGGTTAGACACACCTGGGATAGGTGAGACACACCTGGGGACAGGTGAGACACAGCTGGGACACACCTGGGGCCAGGTGAGATACACCTGGGACACACCTGGGACACACCTGGACAGGTGAGACACACCTGGGACACACCTTAGCATCTTGTCCTGTTCCTTCATGGCGGCCATCTTGTCTCTGTGGCTTATGACATCACATCACGGTGGCCATCTTGCCTCATATCTGAAGGCGGCCATCTTGTTTCTATGGGTGGCCTCCCAGCAGCCATCTTGCCTCGCTCTTTGCTGGCGGCCATCTTGTCTCTATGGGTTATGATATCATTTAATGGCGGCCATCTTGACCCGCATCTGAAGGCGACCATCTTGTCTCGATGACTTATGATATCACTTCATGGCGGCCATCTTGTCTCTCTGGGTTATGACCTCTCAGCAACCACATTGCCCAACTCTTTGCTGGCGGCCATCTTGTCTCTATGGCTAATGATATCACTTAATGGCAGCCATCTTGACTTACATCTGAGGGCGGCCATCTTGTCTCTATGGCTTGTGATGTCACTTCATGGCGGCCATCTTTCCCCACATCTGAAGGTGGTTATCTTGTCTCTATGTGTTATGCTATCATTTCACGGCAGCCATCTTGCCCCACCACTGAAGGGGGCCATTTTGTGTCTATGGGTTACAACCTCACAGCGGCCATCTTGCCTACTCTTTGCTGGCGGCCATCTTGTCTCTATGGCTTATGATATCACTTCATGGCGGCCATCTTGCCCCACCACTGAAGGCGGCCATTTTGTCTCTGTGGGTTACGACCTCATGGCAGCCATCTTGCCCAACTCTTTGCTGGTGGCCATCTTTTCTCTATGGCTTATGATATCACTTCATGGCGGCCATCTTGCTCCACATTTGAAGGCGGCCATCTTGTCTCTATGGCTTATGATATCATTTCATGGCGGCCATCTTGTCCTGCCTCTGAAGGCGGCCATCTTGTCTCTGTGGGTTACAACCTCACGGCAGCCATCTTGCCTACTCTTTGCTGGCGGCCATCTTGTCTCTGTGGATTATGCTATCACTTCATGGCAGCCATCTTGCCCGACCCCCTGACAGCGGCCATCTTGTCTCTATGTATTAGAATATTACTTCACGGCAGCCATGTTACCCCACATCTGAAGGCCGCCATCTTGCCACTACATGTCACGACCTCACGGCGGCCATCTTGCCCTGACCTCCATCTTGCCCCGCTCTTTCCGGCGGCCATCTTTTGCCTCGCCTTTCAGGAGGAGGAGGCGCTGCTGTCGGAGATGGACGTGACGGGCCAGGCCTTCCAGGACAGCCATCAATGTTCCCTTCACTGATGGCGGCCATCTTGTCCTGTTTCTTAATGGCGGCCATCTTATCTCTATGGGTTTTCTTATCACTTCACAGCAGCCATCTTGCCCCACATCTGAGGGCGGCCATCTTGTCTCTCTGGGTTATGACCTCACACTATGGATTATGACCTCCCAGCAGCCATCTTGCCCAACTCTTTGCTGGCGGCCATCTTGTCTCTATGGCTTATGATATCACTTCATGGCGGCCATCTTGCCCCACATCTGAAGGCGGCCATCTTGTCTCTATGAGTTACAAAATCACTTCCCGGCAGCCATCTTGCCCCACCACTGAAGGCGGCCATTTTGTGTCTATGGGTTACAACCTCACAGTGGCCATCTTGCCCAACTCTTTGCTGGCGGCCATCTTGTCTCGATGGCTTATGATATCACTTAATGGCAGCCATCTTGACTTACATCTGAGGGCGGCCATCTTGTCTCTATGGCTTGTGATGTCACTTCATGGCGGCCATCTTTCCCCACATCTGAAGGTGGTTATCTTGTCTCTATGTGTTATGCTATCATTTCACGGCAGCCATCTTGCCCCACCACTGAAGGCGGCCATTTTGTCTCCATGAGTTATGATATCACTTCACGGCGGCCATCTTGCCCCACATCTGAAGGCCGCCATCTTGCCACTACACGTCACGACCTCACGGCGGCCATCTTGCCCTGACCGCCATCTTGTCCCCGGTGCGTCAGGAGGAGGAGGCGCTGCTGTCGGAGATGGACGTGACGGGCCAGGCCTTCGAGGACATGCAGGAGCAGAACCTGCGGCTGCTGCAGCAGCTGCGCGAGAAGGACGACGCCAACTTCAAGCTGATGTCGGAGCGGATCAAGGCCAACCAGATCCACAAACTGCTGAGGGAGGAGAAGGACGAGCTGGCGGAGCAGGTGCTGGCCCTGAAAGCGCAGGTGAGGCGTTAATTAATTATTTATTAATTACTAATTAATTATTAATTGATTATTAGTGGTTGGTAGCGAGGGCGGGGTCGTTGTTGGGGGGGGGTCGGTGGCGTCGATCGGGCGGTGGAGAGTAAAAGGTGGGGGTTTAATAGGGGTGAATTTTGCCGATTAATTAGCGGATTTTGCTAATTAGTGATTAATTAGTGACTGATTAATGGTCGTGGCAGGCGGAGCAGGAGCTCAAGATGATCAGGCCTTAATAGTTGCTAATAATTGGTTAATGAACCCCTAATTTTGTCTGAAATCACCAGAATTTCATCTATTAGCAAGTGGATTTTGCTAATTAATGACTAATTAAGGACTGATTAAGGACTAATTAAGGACTAATTAAGGACTAATTAATGACTAATTAATGATCATGGCAGGCGGAGCAGGAGCTCAAGAAGATCAGGTCTTAGTAATTGTTAATAATCGGCTAATAAACCCTTAATTTTGTCTAAAATCGCCAGATTTTCATCTATTAGCAAGTGGATTTTGCTAATTAATGATTAATTAGTGACTAATTAATGATCGTGGCAGGCGGAGCAGGAGCTCAAGAAGATCCGGCCTTAATAATTGCTAATAATTGGTTAATGGACCCCTAATTTTGTCTAAAATATTGTCATTTCACCTATTAAGTAGCAAACTTTGGTAATTAATAGCTAATTAATGACTAATTAATGATTGTGGCAGGCGGAGCAGGAGCTCAAGGAGATCAGGCCTTAATAATTGTTACTAATTGGTTAATAAGTGCTTAATTTTGTCTAAAATCAGCAGAATTTCACCGATTAACGAGCGGATTTCACCAGTTAATACCTAATTAATGAGTAATTAATGATTATAGCAGATGCAGATGCAGTTGTAGGTGGAGGAGGACCTCAAGAAGACCAATCAGGCTTTAATAATTGCTAATAATTGGTTAATAAACCCCTAATTTTGTCTGAAATCACCAGAATTTCATCTATTAGCAAGTGGATTTTGCTAATTAATGACTAATTAGTGACTAATTAATGATCGTGGCAGGCGGAGCAGGAGCTCAAGAAGATCCGGCCTTAATAATTGCTAATAATTGGTTAATGGACCCCTAATTTTGTCTAAAATATTGTCATTTCACCTATTAAGTAGCAAACTTTGGTAATTAATAGCTAATTAATGACTAATTAATGATTGTGGCAGGCGGAGCAGGAGCTGAAGGAGATTAGGCCTTAATAATTGTTACTAATTGGTTAATAAGTGCTTAATTTTGTCTAAAATCACCACAATTTCACCGATTAATGAGCGGATTTCACTAGTTAATACCTAATTAATGAGTAATTAATGATTATAGCAGATGTAGATGCAGCTGTAGGTGGAGGAGGACCTCAAGAAGACTAATCAGGCTTTAATAATTGCTAATAATTGGTTAATGAACCCCTAATTTTGTCTAAAATTACCAGAATTTCATCTATTAGCAAGTGGATTTTGCTAATTAATGACTAATTAGTGACTAATTAATGATCGTGGCAGGCGGAGCAGGAGCTCAAGAAGATCAGGCCTTAATAATTGCTAATAATTGGTTAATGAACCCCTAATTTTGTCTGAAATCACCAGAATTTCATCTATTAGCAAGTGGATTTTGCTAATTAATGACTAATTAGTGACTAATTAATGATCGTGGCAGGCGGAGCAGGAGCTCAAGAAGATCCGGCCTTAATAATTGCTAATAATTGGTTAATAAACCCTTAATTTTGTCTAAAATATTGTCATTTCACCTATTAAGTAGCAAACTTTGGTAATTAATAGCTAATTAATGACTAATTAATGATTGTGGCAGGCGGAGCAGGAGCTCAAGAAGATCAGGTCTTAATAATTCCTAATAATTGGCTAATGAATGCTTAATTTTGTCTGAAATCACCAGAATTTCACCTATTAATGAGCAGATTTTGTTAATTAATACCTAATTAATGAGCAATTAATGATTATAGCAGATGTAGATGCAGTTGTAGGTGGAGGAGGACCTCAAGAACACCAATCAGGTTTTAATAATTGCTAATAATTGGCTAATAAACCCTTATTTTGATCTAAAATCACCGTAATTTCACCTATTAACGAGCGGATTTCGCTAATTAATAACTAATTAATAACTAATTAATGATTATCGCAGGTGGAGGCGCAGCTGCAGGTGGTGCAGAAGCTGGAGGAGAAGGAGAGGGGCCTAATAATGCCTATTAATGGGCTAATAAACCCTTAATTTTGTCAAAAATCGCCATAATTTCACCTATTAATGAGCGGATTTCGCTAATTAATGACTAATTAATGACTAATTAAGGCTAATTGCAGGTGGAGGTGCAGTTGCAGGTGGAGCACGACCACAGCAAGTTCAATAGTCCTTAATAATTGGCTAATAAAGCCCTAATTCTGGCTAATGACCGAAAACTGCCACAATTTCACCTATTAACGAGTGGATTTTGCTAATTAATGACTAATTGATGACTAATGAATGCTAATTGCAGGTGGAGGCGCAGCTGCAGGTGGTGCAGAAGCTGGAGGAGAAGGAGAGGGGCCTATTTACCCTTAATAATTGGCTAATAATGAGCTAATAAAGGCCTAAAAATGCCATAATTTCACCTATTAACGAGCGGATTTCGCTAATTAATAACTAATTAATAACTAATTAATGATTATCGCAGGTGGAGGCGCAGCTGCAGGTGGTGCAGAAGCTGGAGGAGAAGGAGAGGGGCCTATTTACCCCTAATAATTGGCTAATAATGAGCTAATAAAGGCCTAAAAATGCCATAATTTCACCTATTAATGAGCGGATTTTGCTAATTAATAACTAATTAACGCTAATTGCAGGTGGAGGTGCAGTTGCAGGTGGAGCAGTACCTCAAGAAGACCAATCAGGCCTTAATAATTGCTAATAATCGGCTAATAAATCCTTATTTTTGTCTAAAATCGCCATAATTTCACCTATTAACGAGCGGATTTTGCTAATTAATAACTAATTAATAACTAATTAATAACTCATTAATGGTTATCGCAGGTGGAGGCGCAGCTGCAGGTGGTGCAGAAGCTGGAGGAGAAGGAGAGGGGCTTATTTACCCCTAATAATTGGCTAATAATGAGCTAATAAAGGCCTAAAATCGCCATAATTTCACCTATTAATGAGCGGATTTTGCTAATTAATAACTAATTAACGCTCATTGCAGGTGGAGGTGCAGTTGCAGGTGGAGCAGTACCTCAAGAACACCAATCAGGCTTTAATAATTGCTAATAATTGGCTAATAAACCCTTATTTTGGTCTAAAATCGCCATAATTTCACCTATTAACGAGCGGATTTTGCTAATTAATAACTAATTAATAACTCATTAATGATTACCGCAGGTGGAGGCGCAGCTGCAGGTGGTGCAGAAGCTGGAGGAGAAGGAGAGGGGCCTATTTACCCCTAATAATTGGCTAATAGTGAGCTAATAAAGGCCTAAAAGTGCCATGATTTCACCTATTAACGAGCGGATTTCGCTAATTAAAAACTAATTAATAAATAATTAATGATTATCACAGCTCGAGGCGCAGCTGCAGGTGGTGCAGAAGCTGGAGGAGAAGGAGAGGGGCCTATTTACCCTTAATAATTGGCTAATAATGAGCTAATAAAGGCCTAAAATCGCCATAATTTCACCTATTAACGAGCGGATTTCGCTAATTAATATCTAATTAATAACTCGTTAATGATTATTGCAGGTGGAGGTGCAGCTGCAGGTGGTGCAGAAGCTGGAGGAGAAGAAGAGGGGCCTATTTACCCCTAATAATTGGCTAATAATGAGCTAATAAAGGCCTAAAAATGCCATAATTTCACCTATTAATGAGCGGATTTTGCTAATTAATAACTAATTAACGCTAATTGCAGGTGGCAGTGCAGTTGCAGGTGGAGCAGTACCTCAAGAAGACCAATCAGGCCTTAATAATTGCTAATAATCGGCTAATAAATCCTTATTTTTGTCTAAAATCGCCATAATTTCACCTATTAACGTGCGGATTTCGCTAATTAATAACTAATTAATAACTAATTAATAACTAATTAATGATTATCGCAGGTGGAGGCGCAGCTGCAGGTGGTGCAGAAGCTGGAGGAGAAGGAGAGGGGCCTATTTACCCCTAATAATTGACTAATAATGACCTAATAAAGGCCTAAAAATGCCATAATTTCACCTATTAATGAGCGGATTTTGCTAATTAATAACTAATTAACGCTAATTGCAGGTGGAGGTGCAGCTGCAGGTGGAGCAGTACCTCAAGAAGACCAATCAGGCTTTAATAATTGCTAATAATTGGCTAATAAACCCTTATTTTGGTCTAAAATCACCATAATTTCACCTATTAACGAGCGGATTTTGCTAATTAATAACTAATTAATAACTAATTAATGATTATCGCAGGTGGAGGCGCAGCTGCAGGTGGTGCAGAAGCTGGAGGAGAAGGAGAGGGGCCTAATAATGCCTATTAATGGGCTAATAAACCCTTATTTTTGTCAAAAATTGCCATAATTTCACCTAATAGCGAGCGGATTTTGCGAATTAATAACTAATTAATAACTCATTAATGATTATCGCAGGTGGAGGCGCAGCTGCAGGTGGTGCAGAAGCTGGAGGAGAAGGAGAGGGGCCTATTTACCCCTAATAATTGGCTAATAATGAGCTAATAAAGGCCTAAAAATGCCATGATTTCACCTATTAACAAGCGGATTTCGCTAATTAATAACTAATTAATAACTAATTAATGGTTATCGCAGGTGGAGGCGCAGCTGCAGGTGGTGCAGAAGCTGGAGGAGAAGGAGAGGGGCCTAATAATGCCTATTAATGGGCTAATAAACCCTTATTTTTGTCAAAAATCGCCATAATTTCACCTATTAACGAGCGGATTTCGCTAATTAATAACTAATTAATAACTAATTAATGACTATTACAGGTGGAGGCGCAGCTGCAGGTGGTGCAGAAGCTGGAGGAGAAGGAGAGGGGCCTGCAGAGCGCCCTGGGCGCCGTGGAGAAGGAGCTGAGCCTGCGCTCGCAGGCGCTCGAGCTGCACAAGAGGAAGGTGAGCGGCCTCAGGTGGGCACAGGTATGTCCACAGGTGTGTTTTGATGGGCCTCAGGTGGGCACAGGTGTGTCCTAGTGGGCTCCAGGTGTGGCACAGGTGTGTTCTAATGGGCCTCAGGTGTGCTCAGGTGTGTTCTAATGGGCCTCAGGTGTATCCAGGTTTGGCACAGGTGTGTTCTAATGGGCCTCAGGTGTATCCAGGTTTGGCACAGGTGTGTTCTAATGGGCCTCAGGTGTATCCAGGTGTGGCACAGGTGTGTTCTAATGGGCGCCAGGTGGGCACAGGTGTCTTCTAATGGGCGTCAGGTGGGCACAGGTGTGTTCTAATGGGCCTCAGGTGTGACCAGGTGTGTTCTAATGGGCCCCAGGTGGGCACAGGTGTGTTCTAATGGGCCCCAGGTGGGCACAGGTGTGTTCTAATGGGCCTCAGGTGTGGCACAGGTGTGTTCTAATGGGCCTCAGGTGTGGCACAGGTGTGTTCTAATGGGCCTCAGGTGGGCACAGGTGTGGCACAGGTGTGTTCTAATGGACCCCAGGTGGGCACAGGTGTGTTCTAATGGGCCTCAGGTGTGGCACAGGTGTGTTCTAATGGGCCTCAGGTGTGGCACAGGTGGGTTCTAATGGGCCTCAGGGGGGCACAGGTCTGTTCTAATGGGCCTCAGGGGGGCACAGGTGTGTCATAACAGGTCTCAGGTGTGACCAGGTGTGTTCTAATGGGCCACAGGTGGGCTCAGGTGTGTCCTCATGGGCCTCAGGTGTGTCCAGGTGTGTCCTAGTGGGCTCCAGGTGTGGCACAGGTGTGTTCTAATGGGCCACAGGTGTATCCAGGTGTGGCACAGGTGTGTTCTAATGGACCTCAGGTGTGACCAGGTGTGTTCTAATGGGCCCCAGGTGGGCACAGGTGTGTTCTAATGGGCCTCAGGTGTGACCAGGTGTGTTCTAATGGGCCTCAGGTGGGCACAGGTGTGTTCTAATGGGCCACAGGTGTGCTCAGGTGTGCCCAGGTGTATCCCAGGTGTATTTTAGCCATACCCAGGTGTGCCCAGGTGTATCTCAGGTGCCCCCAGGTGTGCCCAGGTGTACTCAGGTGTATCTTAGCCATACCCAGGTGTATCTTAGATGTGCCCAGGTGTGCCCAGGTGTACCACGGGTATACTCAGGTGTACCAAGGTGTATCTTAGCCATACCCAGGTGTGCCCAGGTGTGCCCAGGTGTATTTTAGCCATACCTAGGTGTCTCCTAGGTGTACTCAGGTATGCCGAGGTGTATCCCAGGTGTACCCAGGTGTATCTTAGCCATGCCCAGGTGTATCTCAGGTGCCCCCAGGTGTGCCCAGGTGTACTCAGGTGTGCTCACCTGTCTCACCTGTGCCCCTCCCCCAGGCCGTGGAGGCCGCCCAGCTGGCCGAGGACCTGCGGGCTCAAGGTGAGCACGTGCAGGCGCGGCTCCGCGAGCTCCAGGTGTGCCCAGGTGCCCTCAGGTGTGCCCAGGTGCCCTCAGGTGTGCCCAAGTGTATCTTATCCATACTCAGGTGAATCTTAGATGTGCCCAGGTGTATTCAGGTGTACCGAGGTGTATCTTAGCCATACCCAGGTGTGCCCAGGTGTATCCCAGGTGTATCTCAGGTGTGCCCAGGTGTATCTTAGCCATACCCAGGTGCATCCCAGGTGTGCTCAGGTGTACCAAGGTGTATTTTAGCCGTACCCAGGTGTTCCCAACTGTATCACAGGCATGACCAGGTGTATCTTATGAGCCCCCAGGTGTGCCCAGGTGTACTCAGGTGTACCAAAGTGTGTCCCAGGTGTGCCCAGGTGTACTCAGGTGTGCCCAGGTGTATTCCAGATATACTCAGGTGTATCTTAGCCATACCCAGGTGTATCCCAGGTGTTCCCAGGTGTATCTCAGGTGTGCCCAGTTGTGTCCAGGTGTGCTCACCTGTCTCACCTGTGCCCCCCCCCCCAGGCCGTGGAGGCCGCCCAGCTGGCCGAGGACCTGCGGGCTCAAGGTGAGCACGTGCAGGCGCGGCTCCGTGAGCTCCAGGTGTGCGCGGCCGAGAACCGAGCGGCCAAGGACAAGGAGTCGCTGAGCCTGAAGAGGGCGCAGGTGAGCAGCGGGGGATTGTGGGAAATTCTTTTGGGGGGTTTTGGGGGGTTTTTTGGGGATTTTGGGGGTTTTTTCAGGATTTTTTCAGGGTTTTTTTGGGGTTTTTGGGGTTTTTTAAGGGGTTTTTGGGGGGATTTTGGGGGTTTTTTTGGGATTTTTTGGGGGGGTTTTTGAGATTTTTTGGGGATTTTCTGGAGTTTTTTTCAGGATTTTTGGGGTGTTTTGGAGGGATTTTTGGGGGGATTTTGGGGGTTTTTTGAGATTTTTTGGGGATTTTTGGGGGGTTTTGGGGGGATTTTTTGGGAATTTTTTCGGGGATTTTCAGGGTTTTTTTGAGTGTTTTTTGGGGATTTTTTGGGTGTTTTGGGGGGATTTTTGGGGGGATTTTGGGGGTTTTTTGGGGATTTTGGGGTTTTTTTCAGGATTTATTCAGGGTTTTTTTGGGGATTTTTTAAGGGTTTTTTGGGAGGATTTTGGGGGGTTTTTTGGGAATTTTTTTCGGGGTTTTTTGGGGGGTTTTTTGAGATTTTTTGGGGATTTTCTGGGGTTTTTTTCAGGATTTTTTCAGGGTTTTTTTGGGGTTTTTTTGGATTTTTTAAGGGTTTTTTGGGGGGATTTTGGGGGGTTTTTTGGGATTTTTTTCGGGATTTTTTGGGATTTTTTGGGGTTTTTTGGGGGGGTTTTTGAGATTTTTTGGGGATTTTCTGGGGTTTTTTTCAGGATTTTTTCAGGGTTTTTTTGGCGGTTTTTGGGATTTTTTAAGGGTTTTTTGGGGGGATTTTGGGGGTTTTTTTGGGATTTTTTTCGGGATTTTTTGGGGTTTTTTGGGGTTTTTTGGGGGGGTTTTTGAGATTTTTTGGGGATTTTCTGGGGTTTTTTTCAGGATTTTTTCAGGGTTTTTTTGGGGTTTTGGGGGATTTTTTAAGGGTTTTTTGGGAGGATTTTGGGGGTTTTTTTGGGATTTTTTTCGGGAGTTTTTGGGGTTTTTTGGGTTTTTTGGGGGGGTTTTTGAGATTTTTTGGGGATTTTCTGGGGTTTTTTTCAGGATTTTTTCAGGGTTTTTTTTGGGTATTGGGGGATTTTTTAAGGGTTTTTTTGGGAGGATTTTGGGGGTTTTTGGGGGATTTTTTTCGGGATTTTTTAGGGTTTTTTGGGGGGGTTTTTTAAAAATTTTTGGGGATTTTTTAAGGGGTTTTTTGGCATTTTTTGGGGGTTTTTTGCGATTTTTTGGGGATTTTTGGGGGGTTTTTTGGGGGTTTTTTAAGGGTTTTCTGGGGGGTTTTGGGGGATTTTTTTGGGTTTTTTTAGGGATTTTTTGAGATTTTTTGGGTTTTTTGGGGGGTTTTTTGGGCGTTTTTTGAGGATTTTTTGGGTTTTTTTTCAGGAATTTTGGGGTGGTTTTTGGGGATTTTTTGGGAATTTTTTCGGGGATTTTCAGGGTTTTTGGGGGGTTTTTTTCAGGATTTTTTGAGTGTTTTTTGGGGATTTTTTGGGTGTTTTTGGGGGATTTTTGGGGGGATTTTGGGGTTTTTTTCAGGATTTATTCAGGGTTTTTTTGGGGGTTTTTTAAGGGTTTTTTGGGAGGATTTTGGGGGTTTTTTTGGGAATTTTTTCGGGGTTTTTTGGGGGGTTTTTTGAGATTTTTTGGGGATTTTCTGGGGATTTTTTCAGGATTTTTTCAGAGTTTTTTTGGGTTTTTTGGGATTTTTTAAGGGGTTTTTGGGAGGATTTTGGGGGTTTTTTTGGGATTTTTTTCGGGATTTTTTGGGGTTTTTTTCGGGATTTATTCAGGGTTTTTTGGGGTTTTTGGGGATTTTTTAAGGGTTTTTTGGGAGGATTTTGGGGGTTTTTTGGGATTTTTTTCGGGATTTTTTGAGATTTTTTGGGGATTTTTGGGGGGTTTTTTGAGATTTTTTGGGGATTTTCTGGGGTTTTTTTCAGGATTTTTTCAGGGTTTTTTTGGGGTTTTTTGGGATTTTTTAGGGGTTTTTTGGGAGGATTTTGGGGGTTTTTTTGGGATTTTTTTCGGGATTTTTTGGGGTTTTTTGGGGGGTTTTTTGACATTTTTTGGGGATTTTTTAAGGGTTTTTAAGGTGTTATTTGGGATTTTTTGGGGTTTTTTTGCGATTTTTTGGGGATTTTTGGCGGGTTTTTTGGGGGTTTTTTAAGGGTTTTCTGGGGAGTTTTGGGGGATTTTTTTGGGGATTTTTGGGGGATTTTTTGGGGTTTTTTTAGGGATTTTTTGAGATGTTTTGGGTTTTTTGGGGGGTTTTTTTGGGCGTTTTTTGAGATTTTTTGAGGATTTTTTGGGTTTTTTTTCAGGAATTTTGGGGTGGTTTCGGGGGATTGTTTGGGAATTTTTTCGGGGATTTTCAGGGTTTTTGGGGGTTTTTTTTCAGGATTTTTTGAGTGTTTTTTGGGGATTTTTTGGGTGTTTTTTGGAGATTTTTTGGGGTGTTTTTGTAGATTTTTTTGGGGTGTTTTTTTGGGGATTTTTTTGAGATTTTTGGGGGCGTTTTTGGGATTTTTTTTGTTTTTTGTGGTTTTTTCATGTGATTTTTTTTCCTTTTTTTTTAATTTTTTTCCCTTCTTTTCCTCTAATTTTTTCAATTTTTTTTCTCTTTTTTTTTTTTAATTTTTGGGGTTTTTTAATGGGGTTTTTCATGCAATTTTTTTCCTTTTTTAAAATTTTCTTCCCTTCTTTCCCTCCAATTTTTTCAATTTTTTTTCCCTTTTTTTTTTAATTAATTTTTTTTTTTTTCCCTTTTCCCCTCCCCCCTTTGGGTCCTGGCAGGAGGAGCTGTCGCGGCTGCGCCGGAAGTTGGAGAAGCAGCGCAAGGTGGAGGTTTACGCCGACGCTGACCAGATCCTGCAGGAGGAGATCAAGGAGTACAGGGTGAGCCCGGGGGGCCTTCCAGAAATTTCCCTGACCTTCCAGGACCTTTTTCGGGTTTTTTGGGACCTTCCAGGACCTTTCTGGGACCTTCCAGGACCTTTCTGTGACATTTCAGGACCTTTTTCGGGTTTTTTGGGACCTTCCAGGACCTTTCTGGGACCTTCCAGGACCTTTCTGTGACATTTCAGGACCTTTTTCGGGTTTTTTGGGACCTTCCAGGACCTTTTTAGGATCTTCCAGGACCTTTCTGTGACATTCCAAGACCTTTTTCGGGTTTTTTTGGGACTTTCCAGGACCTTTCTGGGACCTTCCAGGACTTTTTTCGGGTTTTTTTGGGACCTTCCAGGACCTTTCTGGGACATTTCAGGACCTTTTTCAGGGTTTTTTGGGATCTTCCAGGACCTTTCCGGGACCTTCCAGGACCTTTTTCGGGTTTTTTTGGGACCTTCCAGGACCTTTCTGGGACCTTTTGGGGCATTCTGGGACCTTCCAGGACCTTTCTGTGGCATTCCAGGACCTTTTTCGGGTTTTTTTGGGATCTTCCAGGACCTTTCTGGGACCTTCCAGGACTTTTTTCGGGTTTTTTTGGGATCTTCCAGGACTTTTCTGGGACCTTCCAGGACTCTTTTCGGGTTTTTTTGGGATCTTCCAGGACCTTTCTGGGACCTTTTGGGGCATTCTGGGACCTTCCAGGACCTTTCTGTGACATTCCAGGACCTTTTTCGGGGTTTTCTGGGACCTTCTAGGACCTTTCTGGGACCTTCCAGGACCTTTTTCGGGTTTTTTTGGGACCTTCCAGGACCTTTCTGGGACCTTTTGGGACCTTTTGGGACCTTCCAGGAGCTTTTTCGGGTTTTTTTGGGACCTTCCAGGACCTTTCTGGGACTTTTTGGGGCATTCTGGGACCTTCCAGGACCTTTTTCGGGTTTTTTTGGGATCTTCCAGGACCTTTCTGGGACCTCCCAGAACTTTCTGCGACCTTCCAGGACCTGTCTGGGGCCTTTTGGGGCCTTTTTGGGGCCTTGTGGGACCTCCCAGGACCTTTTTCGGGTTTTTTTGGGATCTCCCAGGACCTTTCTGGGACCTTCCAGGACCTTTCGGGGACCTCCCAGAACTTTCCCTGACCTTCCAGGACCTTTTTGGGGCCTTTTGGGACCTTCCAGGACCTTTTTTGGGTTTTCTGGGACCTCCCAGAACTTTCCCTGTCCTTCCAGGACCTTTCTGTGACATTCCAGGATTTTTTTCCGGTTTTTTTTGGGATCTTACGGGACCTTTTTGGGATCCTCCAGGATGTTTTTCGGGTTTTCTGGAACCTTCCAGGACTTTCTAGGACCTTCCAGGACCTTCCAGGACCTTCCAGAACTTTCTGGGATCTTCCAGAACTTTCTGTGATGTTCCAGGACATTTCTGGGATCTTCCAGGACCTTTTTCGGGGTTTTTTTGGGATCTTCCAGGACTTTTCTGGGCCCTTCCAGGACCTTTGTGGGACCTCCCAGAACTTTCTCTGACCTTCCAGGACCTTTCTGGGACCTTCCAGGACCTTTTTCGGGTTTTCTGGGACCTTCCAGGACCTTTCAGGGGCCTTCCAGAACTTTCCCTGATCTTCCAGGACCTTTCTAAGACTTTTTGGGGCATTTTGGGACCTTCCAGGACCTTTCTGGGACCTCCCAGAACTTTCCCTGACCTTCCAGGACCTTTCTGGGGCCTTTTGGGACCTTCCAGGACCTTTTTCGGTTTTTCTGGGGCCTTCCAGGACCTTTTTCAGGTTTTTTGGGACCTTCTGGGACCTTCCGGGACTTTTTGGGGACCTTCCAGAACTTTCTGTGGCCTTCCAGGACCTTTTGGGGGCCTTTTGGGGTTTTCTGGGACCTTCCAGGACCTTTTTCGGGTTTTCTGGGGCCTTCCAGGACCTTTTTCAGGTTTTTTGGGACCTTCCGGGACTTTTTGGGGACCTTCCAGAACTTTCTGTGGCCTTCCAGGACCTTTTGGGGGCCTTTTGGGGTTTTCTGGGACCTTCCAGGACCTTTTTCGGGTTTTTTTTGGGACCTTCCAGGACCTTTCTGGGGACTTTTGGGGCCTTTTTGGGGCTCTTAATGACCGTTAATGACTTCTAATGACTTTGGCTGACCTTTAATGATCTTGATTGACCTTTAATGACCATTAATGATGATTAATGACCATTAATGACCTTTAATGACCATTAGTGACTATTAATGATCTTTAACGATCTCGATTGACTTTTAATGACCATTAATGACCATTAATGATCACTAATGATCTTTAATGGCCATTAATGACCTTTAATGACTTCAATTGACCTTTAATGACCATTAATGATCTTTAATGACCATTAATGGCCTTTAATGACCTCAGTTGACCTTTAACGATCTCGGTTGATTTTTAATGACCATTAATGACCTTTAATGATCTCGGTGGACCTTTAATGACCATTAATGACTTCCAATGACGTCAGTTGACCTTTAACGATCTCGATTGACTTTTAATGACCACTAATGACCTTTAGTGCCCCTTTAATGACCATTAATGACCTTTAATGATCTCAGTTGACCTTTAGCGACCATTAATGACACTTAATGACCTTTAATGACCATTAATGGCTTCTAATGATCCCAGTTGACCATTAATGACCATTAATGATCTTTAATGACCATTAATGATGTCAGTTGACCTTTAACGATCTCAGTTGACCTTTAATGACGTCAGTTGACCTTTAACGATCTCGACTGACTTTTAATGACCGCCAATGACCACTAATGATCTCGGTTGACCTTTAATGACCATTAATGACGCTTAATGAGCCTTTAATGGCCATTAATGACCCTTAACGATCTCAGTTGACCTTTAATGGCATCAGTTGACTTTTAATGACCATTAACGATCTCAGTTGACCGTTAACGATCTCGATTGACTTTTAATGACCATTAATGACCACTAATTACCTTTTATGACCATTAGTGACCTTTAATGACTTCAGTTGACCTTTAACGATCTCGATTGACTTTTAATGACCATTAACGATCTCAGTTGACCGTTAACGATCTCGGTTGACTTTTAATGACCATTAATGACCACTAATTACCTTTTATGACCATTAATGACCTCTAATGACCTCAGTTGACCTTTAACGATCTCGATTGACTTTTAATGACCGTCAATGACCGTTAATGATCTCGGCTGACCTTTAATGACCATTAATGACGCTTAATGAGCCTTTAATGGCCATTAATGACCCTTAACGATCTCACTTGACCTTTAATGGTATCAGTTGACTTTTAATGACCATTAACGATCTCAGTTGACCGTTAACGATCTCGATTGACTTTTAATGACCGTTAATGACCATTAATGATCTCGCTTGACCTTTAATGACCTTTAATGACCATTAATGACCATTAATGAGCCTTTAATGGCCATTAACGACCCTTAACGATCTCAGTTGACCTTTAATGGCATCAGTTGACTTTTAATGACCATTAACGATCTCAGTTGACCTTTAATGGCATCAGTTGACTTTTAATGACCATTAACGATCTCAGTTGACCGTTAACGATCTCGATTGACTTTTAATGACCATTAATTCCCTCAGTTGACCTTTAACGACCCTTAATGACCCATTAATGATCTCTAATTGCCCCCGGCCAGGCCCGCCTGACGTGCCCGTGCTGCAACGCGCGCAAGAAGGACGCGGTGCTGACCAAGTGCTTCCACGTCTTCTGCTTCGAGTGCGTCAAGAGCCGCTACGACACGCGGCAGCGCAAGTGCCCCAAGTGCAACGCGGCCTTCGGCGCCCACGACTTCCACCGCGTCTACATCAGCTGAGGCCGCGCGGCCTGCTGGTCACTCGGGGTCGCTCCATGGTCATTCGGGGTGGCCTGGTGGTCATTCGTGGTCACCCCGTGGTCACCTGGTGGTCACTCGTGGTCGTTCATGGTCGTTCGTGGTCATTGGTGGTCACCTGGTGGGCACCGGGTAGTCATTGGTGGTCACCCCGTGGTCACTCGTGGTCATCTGGTGGTCATTTGTGGTCATTCATGGTCACCTGGTGGTCATTTGTTGGCACCCCGTGGTCATTCGTGGTCACCTGGTGGTCACTCGTGGTCACCTGATGGTCACTCGTGGTCATTTGTGGTCATTCATGGTCACTCATGGTCACTCGTGGTCATTTCGTGTCCATCCCATGGTGACCCATGACCACCCCATGATGACCAATGGTCACTCGTGGTCACCTGGTGGTCACTCGTCATCTGTGGTCATTCATGGCCATTTGTGGTCACTCATGGTCACCTGGTGGTCATTGGTGGTCACCCGGTGGTCACTCGTGGTCATTTCATGTCCATCCCATGGTGACCAATGACCACCCCATGATGACTAGTGGTCACTCGTGGTCACCTGGTGGTCACTTGTGGTCATTCATGGTCACTTGGGGGTCACCTGGTGGTCACCCTGTGGTCACTCGTGGTCATTCATGGTTGTTTGTGGGCACCTGATGGTCACTCATGGTCACCTGATGGTCACTCATGGTCACCTGGTGGCCACGCGTGGTCACCTGATGGTCACTCCTGGTCACCTGATGGTCACTCCTGGTCACCTGATGGTCACTCCTGGTCACCTGATGGTCACTCATGGTCACTTGTGGTCATTCATGGTCACCTGGTGGTCACTTGTGGTCACCCCGTGGTCACTCATGGTTACTTGTGGTCATTCATGGTCACCTGATGGTCACCCCGTGGTCACCTGGTGGTCACTCGTGGTCATTTCATGTCCATCCCATGGTGACCAATGAGCACCCCATGATGATTAGTGGTCACTCGTGGTCACCTGGTGGTCACTCGTGGTCACCTGGTGGTCACTCGTGGTCACCTGGTGGTCACCGGACACCCAAGTGCCCCGCGGCCTTGGGCGCCCACGATTTCCACCGTGTCTACATGAGCTGAGCCCCGCCCCCACCGCGGGGGGTTCAGGACCACCCCGAGTCACTTTTGGCCACCACGAAGTGACCAGTGACCACCTCAGAGTGACCCCTGGCCACCCCAAAGTGACCCCTGGTCACTTACAGCCGCCCCAGAGTGACCCCTGGCCACCCCAAAGCCACCCCAGGCCACTTTTGGCCACCTTAAAGTGACCCCTGGCCACCCCAGAGTGACCCCTGATCACCTCAGAGTGACCAGTGACCACCCCAAAGTGACCCCTGGCCACCCCAAAGCCACCCCAAGCCACTTTTGGCCACCTTAAAGTGACCCCTGGCCACCCCAGAGTGACCCCTGATCACCTCAGAGTGACCAGTGACCACCCCAAAGTGACCCCTGGCCACCCCAAAACCACCCCAGGCCACTTTTGGCCACCCTAAAGTGACTCCTGGCCACCCCAAAACCACCCCAAGTCACCTTTGGCCATCCCAGAGTGACCCCTGGCCACCCCAGAGTGACCCCTGACTACCCCAGAGTGACCACAGGCCACCTCAAAGCCACCCCAAGCCCCTTTTGGCCACCACAAAGTGACCCCTGGCCACCCCAAAACCACCCAAGGCCACCTTTGGCCACCCCAAAGTGACCCCTGGCCACCCCAAAGTGACCAATGGCCACCTCAAAGTGACCACTGGTCACTTATGGCCACCCCAGAGTGACCCCTGACCACCCCAAAGCCACCCCAAGCCCCTTTTGGCCACCACAAAGTGACCCCTGGCCACCCCAGAGTGACCCCTGATCACCTCTGAGTGACCAGTGACCACCCCAAAGTGACCCCTGGCCACCCCAAAACCACCCCAGGCCACCTTTGGCCACCCTAAAGTGACCCCTGGCCACCCTAAAGTGACCCCTGACCACCCCAGAGTGACCCCTGGTCACCTCAAGGCCACCCCAGGCCACCTTTGGCCACCACAAAGTGACCCCTGACCACCTCAAAGCCACCCCAAGCCCCTTTTGGCCACCCCAAAATGACCCCTGGCCACCCCAAAGCCACTTCAGGCCACTTTTGGCCACCCCAAAGCCACCCCTGGCCACTCCAAGGCCACCCCAAGCCACTTTTGATCACCCCAAAGTGGCTCCTGACCACCCCAAAGCCACCCCAAGCCCCTTTTGGCCACCCCAAAGCCATCCCTGGCCACCCCAAAGCCACCCCAAGCCACTTTTGGCCACCCCAAAATGACCCCTGGCCACCCCAAAGTGACCACTGGTCACTTATGGCCACCCCAAAATGATCCCTGACCACCCCAAAGCCACCCCAAGCCACTTTTGGCCACCCCAAAGCCACCCCTGGCCACCCCAAGGCCACCTTTGGTGGCCACCACCCCTTGACCCCTCCCCCAATCCCTGACCTTTGACCCCGCTCTGGCCCCGCCCCCTTTTCCCGCCCCTTCCCAGCCAATAAAATCGCTCGGAGCCATTCCCGCGTGTCCGGTGTGGGGGTTGTCATTTTTTGGGTGGGGGGCGGAATTTGGGGACATTTTGGGGGCTTTGGGGTCATTTTGGGGGGTCCTGGGGTCATTTGGGGTCACTTTGGGGTCATTTTGGGGGGTCCTGGGGTCATTTGGGGTCACTTTGGGGTCACTTGGGAGGTCCTGGGGTCACTTTGGGGGGTACTGGGGTCACTTTAGGGTCACTTTGGGGGGTCCTGGGGCCACTCGGGTCATTTTGGGGTCACTTTAGGGTCAATTTTGGGGCCTTGGGGTCACTTTGGGGTCATTTTGGGAGGTCTTGGGGTCATTTTTGGGTCACTTGGGGGGTCTTGGGGTCACTCGGGTCATTTTGGGGTCATTTGGGGTCATTTTGGGGGGTCCTGGGGTCACTTGTTTGGTCTTGGGGTCACCTTTGGGACATTTGGGGTCATTTTGGGGGGTCCTGGGGTCACTTTAGGGTCATTTTGGGGTCACTCAGGGGTCATTTTGGGGTCACTTTAGGGTCAATTTTGGGGCCTTGGGGTCATTTGGGGTCATTTTGGGAGGTCTTGGGGTCATTTTTGGGTTACTTGGGGGGTCTTGGGGTCACTTTGGGGTCATTTAGGGTCACTTGGGGGGTCTTGGGGTCACTTGGGATCATTTTGGGGGGTCCTGGGGTCACTTGGGATCACCCTGGGGTCTTTTGGGGTCCCTTGGGGTCACTCGGGGTCATCTGGGGGGGGGTCTTGGAATCAATTTGGGGCGATTTGGGGTCATTTGGGGAATTTTAGGGGGGAAATTTGGGAATTTTTGGGGTGATTAAAGAGAACTCGAGGCCCGGAGACCCCAAAATTCCCATCACGGAGCAGGATCTGGAGGGAAATTTGGGATTTGGGGTGAATTCCTGGGAATTTCGGGGCGACTTTGGAGGTTTTGGGGTCATTTCGAGGGGTGACCATCGAGTTGCGGAGGCCTCGAGGCCGGAGCGGCTCCACCGCGACCATAGAGACGCGAAGGGGGCGTGGCCAGAGCGGCTTCCGGCGTTGCCGTGGAAACACCGGAAGCCGGAAGCGCCAAAACCGGAAGTGCCGATGGAGCGGCCGGACGGTAACGTGGAAGCGGAGGGGTGGGGGGGAAGACCCTAAAAATGCCCCAAAATCGCCCAAAATGTCCCAAAATCGCCCAAAATCGCCCCAAAATCAACCTCGACACCCCAAAAATCGCATCCGGCGCCCCCAAATCATCCGGAATCGACCCCAAGAGCTCGAAAATCGCCACGAATTCACCCGAAATGGCCCCAAAATCAGCGGCGGGAGCCCAAAATTGCCCAAAATCGCCAAAATTTCCCCCAAAATTCCACCCCGAAATTCCCAAATTTCCCACATCTCTCAAATTTTCTTGGAAATCGTCGTGAAAAATTCCCCAAAAATCCCAAATTTCTCAAAAATTCCCAAATTTTCCCCGAAATTCGTCCCCAAAATTTCGCGGATTTTCCCCCAAATCCCAAAATATTCCAAAAGAAATTCCCCCAAAAAATCCAAATTATTCCCGAATTTTTTTTTTATCCCAAAATTTCCCGCCTAAAAAAAAAACCTTAAAAACATTTTTTAAAAAATTCCCAAAAATTAAAAATTTCCCCCAAAAAAACCCTGAAATTCCGCCCCAAAAAAATTCCAAAAAACGGTAAAAAAAATGCGATAATTCCAAAAAATTCCCGAAATCCACGAATCTCCTCAAATCACATTAAAAAAATCTTTAAAAATAAAAAAATAGGAAAGAAATCAGAAAAAAATCAGAAAAAAAAATCGAAAAAAAATCAGGAAAAATCAGAAAAAAATCGGAAAAAATCGAGAAAACTTCGGAAAAAATCAGAAAAAATCGAAAAAAAACCTGAAAAAATCAGAAAAAAATATCAGAAAAAAATCAGGTAAAAATCAAAAAAAAAAACAGAAAAAAAATCAGAAAAAAAATCGCAAAAAACCAGAAAAAATCTCAAAAAAATCGGAAAAAAATCAGAAAAAAAATCGAAAAAAAAACCTGAAAAAATCAGAAAAAATATCAGAAAAAAATCAGGTAAAAATCGAAAAAAAAACCAGAAAAAATCTCCAAAAAAATCAGAAAAAAATCGCAAAAAATCAGAAAAAATCTCAAAAAAATCGGGAAAAAATCAGAAAAAAATCAGAAAAAAAAATCGAAAAAAATCCGAATAAAATCTGGAAAAAATCAGAAAAAAAATCGAAAAAAATCTTTAAAAAATCAGAAAAAAATTGAAAAAAAACCAGAAAAAAAAATCGGAAAAAATCGGAAAAAAATCGGAAAAAAACCCAGAAAAAATTGAACAAAAATCAGAAAAAAAATCATTAAAAAATCGAAAAACAACTGAAAAAAAATCTTTTAAAAATCGCAAAAAATCAGAAAAAAATCCGAAAAAAATCGGAAAAAATCCGGAAAAAAATCCGAAAACTTCAGGAAAAAAATCTCAAAAAATCAGAAAAAAAATCTCAAAAAAATCATTAAAAAATCGGGAAAAAATTCGAAAAAAAACCAGAAAAAAATCAGAAAAAATCAGAAAAAAAATCTCAAAAAAATCTCAAAAAAAATCAGAAAAAAAATCCGAAAAAAATACAGAAATATCCGAAAAAAAACGGAAAAAAAAATCGGAAAAAAATCGAAAAAAAATCAGAAAAAAAATCCCAAAAAAATTCCCCAAAAATCAGAAAAAAATCAGAAAAAAATCAGAAAAATCAGGAAAAAATCGAGAAAAAATCGGAAAAAAAATCCGAAAAAATCAGAAAAAATCTCCGAAAAATCAGAAAAAAATTGGAAAAAATCCGAAAAAAATCACAAAAAAAATCAGAAATAAATCGAAAAAAATCCGAAAAAAAAATCAGAAAAAAATCGGAAAAAAATCGAGAAAAATCCCAAAAAAATCCGAAAAAAAATCGGAAAAAAATCAGAAAAAATGCTAAAAATTCCCATTTTTTTCCCCCAAAATTCCCAAATTTTTTCCCCCAAAATTCCCGTTTATTTTTTCCCCCCCAGGTTGTTTTTGCCGCAGTTTGTGGGGTTCCATGTAGGCGCCCCCCGCCCGCGCCGACATCGGGGACAAAAAATTCCCAAAAAATTCTTTTAAAAAATTGTCAAAAATCCTCCCAAAAAAATAGAAAAGAAATCAGAAAAAAATCAGAAAAGAATCAGAAAAAATCTCAAAAAATCTCAAAAAAATCTCAAAAAAAATCAGAAAAAAATCAGAAAAAAATCAGAAAAAATGTCAAAAAAATCTCAAAAAAATCTCAAAAAAAAATCAGAAAAAAATCGGAAAAAAATCAGGAAAAAAATCCCCAAAAGATCAGAAAAAAAATCACAAAAAAATCACAAAAAAATCAGAATAAAATCAGAAAAAAATCGAGAAAAATCAGAAAAAAATCGGAAAAAAATCGGAAAAAAATGCCAAAAATTCCCAATTTTTTTCCCTAATTTCCCAATTTTTTTCCCCAAAATTCCCAATTTTTTTCCCAATTTTTTTTCCCCCCCAGGTTGTTTTTGCCGCAGTTTTTGGGGTTCCCTGGAGGCTCCCCCCGCCCGCGCCGACGCTCGGGGGGCACAAAAATTCCCCCAAAATTTTTTTAAAAATTGACAAAAATCCTCCCAAAAAAATAGAAAAAAGTCAGGAAAAAAATCCGAAAAAAAAAGAAAAAAAATCAGAAAAAAATTGTAAAAAAGTAGAAAAAAATCAGAAAAAAAGAGAAAAAAATCGGAAAAAAAACCAGAAAAAAATCGGAAAAAAATCGGAAAAATCACCAAAAAATCAGAAAAAAATCTCAAAAAAATCAGAAAAAAATCTCAAAAAAATCAGAAAAAAATCTCGAAAAAATCGGAAAAAAATCCGAAAAAATCAGAAAAAAATTTCCAAAAAATCAGAAAAAAATCGGAAAAATAAGAAAAAATCAGAAAAAAATCTCAAAAAAATCAGAAAAAAAATCTCAAATCAGAAAAAAATCTCTAAAAAATCGAAAAAAATCCCAAAAAAATCAGAAAAAAATCGAAAAAAATCCGGAAAAAATCCGAAAAAAAATCCGAAAAAAATCAGAAAAAAAAAAAAAAAAATCTAAAAAAAAAACACAAAAAAAAATAAAAAAAAATCCCAAAAAAATCACAAAAAAATCAGAAAAAAATCGGAAAAAATCGAAAAAAATCCGGAAAAAAATCCGAAAAAAATCAGAAAAAAAATCACAAAAAAATCAGAATAAAATCAGAAAAAAATCGAGAAAAATCAGAAAAAAATCGAAAAAAATCACAAAAAATTCGGAAAAAATATCGGGAAAAAATCGAAAAAAATCCGGAAAAAATCCCAAAAAAATCAGAAAAAAATGAGAAAAATCACCAAAAAAATCACGAAAAAAATCCCCAAAAATCAGGAAAAATCAGAAAAAAAATCTCAAAAAAATCAGAAAAAAATCGAGAAAAATCAGAAAAAAAATCGAAAAAAATCGGAAAAAAATGCTAAAAATTCCCATTTTTTTCCCCAAAATTCCCAATTTTTTTCCCAATTTTTTTTCCCCCCCAGGTTGTTTTTGCCGCAGTTTTTGGGGTTCCCTGGAGGCTCCCCCCGCCCGCGCCGACGCTCGGGGGGCACAAAAATTCCCCAAAAAATTCTTTTAAAAAATTGTCAAAAATCCTCAAGGAAAATAGAAAAGAAATCAGAAAAAAATCAGAAAAAATCTCAAAAAAATCTCAAAAAAAATCAGAAAAGAATCAGAAAAAATCTCAAAAAAATCTCAAAAAAAATCAGAAAAAAATCGGGAAAAAATCGAAAAAAACCAGAAAAAAATCAGAAAAAAATCGGAAAAAAATCAGGAAAAAATCCCCAAAAAATCAGAAAAAAATCAGAAAAAATCTCAAAAAAATATCAAAAAAATATCAAAAAAAATCAGAAAAAAATCGGGAAAAAATCGGAAAAAAATCAGAAAAAAATCGGAAAAAAATCAGGTAAAAATCCCAAAAAAATCAGAAAAAAATCAGAAAAATATCAGAAAAACTTAGAAAAAAAAATGAGAAAAAAATCCAAAAAAATCCGGAAAAATACAGAAATATCAGAAAAAAATCGAAAAAAAAATCGCAAAAAAATCGCAGAAAAATCAGAAAAAAATCGAGAAAAATCTCAAAAAAATCACAAAAAAATCGAAAAAAATCCCCAAAAATCAGGGAAAATCAGAAAAAAATCTCAAAAAATCAGAAAAAAATCGAAAAAAATCCGGAAAAAAATCCCCAAAAAATCACAAAAAAATCACAAAAAAATCAGAATAAAATCAGAAAAAAATCGAGAAAAATCAGAAAAAAATCGAAAAAAATCCCAAAAAAATCAGAAAAAAATCGGAAAAAAATCAGAAAAAAAATCTCAACAAAATCGAGAAAAAATCGAGAAAAAATCGAGAAAAAATCGAGAAAAAATCGAGAAAAATCAGAAAAAAAATCGAAAAAAAATCGAAAAAAATCGGAAAAAAATGCTAAAAATTCCCATTTTTTTTCCCCAAAATTCCCAATTTTTTTCCCAATTTTTTTCCCCCCCAGGTTGTTTTTGCCGCAGTTTTTGGGGTTCCCTGGAGGCTCCCCCCGCCCGCGCCGACGCTCGGGGGCGGCTCCAAAAGGCGCGAGAAAAACTGAGGAGAGCGGCCACGGTGAGAGGGGAAACATGGGGAAAAATGGGAATTTTTGGGGGAAATAATGGGAATTTTTGGGGGGAAAACATGGGGAAAAAATGGGGAAAAAATGGGGAAAAAATGGGAATTTTTGGGGGAAAAAATGGGAATTTTGGGGGAAAAAATGGGAATTTTGGGGGAAAAAATGGGGGAAAAATGGGGAAAAAATGGGAATTTTGGGGGGAAAAAATGGGGGAAACATGGGGAAAAATGGGAATTTTTGGGGGAAAAAATGAGAATTTTGGGGGGAAAAAATGGGGGAAAAATGGGAATAAAATGGGGGAAAAATGGGGAAAAATGGGGAGAAAATGGGAATTTTTGGGGGAAAAATGGGGAAAAAATGGGAATTTTTGGGGAAAAAATGGGGATTTTTGGGGGAAAAAATGGGGAAAAATGGGAATTTTTTGGGAAAAAATTGGGGGAAAAATGGGAATTTTTTGGGAAAAAATTGGGGAAAAAATGGGAATAAAATGGGGAAAAAATGGGAATTTGGGGGGGAAAAATGGGGGAAAAATGGGAATTTTGGGGGAAAAAAATGGGAGGTTTTGGGGGAAAATGGGGAAAAAATTGGGGAAAAAATGGAGAAAAAATGGGAATTTTGGGGGGAAAATGGGGAAAAATTGGGGAAAAATGAAGACAAAATGGGGGAAAATGGGGAAAAATGGGGAAAAATGGGGGAAAAATGGGAATACAAAGGGGAAAAATGGGAATTTGGGGGGGAAAAATGGGGAAAAAAATGGGAATTTTTTTGGGAAAAAATTGGGGAAAAATGGGGAAAAAATGGGGAAAAATGGGAGTTTATGGGGGAAAAATGGGAAAGAAATGGGGGAAAAATAGGGAAAAAATCGGGGAAAAATGGGAATTTTTGGGAAAAAAATGGGGAAAAAATGGGGAAAAATGGGAATAAAATGGGGAAAAAATGGGAAAGAAATGGGGGGAAAATGGGGGAAAAAATGGGAAAAATGGGGGAAAAATGGGAATTTTTGGGGAGAAAATGGGAGGTTTTGGGGGAAAAATGGGGAAAAAATTGGGGAAAAAATGGAGAAAAAATGGGAATTTTGGGGGAAAATGGGGAAAAATTGGGGAAAAATGAAGAGAAAATGGGGGAAAATGGGGAAAAATGGGGGGAAAATGGGGGGAAAATGGGAAAAAATGGGGGGAAAAAGGGGAAAAAATGGGAATTTTGGGGGGAAAAATTGGGGAAAAATGGGGGAAAAATGGGAATTTTGGGGAAAAAAATGGGGAAAAAATGGGGGAAAATGGGGAAAAAATGGGAATTTTGGGGGAAAAAATGGGAAAGAAATGGGGAAAAATGGGGAAAAAATCGGGGAAAAATGGGAATAAAAGGGGGAAAAAATGGGAATAAAATGGGGAAAAAATGGGGGAAAAATGGGGGAAAAATGGGGAAAAATGGGAATTTTTGGGGGAAAAATGGGGAAAAAATGGGAATTTTTGGGGGGAAAACGGGGAAAAAATGGGCGGAAAATGGGAATTTGGGGGAAAAAAAGGGGTTAAAAATGGGGAAAAAAGGGGAATAAAATGAGGGAAAAATGGGAAAAAACGGGGGAAAAATGGAATAAAATGGGAATTTTGGGGGGATTTTTGGGAAACACTGGGGAATTTTGGGGAATTTTTGGGGAAATTTTGGGGGGAATTTGGGGAATTTTGGGGGAATTTTGGGGAATTTTTTAGGAATTTTTTGGGGAATTTTGGGGGGAATTTTTGGGGGGAATTTGGGGAATCTTTTTGGAATTTTTGGGGAAAATTTGGGGATTTTTTGGGGAAATTTTTGGGAATTTTGGGGGGAATTTTTTCGGATTTTTGGGGGGAATTTTTGGGGGAATTTGGGGAATTTTTGGGGAATTTTTGGGGAATTTTTGGGGAATTTTTTGGGAATTTTTCCCCCCTCCCCCAGCGGGTTCTGCTCCCCCAAGGCTTCCCCGAGAGCGTCAGCCCCGACTACGGCCGGTACCAGTGCTGGGACAGCCTGCAGGTACTGGGCATACTGGGCATACTGGTTAGACTGGTTTGGACTGGTTATACTGGTTTGGACTGGTTTGGACTGGTTATACTGGTTTATATTGGTTTTTACTGGTCCATACTGGTCCATACTGGTCCATACCGGTCCATACTGGTCCATACTGGTCCATACTGGTCCATACTGGTCCATACTGGTTTATACTGGTCCATACTGGTTTATACTGGTCCATACTGGTCCATACTGGTCCATACTGGTCCATACTGGTCCATACTGGTCCATACTGGTCCATACTGGTCCATACTGGTCCATACTGGTCCATACTGGTCCATACTGGTTTATACTGGTCCATACTGGTCCATACTGGTCCATACTGGTCCATACTGGTCCATACTGGTCCATACTGGTCCATACTGGTCCATACCGGTTTATACTGGTCCATACTGGTCCATACTGGTCCATACTGGTCCACACTGGTCCATACTGGTCCATACTGGTCCACACTGGTCCATACCGGTCCATACTGGTTTATACCGGTCCATACTGGTCCATACTGGTCCAGGCTCTGTGCTCCACCCTGGCCGGGTCTCTCTCCACTCGCGCCGTCCTCGAGGCCGTCGGGGTCGGTGACGGCGCCGCCACCGCGACGGGAGCGACGCTCACCTGGATCCTCAGGGGTGAGGGGGGGGGGGAAAAAATTCCCAGAATTCCCAAAAATTCCTGATCCCAAAAATCCCGAAATTCCTGATCCAAAGTTCCCAAAAATCCCGAAATTTCCTGATCCAGAATTCCCAGAAATCCCAAAATTCCCGATCCCAAAATTCCCCAAATTCTTGATCCCCAAATTCTCCAAAATCTCCAAATTCCCAGAATTCCCAAAAATTCCCGATCCCAAAATTCCCAAAATTCTTGATCCCAAAATTCTCCAAAATCTCGAAATTCCCAGAATTCCCAAAATTCCCCAAAAAATCCCCAAATTCCTGGAATTCCCTGAGTTCCCAAAATTCTCAAAATTCCCCAAATTCCTGAATTCCTGATCCAGAATTCCCCAAAAATCCCAAAATTCCCCAAATTTCTGATCCAAAATTCACAGAATTCCAAAAATTCCCAAAATTCCCAAAATTCCTGATCCAGAATTCCCAAAATTCCTGATCCCAAATTGTCAAAAAATCCCAAAATTCCCGATGCGAAATTCTCCCAAAATCCTAAAAATTCCGGGTCCAGATTTTCCAAAATTCCAAAAAATTTCCTGATCCCAAATTCCCCAAAATTCCCAAAATTCCTGATCCGGAATTCCCAAAATTCCCAGAATTCCCAAAATTCCTGATCCAAAATTCCCCAAAATTCCCCAAATTCCTGATCCAGAATTCCCAGAATTCCAATCCCAAAATTCCCAAAATTCCCAAAATTCCCAGAATTCCAATCCCCGAACTCCCAGAATTCCCAAAATTCCTGATCCAAAATTCCCCAAAATTCCCAAATTCCCCAAATTCCTGATCCAGAATCCCCAAAATTCCCAGAATTCCAATCTCAAATTTCCCAGAATTCCCAGAATTCCCAAATTTCCCAGAATTCCCAAATTTCCCAGAATTCCCAGAATTCCAATCCCAAATTTCCCAGAATTCCCAAATTTTCCAAAATTCCCAGAATTCCAATCCTGGAACTCCTGAAATTCCCAAAATTCCTGATCCAAAATTCCCCAAAATTCCCAGAATTCCAATCCCAAATTTCCCAGAATTCCCAGAATTCCAATCTCAAATTTCCCAGAATTCCCACAATTCCCAAAATTCCTGATCCAAAATTCCCAAAAATTCCAAAATTCCCAAAATTCCTGATCCTGAATTTCAAAAATTCCAATCCCAAAATTCCCAGAATTCCCAGAATTTCAAAAATTCCAATCCCCAAAATTCCCCAACATTCCAAAATTCCCCAAATTTCTGATCCGAATTCCCAAAATTCCCAGAATTCCAATCCCAAATTTCCCAGAATTCCCAAAATTCCCAGAATTCCCAGAATTCCAATCCCCGAACTCCCCGAATTCCCAAAATTCCTGATCCAAAATTCCCCAAAATTCCAAAATTCCCCAAATTCCTGATCCAGAATTCCCAAAATTCCCAGAATTCCAATCCCAGAACTCCCGAAATTCCCAAAATTCCTGATCCAAAATTCCCCAAAATTCCAAAATTCCCAAAATTCCTGATCCAGAATTCCCAAAATTCCCAGAATTCCAATCCCCAATTTCCCAGAATTCCCAGAATTCCAATCCCAAATTTCCCAGAATTCCCAAATTTTCCAAATTTCCCAGAATTCCCAAAATTCCCAAAATTCCCAGAATTCCAATCCCAGAACTCCTGAAATTCCCAAAATTCCTGATCCAAAATTCCCCAAAATTCCCAGAATTCCAATCCCAAATTTCCCAGAATTCCCAGAATTCCAATCCCCAATTTCCCAGAATTCCCAGAATTTCCAAAATTCCCAGAATTCCCAGAATTCCAATCCCAGAACTCCCGAAATTCCCAAAATTCCTGATCCAAAATTCCCAGAATTCCAATCCCAAATTTCCCAGAATTCCCAGAATTCCCAAATTTCCCAGAATTCCCAGAATTCCAAATTTCCCAAAATTCCCAAATTTCCTGATCCAGAATTCCCAGAATTCCAATCCCAAAATTCCCAAACTTCCAATCCCAGAATTCCCACAATTCCCAGAATTCCAATCCCAATATTCCCAAAATTCCCAAAATTCCCAGAATTCCAATCCCAGAACTCCCAAAATTCCCAAAATTCCTGATCCAAAATTCCCCAAAATTCCCAAAATTCCCAAAATTCCTGATCCAGAATTCCCAAAAATCCCAGAATTCCAATCCCAGAACTCCTGAAATTCCCAAAATTCCTGATCCAAAATTCCCCAAAATTCCAAAATTCCCAAAATTCCTGATCCAGAATTCCCAAAATTTCCAGAATTCCAATCCCCAATTCCCAAATTCAATCTCAAATTTCCCAGAATTCCCAAAATTCCCAGAATTCCAATCCCAGAACTCCCGAAATTCCCAAAATTCCTGATCCAAAATTCCCCAAAATTCCAAAATTCCCCAAATTCCTGATCCAGAATTCCCAGAATTCCAATCCCAAAATTCCCACAATTCCCAGAATTCCAATCCCAATATTCCCAAAATTCCCAAAATTCCCAGAATTCCAATCCCAGAATTCCCAGAATTCCCAAAATTCCTGATCCAGAATTCCCAGAATTCCAATCCCCAATTTCCCACAATTCCCAGAATTCCAATCTCAAATTTCCCAGAATTCCCAGAATTCCCAAAATTCCCAGAATTCCAATCCCAAATTTCCCAGAATTCCCAAAATGTCCCAGAATTCCCAGAATTCCAATCCCAGAACTCCGAAATTCCCAAAATTCCATCAAAATTCCCAAAATTCCCCAAATTCCTATCCAATTCCCAAAATTCCCAAATCCCAATTCAATCCCCAATTTCCCAGAATTCCAGATTCAATCCCAAATTTCCCAGAATTCCCAAAATTTTCAGAATTCCCAGAATTCCAATCCCAGAACTCCTGAAATTCCCAAAATTCCTGATCCAAAATTCCCCAAAATTCCCCAAATTCCCCAAAATTCCAAAATTCCCAAAAATTCCAAAATTCCTGATCCAGATTCCAAATTAATCCCAAATTTCCAAATTCCCAATTCCCAGAATTCAATCCCAAAATTCCAAATTCAATCCCAATTTCCCAAAATTCCCAAAAATCCCAAAATTCCTAAATTCCCAAAATTCCCAGAAATTCCTGATCCAAAATTCCCAAAATTTCCAAAAATCCCAAAATTTATCCAGATTCCCAAAATTCCAATTCAATTAAATTCCCAAATTCAAATTTCCAATTTCCAAATTCCAAATTCCCAATTCCCAATTCCCAAATTCAATCCCAAATTTCCCAAATTCCCATTTTCCAAAATTCCCAAATTCAATCCCAGAACTCCCGAAATTCCCAAAATTCCATCAAAATTCCCCAAAATTCCAAAATTCCCCAAATTCCTGATCCAGAATTCCCAAATTCCCAAATTCCATCCCAAATTCCCAAACTTCCAATCCCAAATTCCCAAAATTCCCAAATTCAATCCCAATTTCCCAAAATTCCAAAATCCCAAATTCCAATTCCAATCCCCGAACTCCCGAATTCCAAAATTCCTATCCAAAATTCCCCAAAATTCCAAAATTCTCAAATTCCTGATCCAGAATTCCCAAAATTCCAAATTCCAATCCCCAATTTCCCAAATTCCAGAATTCAATCCCAAATTTCCCAAATTTCCCATAATTCCCAGAATTCCCAGAATTCCACTCCCAGAACTCCGAAATTCCCAAAATTCCTATCCAAAATTCCCCAAAATTCCAAAATTCCCAAAATTCCTTCCAGAATTCCAAAATTCCCAGAATTCCAATCCCCAATTTCCAGAATTCCAAATTCAATCTCAAATTTCCCAGAATTCCCAGAATTCCAATCCCAAATTTCCCAGAATTCCCAAAATTCCCAGAATTCCCAGAATTCCAATCCCAGAACTCCTGAAATTCCCAAAATTCCTGATCCAAAATTCCCCAAAATTCCAAAATTCCTGATCCAGAATTCCCAAAATTCCCAGAATTCCAATCCCCAATTTCCCAGAATTCCAATCTCAAATTTCCCAGAATTCCCAAAATTCCCAGAATTCCAATCCCAAATTTCCCAGAATTCCCAAAATTCCCAGAATTCCCAGAATTCCAATCCCAGAACTCCCGAAATTCCCAAAATTCCTGATCCAAAATTCCCCAAAATTCCAAAATTCCCCAAATTCCTGATCCAGAATTCCCAGAATTCCCAAATTTCCCAGAATTCCAAATTTCCCAGAATTCCCAAATTTCCCAGAATTCCCACAATTCCCAGAATTCCCATTTTTTTCCCCCCCCCCTCTCAGACGGGGTCGGGATCATCACCAGGATCGTCTTTGTGTGGCTGCAGGGGTGAGACTGGGACAGACTGGGATAAACTGGGATATACTGGGATGGACTGGGATTGACTGGGATGGACTGGGATAAACTAGAAGGGACTGGGATAAACTGGGAATGGACTGGGAGGGACTGGGAGGGAACTGGGATAGACTGGGATGGACTGGGATTGAACTGGGAGGGACTGGGAGGGACTGGGATAGACTGGGACAAACTGGGATGGACTGGGAATGGAATGGGATAAACTGGGATAAACTGGGATGGACTGGGATAAACTGGGATGGGACTGGGAGGGACTGGGAATGGACTGGGAGAAACTGGGAATGGACTGGGATAGACTGGGATGAACTGGGATAAACTGGGATGGGACTGGGACAGACTGGGATGAACTGGAGCAAACTGGGAGGGACTGGGATGAACTGGGAATGGACTGGGATGGACTGGGATATACTGGGATGGGACTGGGATGGACTGGGAGGGACTGGGAATGGACTGGGAATGGAATGGGATAAACTGGGATGGAACTGGGATGGACTGGGATAGACTGGGATGGGACTGGGATGGACTGGGATAGACTGGGAATGGACTGGGATTAACTGGGAGGGACTGGGAATGGACTGAGAGGGAACTGGGATGAACTGGGATAAACTGGGAATGGACTGAGAGGGAACTGGGATGAACTGGGATAAACTGGGAATGGACTGGGACAGACTGGGATGAACTGGAGCAAACTGGGAGGGACTGGGATGAACTGGGAATGGACTGGGAGGGAACTGGGATGGTCTGGGACAAACTGCAATAAACGGATGGGACTGGGATAAACTGGGATGAACTGGGAATGGACTGGGACAAACTGGGAGGGACTGGGAGGCCTCTACTGGTCCACATCGCTCTGGACCAGTCTGAACTGGTTTATACTGGTACATACTGGTCCATACTGGTTTATACTGGTCCATACTGGTTTATACTGGTCCGTACTGGTCCATACTTGTCTATACTGGTCCATACTGGTCCATACTGGTCCATATTGGTTTATACTGGTCCATACTGGTCCATACTGGTTTTCCCTCTCCCAGGAGCCATCTGGACTGTGAGGCCAAGCAATGGCGGTGAGGCCCCGCCCCTTTTCCCATATACGGCCACTCCCAACTCAGCCCCGCCCCCTTTTTACCATATATGGCCACTCCCGACTAAGCCCCGCCCATTTTAACCCCAATTGCCCCGCCCCTGATAAGCCACGCCCCTTTTTGCCCATACATGGTCGTTTATAAATAAGCCCCGCCCTCTTTTTTTCCTTTATATGGCCACTCCCAACTAAGCCCCGCCTACTTTCCCCATATAGGGTCGCTCCCGTTTAAACCACGCCCACTTTTCACCATATATGGAAGCGAGCTTTTAAAAGGACCAAGCCCCGCCCCTCCCTTTCCAAATACTGGTCGGGCCACGCCCACCGCTCCATATAAGGGCAGGCCACGCCCCCTCCCCTCCCCCAGGTTCGTGGCCGATCTGCTCAATGACGTCGCCCTGGTGCTGGAAATCCTCGCTCCCCATTGGCTGAGCCTCGGCCCCGCCCTCCTGGTCATGGCGGCGGTGGCCAGGGTGGGACTGGGAGTGGGACTGGGATGAACTGGGAGGGACTGGGATAAACTGGGAGGGACTGGGATGGAACTGGGAGGGGACTGGGATAAACTGGGAGGGACTGGGATGGAACTGGGAGGGGACTGGGATAAACTGGGAGGGACTGGGATGGAACTGGGAGGGGACTGGGATGGAACTAGGATAAACTGGGAGGGACTGGGATGGAACTGGGACAAAGTGGGAATGAACTGGGAGGGACTGGGATGGATTGGGATGGAACTTGGAGGGACTAGGGAAGGCTGGGATAAGCTGGGAGGGACTGGGAATGAACTGGGATGGAACTGGGACCGACTGGTTTATACTGGGAGAGATTGGGATGGACTGGGAATGAACTGGGATAAACTGAGAGCGACTGGGATAAACTGGGAGGGACTGGGAATGAACTGGGAGGGACTGGGATGGAACTGGGATGGACTGGGAGGGACTGGGAAGGACTGGGATTAACTGGGAGGGACTGGGAATGAACTGGGATGGAACTGGGAGGGACTGGGATGGAACTGGGATTGAACTGGGACAGACCGGTTTATACTGGGTGGGATTGGGATGCACTGGGATGGATTGGGAGCAACTGGGAATGAACTGGGATAAACTGGGCAGGACTGGGATTGAACTGGGAGGGACTGGGATAAACTGGGAAGGGACTGAGAGGGACTGGGATGAAACTGGGAGGGACTGGTTTATACTGGGAGGGACTGGGATGGAACTGGGATAAACTGGGAATGGACTGGGATTGAACTGGGAGGGACTGGGACCAATTGCGATGGACTGGGACAGACTGGTTTATACTGGGAGGCTCCTGGGAGTCAGTGTAGGGGCTTAGACTGGTTTATACTGGTTCATACTGGTTTATACTGGTTTATACTGGTTCTTACTGGTTTATACTGGTCCATACTGGTTTATACTGGTCCCAGTGCGTGGTGGGCGTGGCCGGTGGCGCCACCCGAGCCGCCCTGGCCGTGCACCAGGCCCGGAGGGACAACGTGGCCGACGTGGCCGCCAAGGACAGCAGCCAGGTGGGACTGGGAGCACTGGTTTATACTGGGAGGGGGCTGGGCGGGTCCGTACTGGTTTATACTGGGAGCTACACATCCAAAATGGCCGCCAAATAATGTAATCCAAAATGGCCGCCAAATGGTGTAATCCAAAATGGCCGCCAAATGATATAATCCAAGATGGTTGCCAAAGACAGCAGCCAGGTGGGACTGGGAACACTGGTTTATACTGGGAGGGGGCCGGGAGGGTCCGTACTGGTTTATACTGGGAGCTAACCATCCAAGATGGCCGCCAAATGATGTAATCCAAAATGGCAGCCGAATAATGTAATCCAAAATGGCCGCCAAATGATATAATCCAAGATGGCCGCCAAAAGATGAGATCCAAGATGGCCGCCGAATAATGCAATCCAAGATGGCTGCCAAATGATATAATCCAAAATGGCCGCCAAGGACAGCAGCCAGGTGGGACTGGGAGCACTGGTTTATACTGGGAGGGGTCTGGGAGGGCCCATACTGGTTTATACTGGGAGCTACCCATCCAAGATGGCCGCCAAATGATGTAATCCAAGATGGCCGCCAAATAATGTGATCCATACTGGTCCATACTGGTCCATACTGGTTTATACTGGTCCGTACCGGTCCATACTGGTCCATACTGGTCCATATTGGTTTATACTGGTCCATACTGGTTTATACTGGTCCGTACTGGTCCATACTGGTCCATACTGGTCCATACTGGTTTATACTGGTCCATAGTGGTCCATACTGGTTTATACTGGTCCGTACTGGTCCATACTGGTCCATACTGGTCCATACTGGTTTATACTGGTCCATACTGGTCCACACTGGTCCATACTGGTCCATACTGGTCCATACTGGTTTATACTGGTCCATACTGGGCAGGAGACGCTGGTGAACGGTGCTGGGCTGTTGCTGTCGCTGCTGCTCCTCCCCCTGCTGGACGGGCGGCCATGGTGAGGGGCGGGGCCTAAAGGGGGCGGGGCCTAAAGGGGGTGGGGCCTAAATGGGGCGTGGTTTGGATTGGTGGGGGTATTTGAAAGTGGGCGTGGCTTATCGTGTACTGGGCGTGGCTTATCCAGACCTGGCCACGCCCCCTCACCTGTCCAGCCTCACCTGGGTGCGATCCAGGTGTGGTGGGCGTGGCTTTTTTGAAACTGGGCGTGGCTTTTATTGAACTGGGCGTGGTTTATCCCGACCTGGGCGTGTCCCCCATCTCACCTGGCCACGCCCCCTCACCTGTCCAGCCTCACCTGGGCCACCCTGGGCCTGCTCCTGGTCGCCCACCTGGCCTCCAACCTGGCCGCCCTGGGCTCGCTCACCCTCACCTGCCTGAACCGGCCCCGCCTCCGCCTCGCCATTGGCTGGGCCCTCCGAGGGGGCGGGGCCAAAGGGGAAAGGGGCGTGGCCTGCGAGGGAATGGGCGGGGTCAAGCTGGAGCTGCCCCGCCCCCAGCAGGTGAATCCCAAGGAGCCGCTGCTGCCAGGTGAGGCCACCTGGGGGGGGGGGGGGGAGGGGTTGGGGGATTTGGGGTCACCTGGGCACACCTGGAGGGGATTTGGGGTCACCTGGGCACACCTGGAAGGGATTTGGGGTCACCTGGGCGCACCTGGAGGGGATTTGGGGTCACCTGGGCACACCTGGAGGGGATTTGGGGTCACCTGGGCGCACCTGGAAGGGATTTGGGGTCACCTAGGCTCACCTGGAGGGGATTTGGGGTCACCTGAGTGCACCTGGAGGGGATTTGGGGTCACCTGGGCACACCTGGAGGGGATTTGGGGTCACCTGAGCGCACCTGGAGGGGATTTGGGGTCACCTGAGTGCACCTGGAGGGGATTTGGGGTCACCTGGGCACACCTGGAGGGGATTTGGGGTCACCTGAGTGCACCTGGAGGGGATTTGGGGTCACCTGGGCGCACCTGGGCACACCTGGAGGGGATTTGGGGTCACCTGAGTGCACCTGGAAGGGATTTGGGGTCACCTGGGCGCACCTGGAGGGGATTTGGGGTCACCTGGACACACCTGGAGCGGATTTGGGGTCACCTGGGCGCACCTGGAGGGGATTTGGGGTCACCTGGGCGCACCTGGAGGGGATTTGGGGTCACCTGAGTGCACCTGGAGGGGATTTGGGGTCACCTGGGCACACCTGGAAGGGATTTGGGGTCACCTGAGCGCACCTGGAGGGGATTTGGGGTCACCTGAGTGCACCTGGAGGGGATTTGGGGTCACCTGGGCACACCTGGGAACACCTGGAAGGGATTTGGGGTCACCTGAGTGCACCTGGAGGGGATTTGGGGTCACCTGAGCGCACCTGGAGGGGATTTGGGGTCACCTGAGTGCACCTGGAGGGGATTTGGGGTCACCTGGGCGCACCTGGAGGGGATTTGGGGTCACCTGGGCGCACCTGGAGGGGATTTGGGGTCACCTGGGCACACCTGGAGGGGATTTGGGGTCACCTGGGCTCACCTGGAGGGGATTTGGGGTCACCTGGGCACACCTGGAGGGAATTTGGGGACATTTTGGGGTCACCTGGGCACACCTGAGGGGGGTTGGGGGTCACCTAGACTCACCTGGGGGGGATCTGGGGTCACCTGGGCACACCTGGACACATCTGGAAGGGATTCTGGGGTCACCTGGGCACACCTGGAGGGGATTTGGGGTCACCTAGAGGACATTTGGGGACACTTTGGGGTCACCTGGGCACACCTGGACTCACCTGGGGAGGGTTTGGGGCCACTTTGGGGACACCTGGGCACACCTGAGGGAATTTTGGGGGGATTTGGGGTCACCTGGGCACACCTGGAGATGATTTGGAGTCACCTGGAAGATATTTAGGGACATTTTGGGGTCACCTGGGCACACCTGAGAGGATTTGGGGTCACCTGAGGTGGATTTGGGGACACTTTGGAGTCACCTGGGCACACCTGGGGAGGGTTTGGGGCCATTTTGGGGTCACCTGGGCACACCTGGACACACCTGGATGACGTCACCGCCCCTCCCCCAGGGTTCGGTTCCCGGCTCCGGCTCCACCTGGGGGCGCCCTTGGAGCACCTGGTGAACAGGTGAGGGGAAAAAATTGGGGAAAATTTGGGAATTCCGGGCAGGAATTTGGGGAATTTTTGGGGGAATTTTTTGGGAATTTTTTGGGAATTTTCTGGGATTTTGGGGGGAATTTTTGGGATTTTTTGGGGATTTTTGGTGAATTTTTGGGGGATTTTTGGGGGAATTTTTTTGGAATTTTTGGGGATTTTGGGGGAATTTTTTGGGGTTTTTGGGGAATTTTTTTTTGATTTTTTGGAGTTTTTTGAAGATTTTTTGGGGGATTTTGGGGGAATTTTTTGAGATTTTTGGGGAATTTTTGGGGGGATTTTTTGGGGAATTTTTGGGGAATTTTTTTGGAATTTTTGGGGATTTTTGGGGGGATTTTGGGGGGGGGTTGGGGGAATTTTTTGGGATTTTTTGTAAATTTTTTGGGATTTTGGGGGGTTTTTTGAAGATTTTTTGGGAGGATTTTTGGGGATTTTTTGGGAATTTTTGTGGATTTTTTTGGGGTTTTTTGGTGAGATTTTGGGGGAATTTTGGAGAATTTTTTGGGATTTTTGGAGGATTTTTTGGGGCTTTTTTGGGAATTTTTGGGGATTTTTTGGGGAATTTTTTTGGAATTTTGGGGATTTTTGGGGGGAATTTTTGGGGAATTTTTTAGGATTTTTTGGGGATTTTTTTTGGGGGGAGTTGGGGGAATTTTTTGGGATTTTTTGTAATTTTGGGGGGATTTTTTGGGGTGTTTTGAAGATTTTTTGGGGTTTTTTTGGGGGAATTTTTTGGGATTTTTGGCGAATTTTGGGGGGATTTTTTGGGGGAATTTTTTTGGAATTTTTGGGAATTTTTTTGGATTTTTTTTTTTTTTTCGTGATTTTTTGGGGAGTTTTTGGGGGAATTTTTTCCCAATTTTGGGATTTTTTGGGGGGAATATTTTAGGATTTTTTAGGGGAAATTTTTCCCAATTTTAGGATTTTTTGGGGGGGAATATTTTAGGATATTTTGGGGAATTTTTTCCCAATTTTGAGATTTTTTTTAAATTTTTTTTTTTGGCAGCGAGGCCGAATTCAGGAAAGTTCTGGAATGTGGGAACCCCGATTACGTCATCGTGCTCCGCCCCTCCCAAGGTGAGTCCCCAAAATTTGGGGGAAAAAAAATTCCCAAAATTCCGAAATTTGGGAGGGAAAAGGGGAAAAAAATAAAGGAGAAAAAAATTCAGAAAATTTGGGGGAAAAAAAGCAAAAATTGCGAATTTTTGGGGAAAAAATTAAAATATTTTGGGGGAAAAAAAGATTTAAATTCCCAAAATTTGGGGGGAAAAAATTCCCAAAATTCCCAAAATTTGGGAAGGAAAAGGGAAAAAAAAAGAAAAGGAGAAAAAATTTAAAAAAATAATTGGGGGAAAAAAACCAAAAATTGCGAATTTTGGGGAAAAAATTAAAATATTTTGGGGGAAAAAAAGATTAAAATTCCCAAAATTTGGGGGAAAAAAATTCCCAAAATTCCCAAAATTTGGGAGGGAAAAGGGAAAAAAAAAAAAAAAAGAAGAAAAAAATTTAAAAAAAAATTGGGGGAAAAAAACCAAAAATTGCGAATTTTGGGGGGAAAAATTAAAATATTTTGGGGGAAAAAAAGAGAAAAATTCCCAAAATTTGGGGAAAAAAATCCCAAAATTCCAAAATTTGGGGAGGGAAAAAATTGGGGGAAAATGGAGAAAAAAATCCAGAAAAATTGGGGGAAAAAAGAGCAAAAATTGTGAATTTTGGGGGAAAAAATGGAAAAAAATGCAAAAATTTGGGAGGGGGAAAAAAAGAGAAAAATTCTTAAAATTCCGAAATTTGGGAAGGAAAAAAAATTTGGGAGGAAATGGAGAAAAAAATCTGGAAAATTTGGGGGAAAAAGAGAAAAAATTGGGAATTTTGGGGAAAAAAATGGAAAAAAAAGCAAAAATTTGGTCGGAAAAAAAAGAGAAAAATTCGCAAAATTTGGGAAAAAAAATCCCAAAATTCCAAAATTTGGGAGGGAAAAGGAAAAAAAAAAAAGGAGAAAAAAATCCGGAAAATTTAGGGGGAAAAAAAGCAAAAATTGCGAATTTTGGGGGAAAAAATGGAAAAAAATGCAAAAATTTGGGAGGAAAAAAAGAGAAAAATTCCCAAAATTTGGGAAAAAAATTCCTAAAATTCCGAAATTTGGGGAGGGAAAAAATTGGGGGAAAATGGAGAAAAAAATCTGGAAAATTTGGGGGAAAAAAGAGCAAAAATTGTGAATTTTGGGGGGGAAAAATTAAAATTTTTTAGGGGGGAAAGAAGAGAAAAATTCCCAAAATTTGGGGAAAAAAAATTCCAAAATTCCAAAATTTGGGAGGGAAAAGGGGAAAGAAAAAGGAGAAAAAAATCCAGAAAATTTGGGGGAAAAGGAGCAAAAATTGCGAATTTTGGGGGGAAAAAATTAAAATTTTTGGGGGGGGAAAGAAGAGAAAAATTCCAAAAATTTGGGGAAAAAATATCCCAAAATTCCAAAATTTGGGAGGGAAAAGGGAAAAAAAAAAAAAGGAGGAAAAAAAAAAATTTGGGGGGAAAAGGAGCAAAAATTGGGAATTTTGGGGGAAAAAATGGAAAAAAAAGCAAAAATTTGGTCGGAAAAAAAAGAGAAAAATTCCCAAAATTTGGGAAAAAAAATCCCAAAATTCCAAAATTTGGGAGGGAAAAGGGAAAAAAAAAAAGGAGAAAAAAATCCGGAAAATTTAGGGGGAAAAAAAACAAAAATTGCGAATTTTGGCGGGAAAAATGGAAAAAAATGCATAAATTTGGGAGGGGAAAAAAAGAGAAAAATTCTTAAAATTCTGAAATTTGGGAAAGAAAAAAAATTTGGGAGGAAATGGAGAAAAAAATCTGGAAAATTCGGGGGAAAAAAGAGAAAAAATGGAGAATTTTGGGGGGAAAAAATTAAAATTTTTGGGGGGAGAAAGAAGAGAAAAATTCCCAAAATTTGGGGAAAAAAAATCCCAAAATTCCAAAATTTGGGAAAGAAAAGGGAAAAAAAAAATGAGAAAAAAATAAAAAAAAAATGGGGGGGAAAAGGAGCAAAAATTGGGAATTTTGGGGGAAAAAATGGAAAAAAAAGCAAAAATTTGGTCGGAAAAAAAAGAGAAAAATTCCCCAAATTTGGGAAAAAATATCCCAAAATTCCGAAATTTGGGAGGGGAAAAAAAAAAGAGAAAAATTCCCCAAATTTGGGAAAAAAATTCCCAAAATTCCAAAATTTCGGGGGAAAAGGAAAAAAAAAATGGGAAGAAAAGAAAAAAAAAATCAAAATTTTGGGGAATTTTTTTCTCCAATTTTTGCCCTTTTTTTTCACCTTTTCACCCCAAATTTTTTGGGGGGGGAAGTTAAAAATTTTAGGAATTTTTGGAATTTTAGGAATTTTTGGAATTTTAGGAATTTTAGGAAATTTTGTTCTCTCAGGGTGAATTTTTGGTTGAATTTTGCTGCATTTTTTTATTAATTTCCCTTTAAAAATTCAAATTTTCCGCCATTTTTTCACCGATTTTCTCCATTTTTTCACTTTTTCCCCCCAAATTTTTGGGGGGAATTTGAAGAATTTTTGGAATTTGAAGAATTTTTGGTATTTTTGGGATCCTGGAATTTTGGTTGATTTTTTTTTTTAAGTTCCCCTTTAAAAAAATCCGTATTTTCCGCCATTTTTCCCCCGATTTTCGCCGTTTTTTCGCCTTTTCCCCCCAAATTTTTTGGGGGGAATTTAAAAATTTTAGGAATTTTTGGAATTTTCGAAAATTTTCGTGCTATTAAGATGAATTTCGGCCCAATTTATTTTTAAATTTCCTTTTAAAAATTCGATTTTTCCGCCATTTTTCCCCCGATTTTCGCCGTTTTTTCACTTTTTCACCCCAAATTTTTGGGGGGAATTTTAAGAATTTTCGGAATTTTTGGAATTTTAGGAATTTTTGTGCTCTCAGGTTGGATTTTGGGTAAATTTTGGCTCCTTTTCTCTTAAAAAATTCGAATTTTCCGCCATTTTTCCCCCGATTTTCGCCGTTTTTTCGCCTTTTCCCCCCAAATTTTTTGGGGGGAATTTTAGGAAATTTTCGAATTTTTGGGATTTTAGGAATTTTAGGAATTTTCGAAAATTTTCGTGCTATTAAGATGAATTTCGGCCCAATTTTTTTTAAATTTTCCCTTTAAAAATTCGATTTTTCCGCCATTTTTCCCCCGATTTTCGCCGTTTTTTCACTTTTTCCCCCCAAATTTTTGGGGGGAATTTTAGGAAATTTTCGGATTTTAGGAATTTTAGGGAATTTTCGTGCTCCCAGGGCAAATTTTGGCCAAATTTTTTTTTTAAATTTCCCTTGAAAAATTCAATTTTTCCGCCATTTTCCCCTCGATTTTCGCCGTTTTTTCGCCTTTTCACCCCAAATTTTTTGGGGGAATTTTCTCCAACTTGGAATTTTCTTTTTTTTTTTTCCCCCCCCAGGTTGGGTGGGGGTTGGGCTGCGCCGTGGGGCCCCCCCGGAAACGGCGACTTTGGGATGTGCCCAGGCCCTGCTGCTGGAGGAGCTGCTGGGGGAGGATTTGGGGTCGGGGACCCCCCTGGGGCAACTCCTGGGACCCCTCCAGAGACGCCTCAAGAGCTGCCGTGAGAATTCTGGGGAATTCCGGGAAATTTGGGAATTTTTGGGGATTTTTTGGGCTATAAATGGGATGGTTTGGGGATTTGTGATGAATTTTTTGTGATTTTTTAGTAATTTTTTTGGATTTTTGGGGATTTTTGGGGATTTTTTGGGGATTTTTTTGGGTTTTTTGGGGGTTTTGGGGATTTTTGGGGAATTTTTTGGGGATTTTTTGGGGATTTTTTGGGGTTTTTTGGGGATTTTTTAGTAATTTTTTGGGATTTTTGGGGGAATTTTGGGGGATTTTTGGGGGATTTTTGGGATTATTTTGGGAATTTTTTGGGATTTTTTGGGGGATTGTTGGGGGATTTGTTGGGATTTTTTTGGAATTTTTCTGGAATTTTTGATGGATTTTTGGGATTTTTTTTTGATTTTTTGGTAGAATTTTTGGGGAATTTTTGGTGATTTTTGGGGATTTTTTGGGAATTTTTGGGGATTTTTTGGGGTTTTTTGGGATTTTTTTGGGGAATTTTGGGAGGATTTCTGGGGGATTCTGGGGGAGGATTTGGGGTCGGGGACCCCCCTGGGGCAACTCCTGGGACCCCTCCAGAGACGCCTCAAGAGCTGCCGTGAGAATTCTGGGGAATTCTGGGAAATTTGGGAATTTTTGGGAATTTTGGGGGATTTTTTGGGGATTTTTTGGGGATTTTTTGGAGAATTTTTTGGGAATTTTCGGGGATTTTTTTGGGAATTTTTTGGGATTTTTGGGGAATTTTTGGGGAATTTTTTGGGGATTTTTTGGGTTTTTTTGGGGAATTTTTGGGGATTTTTGGGGAATTTTTTGGGGATTTTTTGGGTTTTTTTGGGGAATTTTGGGGGATTTTTTGGGGTTTTTTGGGGATTTTTAAAGTAATTTTTTGGGGATTTTTTTGGGGAATTTTGGGGGGATTTTTGGGGGATTTTTTGGGAATTTTTTGGGTTTTTTTGGGGAATTTTGGGGGATTTTTTGGGGTTTTTTGGGGATTTTTTCGTAATTTTTTGGGATTTTTTGGAGAATTTTGGGGGATTTTTGGGGAATTTTTTGGGAATTTTTTGGGTTTTTTAGGGGTTTTGGGGGGATTTTTGGGGAATTTTTTGGGGATTTTTTGGGGGATTTTTTGGGGATTTTTTGGGATTTTTTTGGAATTTTTTTGGAATTTTTATGGATTTTTTTTATTATTATTTTTTGGAGAATTTTTGGGAATTTTTTTGGCATTTTGGGGGATTTTTTGGGGAATTTTTGGTAATTTTTTGGAAATTTTTAGGGATTTTTTGGAGAATTTTTGGGGATTTTTTGGAGAAATTTTGGGAATTTTTGGGGGATTCTGGGGGAGGATTTGGGGTCGGGGACCCCCCTGGGGCAACTCCTGGGACCCCTCCAGAGACGCCTCAAGAGCTGCCGTGAGAATTCTGGGAATTCTGGGAAATTTGGGGAATTTTAAATGGGATTTTTAGGGATTTATTTGGGCTTTAAATGGGATTTTTGGGGGATTTTTTTGGGTTTTTTTGGGGATTTTTTGGGGATTTTTTGGGGAATTTTGGGGGATTTTTGGGTGATTTTTTGGGGATTTTTTGGGGATTTTTTGGGATTTTTTGGGGGTTTTGGGGGGATTTTTGGGGATTTTTTGGGAATTTTTTGGGGATTTTTTGGGGGATTTTTGGGGATTTTTTGGGATTTTTTTGGAATTTTTTTGGAATTTTTATGGATTTTTTTTTATTATTATTTTTTGGAGAATTTTTGGGAATTTTTTTGGCATTTTGGGGGATTTTTGGGGGAATTTTTGGTAATTTTTTGGAAATTTTTAGGGATTTTTTGGAGAATTTTTGGGGATTTTTTGGAGAAATTTTGGGAATTTTTGGGGGATTCTGGGGGAGGATTTGGGGTCGGGGACCCCCCTGGGGCAACTCCTGGGACCCCTCCAGAGACGCCTCAAGAGCTGCCGTGAGAATTCTGGGGAATTCTGGGAAATTTGGGAATTTTTAGGGATTTTTTTGGGCTTTAAATGGGATTTTTGGGGGATTTGTGGGAAATTTTTGGTGATTTTTTAGTAATTTTTTGAGATTTTTGGGGGCATTTTTTGGGATTTTTGGGGATTTTTTTTTGGATTTTGGGGGATTTTTTGGATTTTTGGGGGGTTTTTTGGGAATTTTTGGGGATTTTTTGGGGATTTTTTGGAGAATTTTTTAGTAATTTGTTGGGACTTTGGGCGAAATTTTTTGGGATTTTTTGGGGGATTTTTGGGGATTTGGGGAATTTTTTGGGATTTTTGGGGGATTTTTTGGGGAATTTTTTGGGAATTTTCGGGGATTTTTCAGCGAATTTTTGGTGATTTTTGGGGATTTTTTTTGATTTTTGGGGGGAATTTTTGGGGAATTTTTGGGGATTTTTGGGGATCTTTTGGGAATTTTTGGGGATTTTTTGGGGGATTTTTGGGGATTTTTTGGGGATTTTTTGGAGAATTTTTTAGTAATTTTTTTTATTTTTGGGGGCATTTTTTGGGATTTTTGGGGGATTTTTTGGGGTTTTTTGGGGATTTTTTAGTAATTTTTTGGGATTTTTTTGGGAATTTTTTGGGGATTTTTGGGGAATTTTTTGGGGATTTTTGGGGAATTTTTGGGGTTTTTTGGGGAATTTTTTGGGGATTTTTTGGGATGTTTTTGGAATTTTTTTGGAATTTTTATGGATTTTTTTTTATTATTTTTTGGAGAATTTTGGGGAATTTTTTTGGCATTTTGGGGAATTTTTGGTAATTTTTTGGAAATTTTTAGGGATTTTTTGGAGAATTTTTGGGGATTTTTTGGAGAAATTTTGGGAATTTTTGGGGGATTCTGGGGGAGGATTTGGGGTCGGGGACCCCCCTGGGGCAACTCCTGGGACCCCTCCAGAGACGCCTCAAGAGCTGCCGTGAGAATTCTGGGGAATTCTGGGAAATTTGGGGATTTTTAGGGATTTATTTGGGCTTTAAATGGGATTTTTGGGGGATTTTTTGGGGTTTTTGGGGGATTTTTTGGGGATTTTTTGGGGATTTTTTGGGGAATTTTTGGGGATTTTTTGGGGTTTTTTGGGGATTTTTTAGTAATTTTTTGGGATTTTTGGGGGAATTTTGGGGGGATTTTTTGGGAATTTTTTGGGATTTTTGGGGGGATTTTTGGGGATTTTGGGGGATTTTTTTGGAATTTTTTTCGAATTTTTATGGATTTTTTTTATTATTATTTTTTGGAGAATTTTGGGGAATTTTTTTGGCATTTTGGGGGATTTTTTGGGGAATTTTTGGTAATTTTTTGGAAATTTTTAGGGATTTTTTGGAGAATTTTTGGGGATTTTTTGGAGACATTTTGGGAATTTTTGGGGAATTCTGGGGGAGGATTTGGGGTCGGGGACCCCCCTGGGGCAACTCCTGGGACCCCTCCAGAGACGCCTCAAGAGCTGCCGTGAGAATTCTGGGGAATTCTGGGAAATTTGGGAATTTTTGGGAATTTTGGGGGATTTTTTGGGGATTTTTGGGGATTTTTTGGGGGATTTTTGGGGATTTTTTGGGGGATTTTTTTGAGAATTTTTTAGTAATTTTTTTTATTTTTGGGGGCATTTTTTGGGATTTTTGGGGGATTTTTTGGGGTTTTTTGGGGATTTTTTAGTAATTTTTTGGGATTTTTTTGGGAATTTTTTGGGGATTTTTGGGGAATTTTTTGGGAATTTTTTGGGGATTTTTTGGGTTTTTTGGGGAATTTTTGGGGATTTTTGGGGAGATTTTTTGGGTTTTTTTGGGGAATTTTGGGGGATTTTTTGGGGTTTTTTGGGGATTTTTTAGTAATTTTTTGGGATTTTTTGGGGAATTTTGGGGGATTTTTGGGGAATTTTTGGGGATTTTTTGGGATTTTTTTGGAATTTTTTTGGAATTTTTATGGATTTTTTTTTATTATTTTTTGGAGAATTTTTGGGAATTTTTTTGGCATTTGGGGGGATTTTTTGGGGAATTTTTGGTAATTTTTTGGATATTTTTAGGGATTTTTTGGAGAATTTTTGGGGATTTTTTGGAGACATTTTGGGAATTTTTGGGGGATTCTGGGGGAGGATTTGGGGTCGGGGACCCCCTGGGGCAACTCCTGGGACCCCTCCAGAGACGCCTCAAGAGCTGCCGTGAGAATTCTGGGGAATTCTGGGAAATTTGGGAATTTTAAATGGGATTTTTAGGGATTTATTTGGGCTTTAAATGGGATTTTTTGGGGATTTTGGGGGGTTTTTTGGGGATTTTTTGGCGATTTTTTGGGGAATTTTTGGGGTTTTTTGGGGAATTTTTTGGGGATTTTTTGGGTTTTTTTGGGGTTTTGGGGGGATTTTTGGGGATTTTTTGGGGATTTTTTGGGGGAATTTTGGGGGATTTTTTGGGGTTTTTTGGGGATTTTTTAGTAATTTTTTGGGATTTTTTGGGGAATTTTGGGGGTTTTTTGGGGATTTTTTGGGAATTTTTTGGGATTTTTTGGGGAATTTTTGGGGATTTTTTGGGATTATTTTGGAATTTTTTTGGAATTTTTATGGATTTTTTTTATTATTATTTTTTGGAGAATTTTTGGGAATTTTTTTGGCATTTTGGGGGATTTTTTGGGGAATTTTTGGTAATTTTTTGGAAATTTTTAGGGAATTTTTGGAGAATTTTTGGGGATTTTTTGGAGACATTTTGGGAATTTTTGGGGGATTCTGGGGGAGGATTTGGGGTCGGGGACCCCCCTGGGGCAACTCCTGGGACCCCTCCAGAGACGCCTCAAGAGCTGCCGTGAGAATTCTGGGAATTCTGGGAAATTTGGGAATTTTTAGGGATTTTTTTGGGCTTTAAATGGGATTTTTTGGGAATTTTTGGGAAATTTTTGGTGATTTTTTAGTAATTTTTTGAGATTTTTGGGGGCATTTTTTGGGATTTTTGGGGATTTTTTTTGGATTTTGGGGGATTTTTTTTATTTTTGGGGGGTTTTTTGGGAATTTTTGGGGATTTTTTGGGGATTTTTTAGAAAATTTTTTAGTAATTTGTTGGGACTTTGGGCGAAATTTTTTGGGATTTTTTGGGGGATTTTTGGGGATTTTTGGGGAATTTTTTGGGGAATTTTCGGGGATTTTTCGGCGAATTTTTTGGTGATTTTGGGGGTTCTTTTGGGAATTTTTGGGGATTTTTTGGGATTTTTTGGGGGTTTTTGGGATTTTTTGGGAAATTTTTGGGGGGTTTTTTGGGGAATTTTTGGGGATTTTTTGAGATTTTTGGGAATTTTGGGGGATTTTTTTGGATTTTTTGGGAATTTTGGGGGGAATTTGGGGAGGACTTTTTGGGAAATTTTTTGGGGGCCGTTCTTGGGAATTCCATGGGGTCCTGGAGAGGGTTTTTTTTTTTGGGGAATTCTGGAACATTTGTGGGAGGGGGAGGGGTTCAAGGGAGTTTGGAGGGGATTTGGGGAAAATTTGGGAATTTTTTGGGGGAATTGTGGGACTGAATTTTGTCCCTTCCCCCCCCCCCCAGCTCCCGGCGCGGTTCCCTGGGGGGTCCTGGCCGAGACCTCGCGGCTCTTCCGGGATCTTGGCCCCGCCCTCCTGCGAGGTTGGTGCCGCTTCCGTCGCGACAGAACCCCCCAAAAATCGCGATAAAACACCCCACTTCCGGTGGCACTTCCGGGTTTCGCTTCCTGCTTCCGGTTTGGCGGTGTGTAACCTCCGGGTTTCTGCTATGCGGTGCCACTTCCGGTGCCGCTTGCTGCTTCCGGTTTGAGTGTGGAACGTCCAGGGGTTTGCTTTCTAATGCCACTTCCGGTACCACTTCCTGCTTCCGGTTTGGGTGTGCAACTTCCGGGGTTTTGCTTTGGGGTGCCACTTTTGGTACCACTTCCTGCTTCCGGTTTGAGTGTGCTACTTCCGGAATTCTGCTTTGCGGTCCGCTTTCCGGTACCACTTCCTGCTTCCGGTTTCAGCGTGCAACTTCCGGGCTTTTGTATTCCCAAGCCATTTTTTTTTTACCACTTCCTACTTCCGGTTTGAGTGTGCAATTTCTGGAATTCAGCTTTGCGGTGCCACTTCCGGTTTCAGTCTCCAACTTCCGGGGCTTTCCTTTCCGATGCCACTTCCTGTTTCTGGTGTTCCACTTCCGGGGTTGTTTTCCGGTGCCACTTCCGGGTGGCGAATTCCCGGGGGGGATGATTTTGGTGGATTTTTTTTTTGGAATTCTGGGTGGGAATTTGAGGAGAATTTCGGGGGGATTTTGATGAAAATTGGGGCGGAACTTCGGGAGGAATTTTGGGGCGGATTTTTCGCAAGTTTTTTGCGGAATTTTGGGGCGGAAATTTTGTGGAATCGGGGGAATTTCCGGGAATTTTTTTGGGGGGGGGGAAGTTCGAGTGGATTTGAAGGGGTTTTGTGACAGGAACCCGGGGGAAAAGCCACTTCCGGTGGCACTTCCGGTGGCACTTCCGGGTAGGCCGCTGACCGTGATGGCGCCCCCTGCAGGGTTGGAGGCCGCCGGATGGGACACGAGGCGCCCCCTGCTGGCCGTGGACGAGTGGAGGTTGGAGTGGGCGGGGCCAGAGCGAGGCCACGCCCCCTGAGCCACAGGAAAAGGGGGGGGGGAAAAAAATCGGGAATTGTCGCGAGAAATTAAAAATAATAAAAAAAAAAACTTTTTGATGGAATTTTGGGGTGGAATTTGGGGCAAAATTGGGAAATTTCGGGTGGAATTTGAGGGAATTTTGGTGGAATTTGGGGAAATTTTCGGGAAACTTTGGGGGATTTTTTGGTGGAATTCGAGAGAATTTTGGGGGGATTTTGGGGGGGATTTGGAGAAAATTTTGGGAAATGTTGGGCGGAATTTGGGGAGAATTTGGGAGAATCGAAGGAAAATTTGGGGGATTTTTTTGGTGGAATTGGAGAAAATTTGGGGGAATTTTGGTGGATTTTGGGGATTGGGGGGGTTGGGGTGGAATTCGAGGGAATTTTGGGTGGAATTTGGGGAAAATTTTGGGAAATTTGGGGTGGAATTTGGGGAAATTCGGGGGGAAAATGGGGAAAATTTGGGAATTTGGGTGGAATTTGGGGAAATTTGAGGGAAATTGGGGGAATTTTGGTGGAATTTTGGTGGAATTTTGGGATTTTGGGGGGGTTGGGGTGGAATTCGAGAGAATTTTGGGGGAATTTTGGTGGAATTTGGGGGAATTTTGGGAAAATTTGGGTGGAATTTCGGGAAAATTTGGGGGATTTTGGTTGAAATTTGGGAATTGTGGAAATTCGGGGAATTTTGAGTCATTTTGGGTCAATTTGGGTCAATTTTGGGTCAATTTTGGGGTGGTTTGGGTGGATTTGGGGTCATTTTGGGTCAATTCGGGTCAATTTTGGGTCAATTTTGGGTCAATTTTGTGTCAGTTTTTCCCCATTTTGTGTCAATTTTGGGTCAATTTTTCGCCATTTTGGGTCATTTTGTGTCAATTTTGGGTCATTTTGTGTCAATTTTTCGCCATTTTGGGGCATTTTGTGTCAATTTTTCATCATTTTGGGTCATTTTGGGTCAATTTTGGGTCATTTTGTGTCAATTTTGGGTCAATTTTGGGTCAATTTTTCGCCATTTTGGGTCATTTTGTGTCAATTTTGGGTGATTTTGTGTCAATTTTGTGTCAATTTTTCCCCATTTTGTGTCAATTTTGTGTCAATTTTGTGTCAATTTTTCGCCATTTTGGGGCATTTTGTGTCAATTTTGTGTCAATTTTTCCCCATTTTGGGTATTTTGTGTCAATTTTGGGTCATTTTGTGTCAATTTTACCCCATTTTGTGTCATTTTGTGTCAATTTTGGGTCAATTTTGGGTCAATTTTTCCCCATTTTGGGTCATTTTGTGTCAATTTTGGGTCAATTTTGGGTCAATTTTGTGTCAATTTTTCGCGATTTTGGGGCATTTTGTGTCAATTTTTGGTCATTTTGTGTCAATTTTTTGCCGTTTTGGTTCATTTTGTGTCAATTTTGTGTCAATTTTGGGTCAATTTTTCCCCATTTTGGGTCATTTTGGGTCAATTTTGGGTCAATTTTGTGTCAATTTTTCCCCATTTTGGGTCATTTTGGGTCAATTTTGTGTCAATTTTGGGTCAATTTTGTGTCAATTTTTCGCCATTTTGGGGCATTTTGTGTCAATTTTGTGTCAATTTTGGGTCAATTTTTCCCCATTTTGGGTCATTTTGGGTCAATTTTGGGTCAATTTTTCCCCATTTTGGGTCATTTTGTGTCAATTTTGGGTCAATTTTGGGTCAATTTTTCCCCATTTTGGGTCATTTTGTGTCAATTTTGGGTCATTTTGTGTCAATTTTGGGTCAATTTTGGGTCAATTTTTCCCCATTTTGTGTCATTTTGTGTCAATTTTGGGTCAATTTTGTGCCATTTTGTGCCATTTTGTGTCGATTTTTCACCATTTTTCGCCATTTTGTGTCAATTTTGGGTCAATTTTGGGTCAATTTTGGGTCAATTTTTCCCCATTTTGGGCATTTCCAGCCCCGTTTTTTCCCTTTTTTTGAGGCACAAACTCGAGACGATCCCGGGAGAAATTTTTTTTTTTTTTTTTTTGGGTTTATTTGGGGCGATTTCAGGCAAAATAACCCCAGAGGAAAGAGGCCACGCCCATCAGCACCAGCGCGTTGACGTCGACCAATCGGCTCCATTTGGGGTCCTCGGGGGGCGGGGCCACGCCCGGCTGGGCCACGCCCACCCCGGAAGTGACGTTGGGTCCCGAGGCCACGCCCCCCGCTCCAGGCTCCGCCCCCGGCGCCGCTTCCACGTCTGGGATTGGGATTTTAAAATAAAAAAAAAATTGAAAAAAAATCCAAATTTTGGGGATGAAAAAATCCCCAAAAAATCCCTAAAATTTAGATTCCATAATCCCCAATTTTGGATCCCAAGACCCCCCAAAATTCCCAAATTTGGGTCCCCAAAAATAAAAAAAAAAAACAAAATTTGGATTCCGGGACCCCCCCCAAAAAATCCCAAATTTGGGTCCCCAAAAATAAAAAAAAAAATCCCAAAATTTGGATTCCAAGACCTCCCAAAATTCCAAAATTCGGATCCCCAAGACCACCCCAACAATCCCAAATTTGGTTCCCAAAAATCCCAAATTTGGAACCCAGGAACCCCCAAAATTCCAAATTTGGATCCCAGGAACCCCAAAAATCCCAAATTTGGATCCCAGGAACCCCCAAAATCCCAAATTTGGATCCCCAGGAACCCCAAAAATCCCAAATTTGGATCCCAGGAACCCCAAAAATCCCAAATTTCGTCCCCAGAACCCCCAAAAATCCCAAATTTGGATCCCAAGACCCCAAAAATCCCAAATTTGGATCCCAGGAACCCCAAAAATCCCAAATTCGGATCCCCAGGAACCCCCAAAATCCCAAATTCGGATCCCAAACTCCCCAAAAATCCCAAATTTGGACCCCCAAGACCCAAAAAATCCCAAATTTCGTCCCCAGAACCCCCAGAATTCCAAATTTCGATCCCCAGGACCCTCAAAAATCCCAAATTTGAGCCTCCAAGACCCCAAAAATCCCAAATTTGGTTTCCCAAGAATCCAAAAATCCCAAATTTGGATCCCAGAACCCCCAAAAATCCCAAATTTAGTCCCCAGAACCCCCAAAAATCCCAAACTTGGATCCCAAAGACCCCAAAAATCCCAAATTTGGATCCCCAAGACCCCAAAAATCCCAAATTTGTTTTCCCAAGACCCCCAAAAATCCCAAATTTGGATCCCAAACTCCCCAAAATCCCAAATTTGCTTTCCCAAGACCCCAAAAATCCCAAATTTCAACCCTCAAAACCCAAAAAAATCCGGAATTTTCACCCCAAAACCCCCAAATTTGGCTCCCAGACCCCCCAAAAACCCCAAATTTTTGGGATTTTCCCCCCTCTTACCCCCCATCGGGACCCCCAAATTTTGGGGGGATTCCTTGGGAGCGTCGAGGTCGATTCGGGGCTCGAGGCTGTTCCGGAGGCTGAACACCAACCTGTGCAGCTGGGGACCCGAAATTCCCCAAATTCCACCCGAAATTCATGAAAATCGACCCAAAATTCCCCAAAATCCACCCAAAAATCGTAAAAATCGACCCGAAATTCATGAAAAACGACCCGAAATTCCCCAAAATCCACCTAAAATTCATCAAAATCGACCCAGAATTCATCAAAATCGACCCAAAATTCACAAAAATCGACCCGAAATTCATAAAAATCGACCCAAAATTCCCCAAAATCCACCCAAAATTCATCAAAATCCACCCGAAATTCGTAAAATTCGACCCGAAATTCGTAAAAAACGACCCGAAATTCACAAAAATCGACCCGAAATTTGGTAAAATTCATCAAAATCCACCCGAAATTCGTCAAAATCGACCCGAAAATCGTAAAAAATGACCCAAAATTTGGTAAAATCGACCCAAAATTCATCAAAATCCACCCGAAATTCATCAAAATCGACCCAAATTGCCCCAAAATCCACCCGAAATTCGTAAAAATCGACCCGAAATTCGTAAAAAAGACCCAAAACTCGTAAAAACGACCCAAAACTCATAAAAAATCGACGCGAAATTTGGTCAAATCCACCCAAAATTCATAAAAATCCACCCAAAATTCCCCCAAATCGACCCGAAATTCATAAAAATGACTCAAAATTCATAGAAATCCACCCAAAATTCATGAAAATCGACCCGAAATTCATCAAAATCCACCCAAAATTTGGTAAAATCGACCCAAAATTCACCAAAATCCACCCAAAATTCATGAAAAACGACCCAAAATTCGTAAAAATTGACCTAAAATTCATAAAAATCGACCCAAAATTCATTAAAATGACTCAAAATTCATAAAAATCGACGCAAAATTCACAGAAATTGACCCAAAAATCGACCCAAAATTCACAAAAAAATCACCGAAAAAAATTTCAACCCAAAATTCACAAAATTCAACCCAAAAATCGACCCAAAAATCCCCCAAATTGACTCAAAATTCCCCAAAAAAATCGACCCGAAATTTGGTAAAATCCACCCAAAATTCGTAAAAATCAACCCAAAATTCATGAAAATCGACCCAAAATTCATGAAAATCGACCCAAAATTCATAAAAATCGACTCAAAATTCCCCCAAATTGACCCAAAAATCCCAAAAATCGACCCAAAATTCGTAAAAAACGACCCAAAATTTGGTAAAATCCACCAAAAAATCATAAAAATCCACCCGAAATTCATCAAAATCGACCCAAAATGCCCCAAAATCCACCCGAAATTCACCAAAATCGACCCGAAATTCAGGAAAAACGACCCAAAATTCATCAAAATTGACCCAAAATGCCCCAAAATCCACCAAAAATTCATAAAAATCGACCCAAAATTCGTAAAAATCGACCCGAAATTCGTCCCATTTTGGGACACTTTGGGATGTTTTTGTCTCATTTTGGGTCATTTTGGGACATTTTGGGTTCAAATTTTTCTCATTTTTGGGTCATTTTGGGCTCATTTTGGGACATTTTGGGCTCCAATTTTGCCTCATTTTGGGTCATTTTTTCTCATTTTTGTGTCTTTTTTGGGGCATTTTGGGACCATTTTGGGTCATTTTGGGTTCAATTTTTTCTCATTTTTGGGTCATTTTGGAGCCATTTTGGGGCATTTTTGGGTTCCATTTTTGGGACCATTTTGGGACATTTTTTCTCATTTTTGGGTCATTTTTGGGTCATTTTGGAGCCATTTTTGGGACCATTTTGGGACATTTTGGGTTAATTTTTTTCTCATTTTTGGGTCATTTTGGAGCCATTTTGGGACATTTTTGGGACATTTTGGGTTCATTTTTTCTCATTTTTGGGACATTTTGGAGCCATTTTTGGGACCATTTTGGGACATTTTGGGTTAATTTTTTTCTCATTTTTGGGTCATTTTTGGAGCCATTTTCGGACCATTTTGGCTCATTTTGGGCTCATTTTTTTCTCATTTTTGGACCATTTTGGGACCATTTTGGGTTCATTTGGGGCTCCAATTTTGGGACATTTTGGGACATTTTGGGTTCATTTTTTCCTCATTTTTGGGCTCATTTTGGGTTCATTTTTTCTCATTTTTGGGTCATTTTTATCCAATTTTGGGACATTTTGGGTTCATTTTTTCCCATTTTTGGGTCATTTTGGGACATTTTGGGACATTTTTGGTTCATTTTGGGGCTCCAATTTTGTCTCATTTTGGGACATTTTGGGTTCATTTTTTTCTCATTTTTGGGACATTTTGGGACATTTTGGGACCATTTTGGGTTCATTTTTTTCTCATTTTCGGGTCATTTTGGAGCCATTTTGGGACCATTTTTGGGTCATTTTTGGGTCATTTTGGGACATTTTGGGTTCCATTTTTTCTCATTTTTGGGTCATTTTTGGGTCATTTTGGGTCATTTTGGGACATTTTGGGTTCATTTTTTCTCATTTTTGGGTCATTTTTGGGACATTTTGGGACATTTTGGGTTCATTTTTTCCTCATTTTTGGGACATTTTGGGACATTTTGGGTTCATTTTTTCCCATTTTTGGGTCATTTTGGGACATTTTGGGGCATTTTTGGTTCATTTTGGGGCTCCAATTTTGTCTCATTTTGGGACATTTTGGGTTCATTTTTTTCTCATTTTTGGGTCATTTTGGGACATTTTGAGACATTTTTGGGTCATTTTTGGGTCATTTTGGGACATTTTTGGGTCATTTTTGGGACATTTTGGAGCCATTTTTGGGACCATTTTGGGACATTTTGGGTTCATTTTTTTCTCATTTTTGGGTCATTTTGGAGCCATTTTGGGTTCATTTTTTCTCATTTTTGGGTCATTTTGGGACCATTTTGGGACATTTTTGGTTCATTTTGGGGCTCCAATTTTGTCTCATTTTGGGACATTTTGGGTTCATTTTTTTCTCATTTTTGGGTCATTTTGGGTTCATTTTGAGACATTTTTGGGTCATTTTTGGGTCATTTTGGGTCCATTTTGGGGCATTTTGGGTTCCATTTTTTCTCATTTTTTTCTCATTTTTGGGTCATTTTGGAGCCATTTTGGGACATTTTGGGCTCCAATTTTGTCTCATTTTGGGTCATTTTTTCTCATTTTTGTGTCTTTTTTGGGGCATTTTGGGACCATTTTGGGTCATTTTGGGTTCAATTTTTTCTCATTTTTGGGTCATTTTGGAGCCATTTTGGGACATTTTGGGTTCCATTTTTGGGGCCATTTTGGGACATTTTGGGTTCATTTTTTCTCATTTTTGGCTCATTTTTGGGACATTTTGGACCATTTTGGGCTCATTTTGGGTCATTTTGGGTTCCCATTTTGGGCCATTTTTTCCTCATTTTTGGGCTCATTTTGTCTCATTTTGGGGCCATTTTGGGCTCATCTTGAGCCGTTTTTTCGCCTTTTTTCGCTTTTTACCCCCCCAAAAAAATTCCCAAAAAATTCCCAAAAAATTCCCAAAAAATTCCCGGACACTCACGTGGACTTTTGGGATGGGGGGGTGGCACCAGGACACGGCCAGGACGATGGCACAGGTGAGCAGGAACAGAACCACGGCGAAGTGCAGGTAGGGGCGGCCATCTTGGACTCATTTTGGGGCCATTTTGGGGCTTTTTGAGACTTTTTGGGTTCATTTTTTTCTCATTTTTGGGTCATTTTGGGACCATTTTGAGATATTTTTGGGTCATTTTTGGGTTGTTTTGGGTCCAATTTTGTCTCATTTTGGGACATTTTGCGTCATTTTTGGGACATTTTGGGCTCCAATTTTGTCTCATTTTGGGGCATTTTGGGACATTTTGGGGCATTTTGGGTTCATTTTTTTCTCATTTTTGGGCCATTTTGGGCTCCAATTTTGTCTCATTTTGGGACATTTTGGGTTCATTTTTTTCTCATTTTTTGTCCTTTTTGGATCATTTTGGGTCATTTTGGGTCATTTTGGGCTCCAATTTTGGGGCCATTTTGGGACATTTTGGGTCCAATTTTTTCTCATTTTTGGGTCATTTTTGGGTCATTTTGGAGCCATTTTGGACCATTTTGGCCTCATTTTTGTCTCATTTTGGGCCATTTTGGCTTAATTTTTTATCATTTTGGGTCATTTTGGGCTCCAATTTTGGGGCATTTTGGGTCATTTTTGAGTTCAATTTTTCTCATTTTTGGATCATTTTGGGCTCATTTTGGGGCATTTTGCGTTCCAATTTTGGGGCATTTTGGGTTCCAATTTTGGGGCATTTTTGGTTCATTTTGGGGCAATTTTGTCTCATTTTGGTGCCATTTTGAGCCGTTTTCGTCCCGTTTTTTCACATTTTTTCGCTATTTCTCCCCCAAAAAATTCCCAAAAAATTCCCAAAAATTCCCAAAAAATTCCCGGACACTCACGTGGACCTTTGGGATGGGGGGGTGGCACCAGGACACGGCCAGGACGATGGCACAGGTGAGCAGGAACAGAACCACGGCGAAGTGCAGGTAATGGAGGCCGCAGACGAGGGCGGGGCAGCGCCCGGGGGTCCCGCAGGACCCCGATCCCAAAAGGAATTCTGGGATCAGCCGGGCCAGGCCCAGCCCCAAACCCCCCAGCAGGCCCCAAAAAGCGCCCTTGGGGTGGAAAAAGGGGGATTTGGTAAAATTCCCAAAATTTGGGATTTTTGGGATTACCTGGATCCCAAAATTTGGGGGTTTTGGGGTCACTTGGATCCCAAATTTTGGATTTTTGGGGTCACCTGGATCCCAAATTTGGGGACTTTGGGGTCACCTGGATCCCAAATTAGGGGTTTTGGGGTCACTTGGATCCGAAAATTTGGGATTTTTTTGATGACCTGGAACTCAAAATTTGGGATTTTTTGGGGTCGCCTGAAGGTAAAATTTGGGATTTTTGGGGTCACTTGGATCCCAAAATTTGGGATTTTTGGGGTCACCTGGAGGCAAAACTTGGGATTTTTGGGGTCACCTGGAACTCAAAATTTGGGATTTTTGGATCCACTTGGATCTCAAAATTTGGGATTTTTGGGGTCAGTTGGATCCCAAAATTTGGGATTTTTGGGGTCACCTGGACACCTGGGAACCCCAAAAGGAATTCCGGGATCAGCCGGGCCAGGCCCAGCCCCAAACCCCCCAGCAGGCCCCAAAAAGCGCCCTTGGGGTGAAAAAAGGGGGATTTGGTCAAATCCCCAAAATTTGGGGTTTTTGGGGGGCACCTAAAGGCGAAATTTGGGATTTTTGGATTCACCTGGATCCCAAAATTTGGGATTTTTGGGGTCACTTGGAACTCAAAATTTGGGATTTTTGGGGTCACCTGGATCCCAAATTTGGGGACTTTGGGGTCACCTGGATCCCAAATTAGGGGTTTTGGAGTCACTTAGATCCCAAAATTTGGGATTTTTTTGATCACCTGGAACTCAAAATTTGGGATTTTTTGGGGTCACCTGAAGGTAAAATTTGGGATTTTTGGATTCACTTGGATCCCAAAATTTGGGATTTTTGGGGTCACCTGGAGGTGAAATTTGGGGGTTTTGGGGTCACCTGGAACTCAAAACTTGTAAATTTTGGGGTCACTTGGATCCCAAATTTGGGATTTTTGGGGGCACCTAGATCCCAAAATTTGGGATTTTTGGGGTCACCTGGAACTTAAAATTTGGGATTTTTAGGGTCACCTGGAACTCAAAATTTGTAAACTTTGGGGTCACTTGGATCCCAAAATTTGGGATTTTTTTGATCACCTGGAACTCAAAATTTGGGATTTTTTGGGGTCACCTGAAGATAAAATTTGGGATTTTTGGATTCACTTGGATCCCAAAATTTGGGATTTTTGGGGTCACCTGGAGGCAAAACCTGGGATTTTTTGGGTCACCTGGAACTCAAAATTCGGGATTTTTGGATTCACTTGGATCTCAAAATTTGGGATTTTTGGGGTCACTTGGATCCCAAAATTTGGGATTTTTGGGGTCACCTGGAGGTGAAATTTGGGGGTTTTGGGGTCACCTGGAACTCAAAATTTGTAAACTTTGGGGTCACTTGGATCCCAAATTTGGGATTTTTGGGTCACCTGGAACTCAAAATTTGGGATTTTTGGGGTCACCTGGAGACCAAATTTGGGATTTTTGGATTCACTTGGATCCCAAAATTTGGAGTTTTTGGGGTCACCTGGACACCTGGGAACCCCAAAAGGAATTCCGGGATCAGCCGGGCCAGGCCCAGCCCCAAACCCCCCAGCAGGCCCCAAAAAGCGCCCTTGGGGTGAAAAAAGGGGGATTTGGTCAAATCCCCAAAATTTGGGGTTTTTGGGGGGCACCTAAAGGCGAAATTTGGGATTTTTGGGGTCACTTGGAACTCAAAATTTGGGATTTTTGGGGTCACCTGGATCCCAAATTTGGGGACTTTGGGGTCACCTGGATCCCAAATTAGGGGTTTTGGAGTCACTTAGATCCCAAAATTTGGGATTTTTTTGATCACCTGGAACTCAAAATTTGGGATTTTTTGGGGTCACCTGAAGATAAAATTTGGGATTTTTGGATTCACTTGGATCCCAAAATTTGGGATTTTTTGGGGTCACGTGAAGGTAAAATTTGGGATTTTTGGATTCACTTGGATCCCAAAATTTGGGATTTTTGGGGTCACTTGGATCCCAAAATTTGGGATTTTTGGGGTCACCTGGACACCTGGGAACCCCAAAAGGAATTCTGGGATCAGCCGGGCCAGGCCCAGCCCCAAACCCCCCAGCAGGCCCCAAAAAGCGCCCTTGGGGTGGAAAAAGGGGGATTTGTTCAAATCCCCAAAATTTGGGATTTTTGGGGTTACCTGGAGGTGAAATTTGGGGGTTTTGGGGTCACTTGGATCCCAAATTTTGGATTTTTGGGGTCACTTGGATCCCAAATTTGGGATTTTTTTGATCACCTGGAACTCAAAATTTGGGATTTTTTGGGGTCGCCTGAAGGTAAAATTTGGGATTTTTGGATTCACTTGGATCCCAAAATTTGGGATTTTTGGGGTCACCTGGAGGCAAAACTTGGGATTTTTGGGGTCACTTGGAACTCAAAATTTGGGATTTTTGGGGTCACCTGGAGGTGAAATTTGGGGGTTTTGGGGTCACCAGGAACTCAAAATTTGGGATTTTTGGATTCACTTGGATCCCAAAATTTGGGATTTTTGGGGTCAGTTGGATCCGAAAATTTGGGATTTTTAGGGTCACCTGGAGGTGAAATTTGGGGGTTTTGGGGTCACCTGGATCCCAAAATTTGGGATTTTGGGGGTCACTTGGATCCCAAATTTGGGATTTTTGGGGACACCTGGATCCCAAAATTTGGGACTTTTAGGGTCACCTGGATCCCAAAATTTGGGATTTTTTGGTTCACCTGGAACTCAAAATTTGGGATTTTTGGGGTCACCTGGAGACCAAATTTGGGATTTTTGGGGTCACTTGGATCCCAAAATTTGGGATTTTTGGGGTCACCTGGACACCTGGGAACCCCAAAAGGAATTCCGGGATCAGCCGGGCCAGGCCCAGCCCCAAACCCCCCAGCAGGCCCCAAAAAGCGCCCTTGGGGTGAAAAAAGGGGGATTTGGTCAAATCCCCAAAATTTGGGGTTTTTGGGGGGCACCTAAAGGCGAAATTTGGGGGTTTTGGGGTCACCTGGATCCCAAATTTTGGATTTTTGGGGTCACTTGGATCCCAAATTTGGGGACTTTGGGGTCACCTGGATCCCAAATTAGGGGTTTTGGGGTCACTTGGATCCCAAAATTTGGGATTTTTTTGATCACCTGGAACTCAAAATTTGGGATTTTTGGGGGTCACCTGAAGGTAAAATTTGGGATTTTTGGATTCACTTGGATCCCAAAATTTGGGATTTTTGGGGTCACCTGGAGGCAAAACTTGGGATTTTTGGGGTCACTTGGAACTCAAAATTTGGGATTTTTGGGGTCACCTGGAGGTGAAATTTGGGGGTTTTGGGGTCACCTGGATCCCAAAATTTGGGATTTTTGGGGGCACCTGGAACTCAAAATTTGGGATTTTTGGGGTCACCTGGAGACCAAATTTGGGATTTTTGGGGTCACCTGGAGGTGAAATTTGGGGGTTTTGGGGTCACCTGAAACTCAAAATTTGTAAATTTTGGGGTCACTTGGATCCCAAAATTTGGGATTTTTGGGGGCACCTGGAGGTGAAATTTGGGATTTTTTGGGTCACCTGGATCCCAAATTTGGAATTTTTGGGGTCACTTGGATCCCAAATTTGGGGACTTTGGATTACCTGGATCCCAAAATTTGGAGGTTTTGGGGTCACCTGGATCCCAAAATTTGGGATTTTTGGGGTCACCTGGAACTCAAAATTGGGGATTTTTGGATTCACTTGGATCCCAAAATCGGGGACTTTGGATTACCTGGATCCCAAAATTTGGGATTTTTGGATTCACCTGGATCCCAAAATTTGGGATTTTTGGGGTCACCTGGGGCCTAAAATTCCACCAAAAATTCCTCAAATCCCCCCCCCCAAACCCCCTTTTTTCCCCTCCCCCAACCCCCAGAGGTGTCCCAAATCCCCTTTGAACCTCCCCAGGTGTGCCCAGGTGTATCCCAGGTGTATCCCAGGTCTGCCCAGGTGTGCCCAGGTGTATCCCAGCTGTGTCCAGGTGTGCCCAGGTGTATCCCAGCTGTGTCCAGGTGTGCCCAGGTGTATCCCAGGTGTGTCTCTGTCCCCCCCAGGTGTATCCCAGCTGTGCCCAGCTGTGCCCAGGTGTATTCCAGGTGTGCCCAGGCGTATCCCAGATGTATCCCAGGTGTATCCCAGGTGTGCCCAGGTGTGCCCAGGTGTGTCCAGGTGCACTCACGGGCTCGTTGACTCTCGGTACAAACACGGCCAGGAAGAAAACGGCGGCCACAGGTGGGGCCAGGTGTGTGCCCCTCCCCCCAGGTGTGCCCAGGTGTGTTCCAAACCCCTCCCAGGTGTATCCCAGGTGTATCCCAGTTGTCCCCAGGTGTGCCCAGGTGTGCCCAGGTGTGTCTCTCTCCCCCCGAGGTGTGCCCAGGTGTGCCCAGGTGTATCCTAAACCCCTGCCAGGTGCCCCCAGGTGTGCCCAGGTGTGCCCAGGTGTGCTCCAAACCCCTCCCACGTGTGCCCAGGTGTGCCCAGGTGTATCCCAGGTGTGCCCAGGTGCATCCCAGGTGTGCCCAGGTGTGCCCAGGTGTGCTCAGGTGTGCCCAGGTGTATCCCAGGTGTGCCCAGGTGTATCCCAGGTGTGCCCAGGTGCACTCACCGGCTCGTTGACTCTCGGCACGAACACGGCCAGGAAGAAAACGGCGGCCACAGGTGGGGCCAGGTACGAGGCCGACGCCTGCATGTAATCGAAGAGCTGCCCCCCCCGCGCCGCCTCCACCACGGGCAGCCAGGCCAGGCTGAGCCCCACCATGGCCAGAACCCACAGCCTGCACAGGTGAGACACAGGTGAGGCACAGGTGAGCTCACCTGAGCTCGCCCCAAAAAAATCCGGCGTCGTTCGGAGCTCGGGAAGGCAAAATTTGGGTTTTTTGGGGTCACCTGGAGGTGAAATTTGGGGGTTTTTGAGACTTGAGAGCCTCAAATTTGGGATTGTTGAGATCACCTGAGCTCACCTGAGCTCACCTGGGGTCACCTGGGGTCACCTGAGCTCCCCCCACAAAAAAATCCGGGTCTTTTTAAGGCACCTGGAAGCCGAAATTTGGGATTTTTGGGGTCACCTGGATCCCAAATTTGGGGTTTTTGGGGTCACCTGGGGCAGCCCCAGGCCGGGCTGAGCCCCACCATGGCCAGAACCCACAGCCTGCACAGGTGAGACACAGGTGAGACACAGGTGAGCTCACCTGAGGTCACCCCCCAAAAAATCCGGGTCTTTTTAAGGCACCTGGAAGCCGAAATTTGGGATTTTTGGGGTCACCTGGAGGTGAAATTTGGGGGTTTTTGGACACCTGAGAGCCTCAAATTTGGGATTGTTGAGCTCACCTGAGCTCACCTGAGCTCACCTGGGGTCACCTGGGGTTACCTGAGCTCACCTGGGGTTACCTGAGCTCACCTGAGCTCACCTGGGGTCACCTGTCCAGGTGTGTCCCTCCCTATCTCTGGTCCCTTCAGGTCTCAGGTGTGTCGCCTCCTCCCCAGGTGTGTCTCACCTGTCCCCTCCCCCATCCAGGTGTGTCTCACCTGTCCCCTCCCCCATCCAGGTGTGTCTCACCTGTCCCAGGTGTGTTTTCACCTGTCCCCTCCCCCCCAGGTGTGTCCCCTCCCCCCCCAGCGTTTCTCACCTGTCCCAGGTGTGTCCCAGGTGTGTCCCCTCCCCCATCCAGGTGTGTCCCCTCACCTGTCCCAGGTGTGTCTTACCTGTCCCAGGTGTGTTCCCTCCCACCCAGGTGTGTCTCACCTGTCTCCTCCCCCATCCAGGTGTGTCCCCTCCCCATCCAGGTGTGTCTCACCTGTCCCAGGTGTGTCCCAAGTGTCCCCTCCCCCTTCCAGGTGTGTCCCCTCACCTGTCCCCTCCCCGCAGCTGTGTCTCAGGTGTGTCTCACCTGTCCCAGGTGTGTCCCCTCCCCCATCCAGGTGTGTCTCACCTGTCCCCTCCTCCCCCAGCGTTTCTCACCTGTCCCAGGTGTGTCTCCTCCCCCATCCAGGTGTGTCTCACCTATCTCAGGTGTGTCCCCTCCCCCATCCAGGTGTGTCTCACCTGTCCCCTCCTCCCCCAGGTTCTCTGTCCCAGTTTCATCCTCCGTCCCAGGTGTGTCTTACCTGTCCCAGGTGTGTTCCCTCCCACCCAGGTGTGTCTCACCTGTCCCCTCCCCATCCAGGTGTGTCTCACCTGTCCCAGGTGTGTCCCAAGTGTCCCCTCCCCCATCCAGGTGTCCCCTCACCTGTCCCAGGTGTGTCCCCTCCCCCATCCAGGTGTGTCTCACCTGTCCCCTCCCCCCCCGGCGTTTCTCACCTGTCCCAGGTGTGTCCCAGGTGTGTCCCCTCCCCCACCCAGCTGTCCCCTCCCCCCATCCAGGTGTGTCTCACCTGTTTCCTCCCTGCCAGGTGAGTCCCAGGTGTCCCTCAACTGTCCCAGGTGTGTCCTCACCTGTCCCCTCCCCCCATCCAGGTGTGTCCCCTCCCCATCCAGGTGTGTCCCCTCCCCCCAGGTGTGTCCCAGGTGTGTCTCACCTGTCCCAGGTGTGTCCCAGGTGTGTCCCCTCCCCCTCTCCCCATCCAGGTGTGTCCCCTCACCTGTCCCAGGTGTGTCCCCTCACCTGCCCGCCAGCAGCAGCTCCCTGGGCCCCGCCCCCCGCCGCCATTTTTGATAAACGTCGAAGGTGAAGAGCGCGGCCGAGCTGGCAAAGATGGAGGCGAGCGATGACATCAGAGCCGCCAAAACCACGGCCAGCATCAGCCCCCGCAGCCCTGGGGGGGGTCATTAATTATTAATTAATGGTTATTAGCGCTAATTAGCGGCCCCCCGAGCAAAAAACGCGGCGTTAATAGGCGAAAAAATGGCGTTAATAGGGCAAAAATTAGGATTATTAGTCGATTATTAGGGCTAATAATAGTATTAATAGCCCATTATTAGGCCTAATGACCCGTTCTTAGTCTAATAATACCATTAATAGCTCATTAATAGCCCTAATAACCCGTTATTAGCCCTAAGAATAGGATTATTAGCCCATCATTAGCCCTATTAACCCATTATTAGCCCTATTAACCCATTATTAGCATATTACTAGCCCAAATAATAGCATTAATAGCCAATTATTAACCCTAATAACTCATTAATAGCTCCAAAATGAGCTCTATTAGCCGTAATAATAAAATTATTAACCCACTATTAGCCCTAATAGCCCATTATTAGCCTGAATAATAGGATTATTAGCCCATTATTAGCATTAATAGCCCCCAAAGCAGGCCAGTGAGCACTAATTGATCACTAATAACTCATTAATATCCACTAATAATCGCTAATAATCACTAATAAATCGCTAATAACTCATTAATAACCACTAATAACTCATTAATAACTCATTAATAATCATTAATTACCGTGGGGCAGCAGGCCCAGCACCAGTCTCGGGTAGGCCACGTTGGAGCCTCTAATAAATCACTAATAAATCACTAATAAAACACTAATAACCGCTAATAAATCACTAATAACTCATTAATAATGACTGATAACTCATTAATAATGATTAATTAATTATTAATAATCATTAATTACCGTGGGGCAGCAGGCCCAGCACCAATCTCGGGTAGGCCACGTTGGAGCCGCTTATAAATCACTAATAAATCACTAATAAATCACTAATAAAACACTAATAACCGCTAATAAATCGCTAATAACTCATTAATAATGACTGATAACTCATTAATAATCATTAATAACTCATTAATAATCATTAATTACCGTGGGGCAGCAGGCTCAGCACCAGTCTCGGGTAGGCCACGTTGGAGCAGCCCAGGGTGGAGCCACAGGCCCGGGAGCAGCCCTGGGGGTCGGCACAGCCGACGACGTCTGCAAAACCAGTATGGACCAGTATAAACCAGTATGGACCAGTATTGACCAGCACGGACCAGTATGGACCAGTATGGACCAGTATAAACCAGTATGGACCAGTATGGACCAGTATGGACCAGTATAAACCAGTATAAACCAGTATGGACCAGTATGGACCAGTATGGACCAGTATGGACCAGTATGGACCAGTATGGACCAGTGTGGACCAGTATGGACCAGTATGGACCAGTATAAACCAGTATGGACCAGTATGGACCGGTATGGACCAGTATAAACCAGTACAAACCAGCAAAAACCATATGAGTAAAAAAAAAAGATGGAAGATGGAAGATAAAAGATGGATGGATGAAAGAAAGGCATATGACCAGTATAAACCAGTATAAACCAGTCTAAACCAGTATGGACCAATGGCTGCCATAATGGGGCGTCATCTTGAGCGGCCATCTTGAAAATTCACATGGGCGCCGCCATTTTAAGCGGCCATACTGAGAAACTCATATGGAGGCAGCCATTTTGAGCGGCCATCTTGAGAACTCATATGGGGGCCGCCATTTTGGAAACTCACATGGGGGCAGCCATTTTGAGTGGCCATCTTGGAAATTCATAAGGAGGCCGCCATTTTGGAAACTTATCTAGAGGCCGCCATTTTAAGCGGCCATTTTGGAAACTCATATGGACGCCGCCATTTTGGGCGGCCATTTTGAATAATTCCCTTAAACTCAACATACACCGGCTTAAACCAGCCTAAACCAGTATAAACCAGTCTAAACCAGTAGGACTGACCCGGGAAGAGGACGCGGGCGGCCATGCCGGGCAGCACCATCAGGAACATGGGCAGCACCTTGAGGTAACCGCAGACGACGCAGCCGGCGCGGACGTGCGTGAGGGAGCGGCCGGCCAGGCAGCGCTGCACGATCACCTGCCACACCAGTTAGACCAGTTTGGGACCAGTTTGGGACCGGTTACACCAGTTTGGGACCAGTTAGACCAGTTTGGGACCAGTTTGGGACCAGTTTGGGACCAGTTACACCAGTTTGGGACCGGTTTGGGACCAGTTAGACCAGTTTGGGACCAGTTAGACCAGTTTGGGACCAGTTTGGGACCAGTTTGGGACTGGTTTGGGATCAGTTACACCAGTTTGGGACCAGTTACACCAGTTTGGGACCAGTTACACCAGTTAGGGACCAGTTTGGGACCAGTTTGGGACTGGTTTGGGACCGGTTTGGGACCAGTTAGACCAGTTTGGGACCAGTTTGGGACCAGTTTGGGACTGGTTTGGGATCAGTTACACCAGTTTGGGACCAGTTACACCAGTTAGGGACCAGTTTGGGACCAGTTTGGGACTGGTTTGGGACCAGTTTGGGACCAGTTAGGGACCAGTTACACCAGTTTGGGACCAGTCAGACCAGTTTGGGACCAGTTTGGGACCGGTTTGGGACCAGTTAGACCAGTTTGGGACCAGTTAGGGACTGGTGTGACCAGTTAGGAACTGGTGTGACCAGTGATCCCAGTTAGGGACTGGTTAGGGACCAGTTACACCAGTTACACCAGTTTGGGACCATTTAGGGACCAGTTACACCAGTTAGAGACCAGTTAGACCAGTTAGAGACCAGTTTGGGACCAGTTTGGGACCAGTTAGGGACCAGTTTGGGACCAGTTAGGGACTGGTGTGACCAGTCCTTCCCAGTTCATCCCAGTTCCCTCCCAGTCCCTCCCAGTCCATCCCAGTTCCCTCCCAGTCCATCCCAGTCCATTCCCAGTATATCCCAGTATATCCCAGTATAAACCAGTCCCACCTGGTCCATACACCAGTACCAGGCCGAGATGATTCCCAGTCCCAGCACCAGTCCGGGCCAGTACTGGGATCCCAGTAACAGCTCCCAGTGCTCCCAGTAACAGCTCCCAGTGCTCCCAGTTCCCTCCCAGTCCATCCCAGTTCCATCCCAGTTCCCTCCCAGTTCCATCCCAGTCCATCCCAGTTCCATCCCAGTCCATCCCAGTCCATCCCAGTCCATCCCAGTTCCATCCCAGTTCCATCCCAGTTCCCTCCCAGTTCCATCCCAGTCCATCCCAGTCCATCCCAGTTCCATCCCAGTCCCATCCCAGTCCATCCCAGTTCCATCCCAGTCCATCCCAGTTCCATCCCAGTCCCTCCCAGTTCCATCCCAGTCCATCCCAGTCCATCCCGGTCCATCCCAGTCCATCCCAGTTCCATCCCAGTTCCCTCCCAGTCCCTCCCAGTTCCATCCCAGTCCATCCCAGTTCCATCCCAGTTCCATCCCAGTTCCCTCCCAGTTCCATCCCAGTCCATCCCAGTTCCCTCCCAGTCCCTCCCAGTTCCATCCCAGTCCATCCCAGTTCCATCTCAGTTCCCTCCCAGTCCCTCCCAGTTCCATCCCAGTCCCATCCCAGTCCATCCCAGTTCCATCCCAGTTCCCTCCCAGTCCCAAACCAGTACAAACCAGTCCAAAAAATCCCTTTCAACACCAATTTTTAACCCTTTAATCCCCTCCAATCCCCTCCCAGTATATCCCAGTATATCCCAGTACATCCCAGTGCATTCCCAGTATATCCCAGTATATCCCAGTATAAACCAGTCCCACCTGGTCCGTACACCAGTACCAGGCCGAGATGATTCCCAGTCCCAGCACCAGGCCGGGCCAGGGCAGGTCTCCGCTCTCGGGGGCCCTCAGGAGGTGAAAGGCGTCGGGTCGGGGTCGCCCGCAGGGCCCCGAGGAATTTTGGGGGGTGGCCAAAGGGTAAAGCTCCAACAGGCCTTGGTAGCCACCCACGGCACCCAGAGCTGCCAGTATAAACCAGTATAAACCAGTAAAAACCAGTATAAACCAGTATAAACTTGTAGAACCAATGTATACCAGTATAAACCAGTACAGACTGGTCTATAGGGGGTAAAGGTCCTGCAGGCCCTGGTAGCCACCCACGGCACCCAGAGCTGCCAGTATAAACCAGTATAAACCAGTAAAAACCAGTATAAACCAGTATAAACCAGTATGAACTTGTAGAACCAGTATATACCAGTATAAACCAGTATAGACTGGTCTATAGGGGGTAAAGGTCCAGCAGGCCCTGGTAGCCACCCACAGCACCCAGAGGTGCCAGTATAAACCAGTAAAAACCAGTAAAAACCAGTAAAAACCAGTATAAACCAGTAAAAACCAGTAAAAACCAGTAAAAACCAGTATAAAGCGGTATAAAGCAATATAACCAGTATAACCAGTATAAACCAGTATAAACTGGTACATGAGGGGGGTAAAGGTCCAGCAGGCCCTGGTAGCCACCCACGGCACCCAGAGCTGCCAGTATAAACCAGTATAAACCAGTAAAAACCAGTATAAAGCGGTATAAAGCAATATAACCAGTATAACCAGTATAAACCAGTATAAACTGGTACATGAGGGGGGTAAAGGTCCAGCAGGCCCTGGTAGCCACCCACGGCACCCAGAGCTGCCAGTATAAACCAGTATAAACCAGTAAAAACCAGTATAAACCAGTATAAACCAGTATGAACTTGTATAACCAGTGTATACCAGTATAAACCAGTACAGACTGGTCTATAGGGGGTAAAGGTCCAGCAGGCCCTGGTAGCCACCCACAGCACCCAGAGCTGCCAGTATAAACCAGTATAAACCAGTAAAAACCAGTATAAACCAGTATAAACCAGTATAAACCAGTATAAACTTGTATAACCAGTGTATACCAGTATAAACCAGTACAGACTGGTCTATAGGGGGTAAAGGTCCTGCAGGCCCTGGTAGCCACCCACGGCACCCAGAGCTGCCAGTATAAACCAGTATAAACCAGTAAAAACCAGTAAAAACCAGTAAAAACCAGTATAAAGCGGTATAAAGCAATATAACCAGTATAACCAGTATAAACCAGTATAAACTGGTACATGAGGGGGGTAAAGGTCCAGCAGGCCCTGGTAGCCACCCACGGCACCCAGAGCTGCCAGTATAAACCAGTAAAAACCAGTATAAACCAGTAAAAACCAGTAAAAACCAGTAAAAACCAGTATAAACCGGTATAACCAGTATAAACCAGTAAAAACCAGTATAAACCAGTCCCACCATAGCCGGCCAGCACAGAGGCTCCCACGATGATGATCAGAGTCTGCACCAGGTCCGCGAACATCAGCGCTGTCAGCCCGCCTGCCACCAGTATAAACCAGTATAAACCAGTATGGACCAGTATGGACCAGTATAAACCAGTACGGACCAGTATGGACCAGTATGGACCAGTATAGACAAGTATAAACCAGTATGGACGAGTATAAAACCATTATAAAACCAGTAACTCCCAGTAAAAACCAGTAAAAACCAGTCCAAACCAGTATAAACCAGTAAAAACCAGTATGGACCAGTATAAACCAGTACAAACCAGTACAAACCAGTAACCCATTTCCCCCATTTTTCCCATTTTTTTCCCCATTTTTTCCCCATTTTTAACCCTTTTTTCCCCATTTTTTCACCCTTTATCCCCTCCCAGTATAAACCAGTCCAAACCAGTATAAACCAGTACAAACCAGTACAAACCAGTAACCCATTTTCCCGTTTTTTTTCCCCATTTCTCCCTCATTTTTAACCCTTTTTTCGCCGTTTTCTCGCCCTTTTTTCACCCTTTATCCCCTCCCGGTCCCCTCCCAGTACAAACCAGTATAAACCGGTACAAACCAGTACAAACCAGTAACCCATTTCCCCCATTTTTCCCATTTTTTTCCCATTTCTCCCCCATTTTTAACCCTTTTTTCGCCGTTTTTTCGCCATTTTTTCGCCCTTTATCCCCTCCCGGCCCCCTCCCAGTACAAACCAGTATAAACCAGTACAAACCAGTGACGGTGTAGAGGGCGGTGATGCCCAGCAGGGCCCCCACCGAGGCGTAGAGGTCCCAGCCCAGCGCCTCGCGGATGAACAGAGCCCCCGAGTACATGTCCACCTGCGGGAACTGGTTTGTACTGGGAGGGACTGGGATAAACTGGGAAGGGACTGGGAGGGACTGGGAAGGACTGAGATAAACTGGGAATGGACTGGGACAAACTGGGAAGGGACTGGGAGCGACTGGGAGGGGACTGGGATGGACTGGGAGGGACTGGGATAAACTGGGATAAACTGGGAATGGATTGGTTTGAACTGGGAATGGACTGGGATGGACTGGGATAAACTGGGAATGGACTGGGACAAACTGGGAAGGGACTGGGATGGACTGGGATGGACTGGGAATGGACTGGGAGGGACTGGGATAAACTGGGAGGAACTGGGATTCCCTCCCAGTCCCTCCTCGTCCGTCCCAGTATAAACCAGTTCCATCCCAGTCCCCCCCAGTTTATCCCAGATCCCCCCCGTCCCTCCCAGTCCATCCCAGTTCCCTCTCAGTCCCTCCCAGTCCATCCCAGTTCCCTCCCAGTCCCCTCCCAGTTTATCCCAGTTCCCTCCCAGTCCATCCCAGTCCCCTCCCACTGCCTCCCAGTTCATTCCCAGTTTATCCCAGTCCATCCCAGTCCATCCCAATTCCCTCCCACTTCCTCCCAGTCCCCTCCCAGTCCCCTCCCAGTCCCTCCCAGTCCATCCCAGTTTATCCCAGTTCCCTCCCAGTCCCTCCAAATCCCCTCCCAGTCCCTCCCAGTCCCTCCCAGTTCCCTCCCAGTCCATCCCAGTTCCCTCCCAGTCCCTCCCAGTCCATCCCAGTTTATCCCAGTTCCCTCCCAGTCCCCTCCCAGTCCATCCCAGTCCATCCCAGTCCCTCCCAGTTCCCTCCCAGTCCATCCCAGTTTATCCCAGTCCCCTCCCAGTCCCTCCCAGTCCCCTCCCAGTCCCTCCCAGTCCATCCCAGTCCATCCCAGTTTATCCCAGTTCCCTCCCAGTCCCCTCCCAGTCCATCCCAGTCCATCCCAGTCCCTCCCAGTTCCCTCCCAGTCCATCCCAGTTTATCCCAGTCCCCTCCTAGTCCCTCCCAGTCCCCTCCCAGTCCCTCCCAGTCCCTCCCAGTCCCTCCCAGTCCCTCCCAGTTCATCCCAGTTCATCCCAGTACCGAGATCTTGGTGCTGATGTAGAGCCCCAGCGACAGCAGGGCCAGGTAGAGCCGGATCCTCCCCCCGCCGAAGCGCCGGCCCAGGTACTCGGGCATGGTGCTCACCTGGGCGGGACACGTTAGGCCGGGCCTAGCTAGGCCGGGCCCACAGACACCCCCAGGCCACTCTAATTTAGGCCAGGCCTAGCTAGGCCGGGCCCACAGACACCCCCAGGCCACTCTAATTTAGGCCAGGCACAGCTAGGCCTAGCTAGGCCCAGCTAGGCCCAACCCAGAGACACACCCAGAGCCACCCAGGCCGCTCTAATTTAGGGCAGGCTCAGCTAGGCCCGATCCAGAGACATCCAGGTCGCTCTAATTTAGGCCGGGCCTAGCTAGGCCGGGCCCACAGACACCCCCAGGCCACTCTAATTTAGGGCAGGCTCAGCTAGGCCCGATCCAGAGTCACCCAGGCCACTCTAATTTAGGGCAGGCCCAGCTAGGCCCAATCCAGAGTCACCCAGGCCACTCTAATTTAGGGCAGGCTCAGCTAGGCCCGATCCAGAGTCATCCAGGTCGCTCTAATTTAGGGCAGGCCCAGCAAGGCCACACCCAGAGACACACCCAGAGCCACCCAGGCCACTCTAATTTAGGGCAGGCTCAGCTAGGCCCGATCCAGAGTCACCCAGGCCACTCTAATTTAGGCCAGGCACAGCTAGGCCTAGCTAGGCCCAGCTAGGCCCAACCCAGAGACACACCCAGAGCCACCCAGGCCACTCTAATTTAGGGCAGGCTCAGCTAGGCCCGATCCAGAGACATCCAGGTCGCTCTAATTTAGGCCTAGCTAGGCCGGGCCCACAGACACCCCCAGGCCACTCTAATTTAGGGCAGGCCCAGCTAGGCCCAACCCAGAGACACACCCAGAGCCATCCAGGCCACTCTAATTTAGGGCAGGCCCAGCTCGGCCCAGCTAGGCCTGACCCAGAGACACACCCAGGCCCATTTAGGCCACGCCCAGAGCCCTCCCAGTCCCTCCCAGTTCCCTCCCAGTCCCTCCCAGTCCCTCCCAGTCCCTCCCAGTCCATCCCAGTCCCTCCCAGTCTGTCCCAGTTTGTCCCAGTTTGTCCCAGTCTCACCCCGGCTCTCAGGTAGATGGGCACGAACACCCAGCCCAGCAGCAGCACGATGAACATGCCCTGGGGGGGGGGGGAGGGGAGGGGCGGGGTCATGTCGCGACAGGGGCGGGGCCACGTGACGACAGGGGCGAGGCCACGTCGCGACAGGGGCGGGGCCACGTGACGACAGGGGTGCCATATCGCGACAGAACCACAAGGGGGTCAAAATATCGCGATAAAACCACCAGGGGGCGCTGTCATATCGCGATATAACAACCAGAGGGTGTGTCTGCGGAAAACACCAGGGGGGGGATACGGATAGAACCACCAGGGGGGGGGGGATGAACACCACGGGGCGCTGTGATATCGCGATAGAACCACCGGGGGGCACCGATATCGCGATATTTGGCGACTCACGCTCCACTCGAAGCCGCCCACGGCGATGCCGCCGGCCGCGCCCGTCCCGGCCAGGCCCACGAAGTGCCCGGAGCCGATGTTACTGGCGAAGAGCGACGCCCCCACCTGGAGGGGACAGGTGAGACCAGTTTGGACCAGTATAAACCAGTATAAACCAGTATGGACCAGTATAAACCAGTATGAACCAGTGTGGATCAATATAAACCAGTATGGACCAGTGTGGACCGGTTTAAACCAGTCCAAACCAGTATAAACCAGTATGGATCAATATAAACCAGAACAAACCAGTCTAAACCAGTATAACCAGTATAAACCAGTACAAGCCAGTATAAACCAGTCTAAACCAGTATAAACGAGTATAAACCAGTATAAACCAGTATAGATCAATATAAACCAGAACAAACCAGTCTAAACCAGAATAACCAGTATAAACCAGTACAAGCCAGTATAAACCAGTATAAATCAATATAAACCAGTATAACCAGTACAAACCACTTTAACCAGTCTAAACCAGTCTAAACCAGTCTAAACCATTATAATTCAATATAAACCAGTATAAATCAATGTAAACCAATATAAACCAGTCTAAACCAGTCTAAACCAGTATAAACCAGTCTAAACCAGTATAAACCAGTATAAACCAGTATAAACCAGTGCTCACTCACCGGGGCCCAGGTCATGCTGCGTCCGGCCAGGAAATACCCGGAGAGAGAACGGCCAGAGCGCCTGCGCAGGGTCTGAAACCCGTATGGACCAGTATGGACCAGTATGGACCAGTATGGACCAGTTTGGACCAGTATGGACCAGTATGGACCAGTATGGACCAGTATGGACCAGTATAAACCAGTATGGACCAGTGTGGACCAGTATGGACCAGTATGGACCAGTATGGACCAGTATAAACCAGTATGGACCAGTGTGGACCAGTATGGACCAGTATGGACCAGTATGGACCAGTATAAACCAGTATGGACCAGTATGGACCAGTATAAACCAGTATGGACCAGTATGGACCAGTGTGGACCAGTATAAACCAGTATGGACCAGTATGGACCAGTATGGACCAGTATGGACCAGTATGGACCAGTATAAACCAGTATAAACCAGTATAAACCAGTATGGACCAGTATGGACCAGTATAAACCAGTATGGACCAGTATGGACCAGTATGGACCAGTATGGACCAGTATGGACCAGTATAAACCAGTATAAACCAGTATAAACCAGTATAAAACCAGGATTTGGGGATGAAATTTCAGGATTTTGGGGCATTTTGAGGACGATTTTTTGGGGCGATTTTTCAGTTTTTTGGGGTGAATTTTCAGGAATTTTAATTCGAATTTTTGGGGATTTTTGGGGTGAATTTCTGGGATTTTGGGGTCGATTTTTAAAGGAATTTTTGGGTTGAATTTCGAGGATTTTGGGGCATTTTTGGGTGATTTTTCCAGTTTTTTGGGGTGAATTTTCAGGATTTTGGGGTCGAACTTTCAGGATTTTGGGGTCGAATTTTTGGGATTTTTGGGGCGAATTTCTGGGATTTTGGGGTCGATTTTTTTAGGAATTTTTGGGGTGAATTTCGAGGATTTTGGGGCATTTTTGGGTGATTTTTCCAGTTTTTTGGGGTGAATTTTCAGGAATTTTAATTCGAATTTTTGGGATTTTTGGGGTGAATTTCTGGGATTTTGGGGTCGATTTTTAAAGGAATTTTTGGGGTGAATTTCGAGGATTTTGGGGCATTTTTGGGGTGATTTTTCCAGTTTTTTGGGGTCGAATTTTCAGGATTTTGGGGTCGAATTTTCAGGAATTTTAATTCGAATTTTTGGGATTTTTGGGGTGAATTTTTGGGATTTTCGGGTCGATTTTTTTAGGAATTTTTGGGTTGAATTTCAGGGATTTTGGGGCATTTTGGGGGTGATTTTTCCAGTTTTTTGGGGTGAATTTTCAGGAATTTTAATTCGAATTTTTGGGATTTTTGGGGCGAATTTCTGGGATTTTGGGGTCGATTTTTAAAGGAATTTTTGGGTTGAATTTCAGGGATTTTGGGGCATTTTTGGGGTGATTTTTCCAGTTTTTTTGGGGTCGAATTTTCAGGATTTTGGGGTCGAATTTTCAGGATTTTGGGGTCGAATTTTTGGGATTTTTGGGGTGAATTTCTGGGATTTTGGGGTCGATTTTTTTAGGAATTTTTGGGGTGAATTTCAAGGATTTTGGGGCATTTTTGGGTGATTTTTCCAGTTTTTTGGGGTGAATTTTCAGGAATTTTAATTCGAATTTTTGGGATTTTGGGGGTGAATTTCTGGGATTTTGGGGCATTTTGGGGTGATTTTTTCCAGTTTTTTTGGGGTCGAATTTTCAGGATTTTGGGGCATTTTTAGGAATTTTTTGGGTCGATTTTCCAGGATTTTGGGGTGATTTTTTCAGGAATTTTTGGGGGGATTTTTGGGGTGAATTTTCAGGATTTTTGGTTTGAATTTTCAAGATTTTTGGGTCGATTTTCCAGAATTTTGAGATTTTTATTCCCGGATTTTTTCAGGGTTCGATTTCCAGGATTTTTGGGTCGATTTTCCAGAATTTTGAGATTATTTTGTGTTGATTTTCCAGGATTTTGGGGTTATTTTTTCAGGATTTTTGGGGGGATTTTTGGGTCGATTTTCCAGGATTTTGGGATTATTTTTTCAGGAATTTTTGGGGGGATTTTTGGGTTGAATTTTCAGGATTTTTGGGTCGATTTTCCAGGATTTTGGGGTGAATTTCCAAGATTTTGGGATTATTTTTTTCCGGGATTTTTGTGCTGATTTTCCAAGATTTTGGGGTTAAATTTTCAGGATTTTTTGGGTCGATTTTCCCGAATTTTGAGATTTTTTTTCCGGATTTTTTCGGGGTTCCATTTCCGGGATTTTTGGGTCGATTTTCCAAGATTTTGGGGTTAAATTTTCAGGATTTTTGGGTCGATTTTCCAGAATTTTGGGATTATTTTGTGTTGATTTTCCAGGATTTTGGGGTTATTTTTTCAGGATTTTTGGGGGGATTTTTGGGTCGAATTTTCAGGATTTTTGGGTCGATTTTCCAGGATTTTGGGATTATTTATTCAGGAATTTTTGGGTTGAATTTTCAGGATTTTTGGGTCGATTTTCCAGGATTTTGGGGTGAATCTCCAAGATTTTGGGATTATTTTATTCCGGGATTTTTGTGCTGATTTTCCAAGATTTTGGGGTTAAATTTTCAGGATTTTTGGGTCGATTTTCCCGAATTTTGAGATTTTTTTTCCGGATTTTTTCGGGGTTCCATTTCCAGGATTTTTGGGTCGATTTTCCAAGATTTTGGGGATTAATTTTTTTAATAATGATTTATTTTTTTTAGGGTGGGGGAGGGGATTCCTTACCCAGAGCCCCACGGCCATGACGAGCAGGAAGTAACCCCCGATCACCCCCAGGTCCCGCGGGTCGGCGCCCGGAGCCTCCATTTCCCCTCCCCCCACCCCCCTCCACGGCCCCTCCCCCACCCCCGGGCCGCCCTTAAATCCCTCCCGGAGCCCCTCCCCCCATCCCCGGAGCCCCTCCCCCCACCTCAAATTCCCTCCCCCACCCTTTAATTCCATCCCCAAAGCCCCTCCCCCACCCTTTAATTCCAGCCCAGAGCCCCTCCCCCCATCTCAAAGCCCCTCCCCCACCCTTCAATTCCATCCCCAAAGCCCCTCCCCCCATCCCCGGAGCCCCTCCCCCAACCTTCAATTCCATCCTCAAAGCCCCTCCCCCACCCCAATTCCCATCTCCCACCCCCTCAAATCCCCTCCCCCACCCCTCTCAAAGTCCTTCCCCCAGCCTTCAATCCCATCCTCAAAGCCCCTCCCCCACCCCTCTCAAAGTCCTTTCCGAGCCCCTCCCCCACCTCAAAGCCCCTCCCCCACCCCTCTCAAAGTCCTTTTCGAGCCCCTCCCCCACCTCAAAGCCCCTCCCCCACCCTTCAGTTCCATCCCCGGAGCCCCTCCCCCACCCTGAAATCCCCTCCCCCAACCCCCCGAATCCCCTCCCCCACCCAAATTCCTTCTCGAGCCCCTCCCCCATCTCCAAATCCCCTCCCCCACCCCTCTCAAAGTCCCTTTCGAGCCCCTCCCCCACCCCAAAGCCCCTCCCCCACCCCATAAATCCCAACCCAGCCCCTCCCCCCATCCCTGAGCCCCTCCCCCCACCACCCCCAAAGTCTTTTCTGGACCCTCCCCCCACCCAAAAATCCCCCCCCCCACCTCAAATCCCCTCCCCCACCCCTCCAAAAAGGCCTTTCTGGGCCCCCCCCCCACTCCTTGGACCCCTCCCCCACTCCCAAATCCCCTCCCCCACCTCCTCAAATCCCATCCCAGCCCCTCCCCCACCACCCCCCAAAGTCTTTTCTGGACCCTCCCCCCACCCAAAAATCCCCTCCCCCACCTCCAAGCCCCTCCCCCACTCTTCAATTCCATCCCCAAAGCCCCTCCCCCACCCCTCAAATCCCGTCCTGGGCCCCTCCCCCACTCCCAAATCCCATCCCCCCACCCCATAAATCCCAACCCAGCCCCTCCCCCACCTCAAATCCCCTCCTGGGCCCCTCCCCCACTCCCAAATCCCATCCCCCACCCTCTCAAAGTCCTTTCCCAGCCCCTCCCCCACTCCTTGGACCCCTCCCCCACCCTCCAATGCCACCCCCTAGCCCCTCCCCCACCCCCTAAACCCCTTCCTGGGCCCCTCCCCCACCCCCTCAAAGTCCTTTCCCAGCCCCTCCCCCACTCCTTGGACCCCTCCCCCACCTCAAATCCCCTCCCCCACCCCCTCCAAGTCCTTTCCCAGCCCCTCCCCCACCCCCCCAGCCCCTCCCCCACCCCCTCCCGGTGCCGCTCCGGTGCCCCCCGGGTGACCCCGATGGACCCGGGGGGGGGGAAGGGGGGGGAGGGGAGGGGCAAAGGATTCTGGGTGGGGGAGGGGCCCCTTGGGGGCATTTGGGCCTTTTTTGGGGAATTTTTTTGTCGTTTTTTTTGTCATTTTTTGGGTCTTTTTTGGTGATTTTCGGGTCCGTTTTTTGGCCTTTCGGGATCGTTTTTAATCCATTTTTCATCCGTTTTTTAAATCATTTTTTAATCCATTTAAAATCCATTTTTTTAATCCATTTTTTAATCCATTTTCCCTCCATTTTTAATCCATTTTTAATCAATTTCCCATCCATTTTTAATCCATTTTTAATCCATTTTCCATCAATTTTTAATCCATTTTTAATCCATTTTTAATCATTTTAATCCATATTTAATCCATTTTTAATCCATATTTTAATCATTTTTAATCCATTTTTAATCCATATTTTACTCATTTTCCATCCCTTTTTAATCCATTTTCCATCCATTTTAATCCATTTTTAGTCCATTTTCCCTCCATTTTTAATCCATTTTTAATCCATTTTTAATCCATTTTTTCTTCAATTTTTAATCCATTTTTAGTCCATTTTCCCTCCATTTTTAATCCATTTTTAATCCATTTTTAATCATTTTAATCCATTTTTCATCCATTTTTAATCCATATTTAATCCATATTTTAATCATTTCAAATCCATTTTCCATCCATTTTTAATTCATTTTTTCTTCCATTTATTATCATTTTTTCTTCCATTTTTCATCCATTTTTCATCCATTTTTATATCTTTTTTTATCCATTTTTAATCCATTTTTAATCATTTAAAATCCATTTTTATTCCATTTTTAATCCATTTTGAAAATCCATTTTTAATCCATTTTTCATCCATTTTTTCTTCCTTTTTTAATACTTTTTAAATCCATTTTTAATCCATTTTCCATCCATTTTTAATCCATTTTTAATCAATTTTTTATCCATTTTCCATAATTTTAATCCATTTTTAATCCATTTTTAATCCATTTCTAATCCATTCTTAATCATTTAAAATCCATTTTTAATCTATTTTTAATCCATATTTTACTCATTTTCCATCCTTTTTAAAATCCATTTTTAATCCATTTTCCATCCATTTTTACTCATTTTTTAATCACTTTTTAATCATTTTTAAACCATTTCCCATCCTTTTTTATTCCATTTTTCATCTATTTTTAATTAATTTTTAATCAATTTTTAATCCATTTTTCGTCCATTTTTAATCCATTTTTATTCAATTTTTCATCCATTTTCCATCCATTTTAATCCATTTTAAATCCCTTTTTAATCCATTCTTAATCATTTAAAATCCATTTTTATTCCATTTTTAATCCATTTTTAATCCATCTTTTAATCATTTCAAATCCATTTCTTTCATCCATTTTAATCCATTTTTCATCCATTTTTACTCATTTTTTAATCACTTTTTAATCCTTTTTAAACCATTTCCCATCCAGTTTTATTCCATTTTTCATCCATTTTTAATCCATTTTTAATCCATTTTTAATCCATATTTTATTCATTGAAATTCCATTTTTTTCATCCATTTTTAATCCATTTTTATTCCATTTTTAATCCATTTTTATTGCATTTTTAATCCATTTTTCATCCATTTTCCATCCATTTTTAATCCATTTTAAATCATTTTAAATCCATTTTTCATCCATTTTTAAATCCATTTTTCATCTATTTTTAATTCATTTTTCATCCATTTTTAGTCCATTTTAATCCATTTTTAATCCATATTTTAATCCATATTTTAATCATTTAAAATCCATTTTTTTCATCCATTTTTCATCCATTTTTACTCATTTTTTAATCACTTTTTAATCATTTTTAAACCATTTCCCATCCATTTTTATTCCATTTTTCATCCATTTTTAATCCATTTTTCACCCATTTTTCATCCATTTTTACTCATTTTTTAATCACTTTTTAATCCTTTTCAAACCATTTCCCATCCAGTTTTATTCCATTTTTCATCTATTTTTAATTCATTTTTAATCCATTTTTCATCCATTTTTATTCAATTTTTCATCCATTTTTCATCCATTTTTAATCCATATTTAATCCATATTTTAATCATTTAAAATCCATTTTATTCATCCATTTTAATCCATTTTTAATCCATTTTTATTCAATTTTTCATCCATTTTCCATCCATTTTAATCCATTTTAAATCCATTTTTAACCCATTCTTAATAATTTAAAATCCATTTTTAATCCATTTTTAATCCATTTTTCATCCATTTTTAATCCATATTTTATTCATTGAAATTCCATTTTTTTCATCCATTTTTAATCCATTTTTCATCCATATTTTACTCATTTTCCATCCTTTTTTAAACCCATTTTCCATCAATTTTCCATCCATTTTTCATCTATTTTTAATCCATTTTTAATCCATTTTCCATCCATTTTAATCCATTTTTAATTATTTTTTCATCCCTTTTCCGTCCATTTTTAATCCATTTTAAATCATTTTAAATCCATTTTTATTCCATTTTTAATCCATTTTTAATCCATATTTTAATCATTTAAAATCCATTTTTCATCCATTTTACTCCATTTTTTCTTCAATTTTTTATCCATTTTTTATCCATTTTTTCTTCCTTTTTTAATCTATTTTTAATCCATTTTTCATCCATTTTTAATCCATTTTTTCTTCAATTTTTAATCCATTTTTAATCCTTTTTTAATCCATTTTTAATCCATTATTAATCCATATTTTACTCATTTTCCAGCCCTTTTTAATCCATTTTCCATCCATTTTTATTTCATTTTTTTTCCATTTATTATCATTTTTTATTCATTTTTTCCTTCCATTTTTAATCCATTTTTCTTCCATTTTTAATAATTTTCCATCCATTTTTAAAATCCATTTTTAATCCATTTTTAATTAATTTTTCATCCATTTCCCATCCATTTTTATTCCATTTTTCATCTATTTTTAATTCATTTTTAATCCATTTTTAATCCATTTTTAATCCATTTTTAATCCATATTTTACTCATTTTCCAGCCCTTTTTAATCCATTTTCCATCCATTTTTAATTCATTTTTTCTTCCATTTATTATCATTTTTTATTCATTTTTTTCTTCCATTTTTAATCCATTTTTCTTCCATTTTCTATCCACTTTTAATCATTTTTAATCCGTATTTTAATCATTTTCCATCCGTTTTTAAAATCCATTTTTAATCCATTTTTATTCAATTTTTCATCCATTTTTAATCCATTTTTAATCCACTTTTCATCCCTTTAAATCCATTTCTCATCCATTTTTAATCCACTTTTAATCATTTTTAATCCACATTTTAATCATTTTCCATCCATTTTTAAAATCCATTTTTAATCCATTTTTACTCATTTTTTTCATCATTTTCCATCCATTTTTAATCATTAAAAATCCATTTTTTTATCCATTTTTAATCCATTTTAATCCATTTTTAATCCATTTTTAATCCATTTTCCATCCATTTTTAATCCATTTTTAATCCATTTTTAATCCATTATTAATCCATATTTTACTCATTTTCCAGCCCTTTTTAATCCATTTTCCATCCATTTTTAATTCATTTTTTTCTTCCATTTTTAATCATTTTTTATTCATTTTTTTCTTCCATTTTTAATCCATTTTTCTTCCATTTTTAATAATTTTCCATCCATTTTTAAAATCCATTTTTAATCCATTTTTATTCAATTTTTCATCCATTTCCCATCCATTTTTAATCCACTTTTCATCCCTTTAAATCCATTTCTCATCCATTTTTAATCCACTTTTAATCATTTTTAATCCACATTTTAATCATTTTCCATCCATTTTTAAAATCCACTTTTAAAATCCATTTTTAATCCATTTTTACTCATTTTTTTCATCATTTTCCATCCATTTTTAATCATTTCAAATCCATTTTTTTATCCATTTTTAATCCATTTTAATCCATTTTTAATCCATTTTTAATCTATTTTCCATCCATTTTTAATCCATTTTTAATCCATATTTTACTCATTTTCCAGCCCTTTTTAATCCATTTTCCATCCATTTTTTATTCATTTTTTTCTTCCATTTTTAATCCATTTTTCTTCCATTTTTAATAATTTTCCATCCATTTTAATCCATTTTTAATCCATTTTCTCTCCATTTTTAATCCATTTTTAATCCATTTTTCATCCATTTTTCATCCACTTTTAATCCATATTTTAATCATTTAAAATCCATTTTTTTATTCCATTTTTCACCCATTTTTAATCCATTTTTAATCCATTTTTATTCCATTTTTAATCAATTTTTAATCCATCTTTTAATCATTTCAAATCCATTTCTTTCATCCATTTTAATCCATTTTTCATCCATTTTTAATCCATTTTTAATCCATATTTAATCCATATTTTAATCATTGAAATTCCATTTTTTTCATCCATTTTTAATCCATTTTTCATCCATTTTTCACCCACATTTTCCTCATTTCCCGCCCATTTTCCCCCCCAATTTTTTCCCGCCCTTTCTCCTTCATTCCCCCTCCCCCTCCCCCCTTCCCCTCCCCCTCCCCCTCCCCCCTTTCCCCTCCCCCCTCCAGGAATTCCCGGAGCCTCCCGGGGTAATCGGTGATGACGGCGTCGGCGCCGAGGCCGAAGGCCTCCCGGAAATCCCGCTCCTCGTTCAGCACCCACAGCCACACCTGGAGGGGGGGGAGGGGGGATTTAGGGGTGGGGGAGGGGCCAAAACTCCTCCCCTCCCCCCTCCCCGGAAAAATCCAGGTGGATTTGGGGTGAAAAATGGAGATTTTGGGGAAGGGGGGAGGGGTAAAGAAAGAGGGGTTCAAAATGGCGGATTTGGGCCCTCCCACACAATTTCAAAATGGTGGCTCTAGCCCCACCCAAAATGGCGGATTTGGCGGCTCCAAAATGGCGGATTTGGCTCCTCACCAATTTCAAAATGGCGGATTTGGCCTCTCCAAGATGGCGGATTTGGCCGCTCCAAAATGGCGGATTTTGGTCCCTCCCCAATTTCAAAATGGCGGATTTGGCCTCACCCAAAATGGCGGATTTGGTTCCTCCTCCATTTCAAAATGGCGGATTTGGCCCCTCCCACACAATTTCAAAATGGCGGATTTGGCCTCTCCAAGATGGCGGATTTGGCCTCTCCAAAATGGCGGATTTGGCCTCTCCAACATGGCGGATTTGGCTCCTCACCAATTTCAAAATGGCAGATTTGGCCCCTCAGAAATGGCGGATTTGGATCTACCCCACAATTTCAAAATGGCGGATTTGGCTCCTCCTCCATTTCAAAATGGCAGATTTGGCTCCTCCTCCATTTCAAAATGGCGGATTTGAACCCTCCCACAATTTCAAAATGGCGGATTTAGCCCCTCTACCAATTTCAAAATGGCGGATTTGCGCATCCAAAATGGCGGATTTGGCTCGTCCTCCATTCCAAAATGGCGGATTTGGCCCCTCCAAAATGGCGGATTTGGCCACTCCCCCATTTCAAAATGGCAGCTTTAGCATCTTCAAAATGGCGGATTTGGCTCCTCCCTCACAACAAAATGGCGGATTTGGCCCCTCCAAAATGGCGGAGTTGGCTCCTCCCCCACAATTTCAAAATGGCGGATTTGGCTCCTCCTCCATTTCAAAATGGCGGATTTTGCCCCTCCCCATTTCAAAATGGCGGATGTGGCCCCTCCCCCACCAAAAAATTTCCATTTTTATCCCCCAAAATTCCCAAATTTTCCCCCCAAAATTCCATTTTTTCACCCCAAATTTCCCATTTTCCCCCCAAATTTTTTTTTCCCCTCCCCCACCCCCTAAAAAATCCTGGAATTTTCTTCGCCCCTCCCCCACCCCCCCAAAAAAATTTTGGGAATTTTTTCTATTTTTTTTTTTTCCCCTCCCCCCTCACCTGGATCCCGCGACTCCGGAGGTGCCGCAGGAGAGACGGACGGAGCACGAGGCTGGGGGAGGGGAGAGTGACCCTGAGTGACCCTGAGTGACCCCTGGGTGACCCCTGAGTGACCCTGAGTGACCCTGAGTGACCCCTGGGTGACCCCTGAGTGACCCTGAGTGACCCTGAGTGACCCCAATGACCCCTGAGTGACCCCTGGGTGACCCCTGAGTGACCCTGAGTGACCCTGAGTGACCCTGAGTGACCCTGAGTGACCCCTGAGTGACCCTGAGTGACCCCTGAGTGACCCCTGAGTGACCCTGAGTGACCCCTGAGTGACCCCTGAGTGACCCCTGAGTGACCCTGAGTAACCCCTGAGTGACCCTGAGTGACCCTGAGTGACCCCGAGTGACCCCTGAGTGACCCCTGAGTGACCCTGAGTGACCCTGAGTGACCCCTGAGTGACCCTGAGTGACCACTGAGTGACCCCTGAGTGACCCCTGAGTGACCCTGAGTGACCCCTGAGTGACCCTGAGTGACCCTGAGTGACCCTGAGTGACCCCTGAGTGACCCCTGAGTGACCCCTGAGTGACCCCTGAGTGACCCTGAGTGACCCCTGAGTGACCCTGAGTGACCCCTGAGTGACCCTGAGTGACCCCTGAGTGACCCCGAGTGACCCCTGAGTGACCCCAATGACCCCTGAGTGACCCTGAGTGACCCCAATGACCCCTGAGTGACCCTGAGTGACCCTGAGTGACCCTGAGTGACCCCTGAGTGACCCCTGGGTGACCCCTGCCCCTCCCCCCTCACCTTTTGGTCACTTTGCTCAGGGCGTGTCCGGCGAGGCCGCGGGGGAGGGGAAAATAAGTCCTGGGGGGGGTGGGGGAGGGGAAAAAAAAAAAGTTTTCACCCCAAAATTCCCATTTTTTTCACCCCAAAATTCCCAATTTTTCCACCCCAAATTTCCCATTTTTTTCACCCCAAAATTCCCATTTTTTTCACTCAAAATTCGCATTTTTTTCCCCCCAAAATTCAAATTTTTAGCCCAAAATTCGCATTTTTTTCCACCCCAAAATTCCCATTTTTTTCCCCCCCCAAAACTCAAATTTTTGGCCCCAAATTATCATCTTTTTCCACCCCAAAATTCCAAATTTTCCACCCAAAATTCCCGTTTTTTCCACCCCAAAATTTCCCCAAAAAAAATCACAAAAAATTCACTAAAATCTCTTTAAAATTACCAAAAAATCACAAAAAAATTTACAAAAATTTCACCAAAAAATCGCCAAAAAATCTCCAAAAAATTACGAAAAAATCACAAAAAATCACAAAAAATCACAAAAAATCTCTTTAAAATCCTCCTAAAATTCATCAAAAAATTACAAAAATTTCACAAAAAATCAACAAAAAATCACCCAAAAATCAGCTAAAAATCAGCCAAAAAATCACCAAAAAATCACCAAAAAAATCACAAAAAAATCACAAAAAAATCCGAAAAAATCAGGAAAAAAATCAGAAAAAATCAGAAAAAATTCAGCAAAAAATCACAAAAAATTCACAAAAAAATCTCCAAAAAATCACCAAAAATTAACCCAAAAATCAGCAAAAAATCAGCAAAAAATCACATAAAAATCACCAAAAAATTCACAAAAAAATCACGAAAAATCAGAAAAAAATCAGGAAAAAAATCAGAAAAAATTCAGCAAAAAATCACAAAAAATTCACAAAAAAATCTCCAAAAAATCACCAAAAATTAACCCAAAAATCAGCAAAAAATCAGAAAAAAATCAGCAAAAAATCAGCAAAAATCACAAAAAAATCACTCAAAAATCATCCAAAAATCGCCAAAAAATCACCAAAAATTCACCAAAAATCAACAAAAATTCAGAAAAAAATCAGAAAAAAATCATCCAAGAAATCACAAAAAATCATGGAAAAATTACCCAAAAATCACCAAAAAATCACCAAAAATCACAAAAAATCAGAAAAAATCAGAAAAAAAATCACCAAAAATCTCACAAAAATCACCCCAAAAATCACAAAAAATTTGCAAAAATTTCACCAAAAATCATCCGAAAATCAGCGAAAAATCAGAAAAAAATCAGAAAAAAATCAGAAAAAATCAGAACCAAATCAGCAAAAAGTCAGAAAAAAGATTCAGGAAAAAATCAGAAAAAAATCAAAAAAAAACCAGGAAAAAATCAGGAAAAAATCAGAAAAAATCAGAAAAAAATCAGAAAAAAATCAGAAAAAACTCAGAAAAAAATCAGAAAAAATTCAGGAAAAAATCAGAAAAAAATCAGAAAAAAACCAGAAAAAATTCAGGAAAAAATCAGAAAAAAATCAGAAAAAAAACAGAAAAAATTCAGGAAAAAATCAGAAAAAAATCAGAAAAAATCAGAAAAAAATCAGAAAAAAATCAGAAAAAAATCAGAAAAAATTCAGGAAAAAATCAGAAAAAAATCAGAAAAAAATCAGAAAAAATTCAGGAAAAAATCAGAAAAAAATCAGAAAAAAATCAGAAAAAAATCGTCCAAAAATCACAATAAATCATCGAAAAATCACCCAAAAAATCACAAAAAATTCACAAAAAATCACCAAAAATTCGGGAAAAAATCAGAAAAAAATCACCCAAAAAATCACAAAAAAACCCCCAAAAATCACTAAAAAATCGCAAAAAAATCGCAAAAAAATCACAAAAAAATCGCCAAAAAAATCGATTAAAAATCGATAAAAAATCATTAAAAAATCGCCAAAAATTCATTTTTAACCCTTTTTTCGCCGGGTTTTTTTTCTTTGTTCGGGGTGGGGGAGGGGCGGGGGGCGGGGCCGGGGTGGGGGAGGGGCGGGGCCTCACCTGTTGATGATTGACGGGAATGAGGCCCCGCCCCCCCCCCCCATTTTCGCACCCCTCCCCCACCCGAAAAATCACAAAAAATTCAGCAAAAAATCACAAAAATCACCAAAAATCTCTAAATAAATCACAAAATAATCAGAAAAAAACCAGAAAAAATCAGAAAAAAATCAGGAAAAAATCAGAAAAAAGTCAGAAAAAAGTCAGAAAAAAATGAGAAAAAAATCAGAAAAAAATCAAGAAAAAATTCACAAAAAATCACTAAAAAATCACCCAAAAATCACAAAAAATTCACAAAAAATTGCAAAAAAAATCACCAAAAAATCACAAAAAATCAGAAAAAAATCTGAAAGAAATCAGAAAAAAATCTCCAAAAAATCAAGCCAAAAATCACCAAAAAAGCACCAAAAAAAATCATAAAATATTTCCCAAAAAATCGCAAAAAAATCACAAAAAATCACCAAAAAATCACCAAAAAAATCGATTAAAAATCCTAAAAAAAAAATCACTAAAAAATCGCCAAAAATTCATTTTTAACCCGTTTTTCGCCGGGTTTTTTTTGTTTGTTCGGGGTGGGGGAGGGGCGGGGGGCGGGGCCGGGCTGGGGGAGGGGCGTGGCCTCACCTGTTGATGATTGACGGCAGCGGGAAAAGCAGCGCGGCCTCGCCCAGGGGCAGGAACCGCAACAGCCCCAGGTACCAACAGAGCAGAACCAGGACCCCCCTCTCGACGGAGAAACAAAACGGCATCTGGGGGTGCTGGGGGAGGGGTGGGGGAGGGGTCAGGGTCCTGCCCCACCCCCACCCCGAAAAAATAAAAAAAACCCGGAAAAAATCCGATTAAAAACGAGTTTTTTACGATTTTTTAATGATTTTTTAAATCGAGAAAAATGGGGAAAAATCCGAATTTTGACCCAAAACTTCGCGGATTTTTTTAGGGTGGGGGAGGGGAGGAAAAAATTCCATTTCTTGCCCTTCCCCCACCCCGAAAAATAAAAAAAAACCCGGCGAAAAAAGGGTTAAAAACGAATTTTTTACCATTTTTAAATTATTTTGAAATAGCTAAAAATGGGGAAAAAAATCCGAATTTTGACCCAAAAATTCGCGGATTTTTTTAGGGTGGGGGAGGGGCAAAAATTTACAAGTTCCTGCCCCTCCCCCACCCGGAAAAAATAAAAAAAAACCCGGCGAAAAAAGGGTTAAAAATGAATTTTTTTTACGATTTTTAAATGATTTTTTATAATGGGAAAAAATGGGGAAAAATCCGGATTTTGACCCAAAAATTCGCGGATTTTTTTAGCGTGGGGGAGGGGAGGAAAAATTTCCATTTCCCGCCCCTCCCCCACCCCGAAAAAGTAAAAAAAACCCGGCGAAAAAAGGGTTAAAAATGAATTTTTTACGATTTTTAAATGATTTTTTATAGTGGGAAAAAATGGGGAAAAATCCGAATTTTGACCCAAAAATTTTTAACGCGAAATTTCCCCCAAAAATTCCCATTTTTCACCCAAAATTCATCCCCAAAAATTCCCAATTTTCCCTCCCAAAATTCCGATTTTTAGACCCAAAATTTGCCCAAAATTCCGATTTTTTTTAACCCAAAATTCCAAATTTTTCCCCCAAATTTTTCCCAAAATTTCCCATTTTTAGACTCAAAATTCCCCAAATTTCCCATTTTTCACCCAAAATTCCCCCCCAAAAATTCCAAATTTTCCCTCCCAAAATTCCCCCCAAAATTCTCATTTTTAGACCCAAAATTTTCCCAAAATTCCGATTTTTTAACCCAAAATTCTCCCGCCAAAAATTCCAAATTTTGCCACCCAAAATTCCCCAAAATTCCCATTTTTAGACTCAAAATTCCCCCCAAAAATTCCAAATTTTTCACCCAATTTTTTTCCCCAAAATTCTCCTTTTTAAACCCAAAATTTCCCCAAAAATTCCGATTTTTTTTAACCCAAAATTCCAAATTTTTCACCCAAATTTTTCCCCAAAATTTCCCATTTTTTCCCACCCAAAATTTCCCAAAAGTTCCAAATTTTCCCACCCAAAATTCCCCCGAATTTCCCAATTTTTTAACCCCAAAATTCCCCCCAAAATTCTCATTTTTAGACCCAAAATTTCCCCAAAATTCCGATTTTTTCACCCAAAATTCCCCCCAAAAATTCCAAATTTTTCACCCAATTTTTTTCCCCAAAATTCTCATTTTTAAACCCAAAATTTCCCCAAAAATTCCGATTTTTTTTAACCCAAAATTCCAAATTTTTCCCCCAAATTTTTCCCAAAATTTCCCATTTTTAGACTCAAAATTCCCCAAATTTCCCATTTTTCACCCAAAATTCCCCCCCAAAAATTCCAAATTTTCCCTCCCAAAATTCCCCCCAAAATTCTCATTTTTAGACCCAAAATTCCGATTTTTTAACCCAAAATTCTCCCGCCAAAAATTCCAAATTTTGCCACCCAAAATTCCCCAAAATTCCCATTTTTAGACTCAAAATTCCCCCAAAATTCCGATTTTTTCACCCAAAATTCCCCCCAAAAATTCCAAATTTTTCACCCAATTCTTTTCCCCAAAATTCTCATTTTTAAACCCAAAAATTTCCCAAAAATTCCGATTTTTTTTAACCCAAAATTCCAAATTTTTCACCCAAATTTTTCCCCAAAATTTCCCATTTTTTCCACCCAAAATTTCCCCAAAATTCCAAATTTTCCCACCCAAAATTCCCCCGAATTTCCCAATTTTTTAACCCCAAAATTCCCCAAAATTCTCATTTTTAACCCCAAAAATTTCCATTAAAAAGTAATTTTTAAAAAATCGTTAAAAAATCGTAAAAAATTCATTTTTAACCCAATTTTCGCCGGATTTTTTTTAATTTTTCGTGGTGGGGGAGGGGCAAGAAATTGAAATTTTTTCCTCCCCTCCCCCACCCTAAAAAAATCCGCGAATTTTTGGGTCAAAATTCGGATTTTTCGTCATTTTTCTCTATTTAAAAAATCGTTAAAAATTCGTAAAAAATTCATTTTTAATCCGATTTTTTACGGTTTTTTTTAAATTTTTCGGGGTGGGGGAGGGGCAGGAACTTGTAAATTTTTCCCCTCCCCCACCCTAAAAAAATCCGCGAATTTTTTGGGTCAAAATTCGGATTTTTCGTCATTTTTCTCTATTTAAAAAATCGTTAAAAATTCGTAAAAAATTCATTTTTAATCGGATTTTTTCCGGGTTTTTTTTGTTTTTTGGGGGTGGGGGAGGGGCTGGGGATGGGGGAGGGGCCGGGGGTGGGGGAGGGGCTCACGGCTTTCCGGCATTTCCTCAGGATGGGCTCGCGGAAAGACGCCCAAAGGGTGATGGGAGCTCGGTCGAATTCCCGGACCAGGGAAGCGACCTGGGGGAAAAAAAAAAAAAATTAAAATTTAAAATTTAAAAACATTAAATTAAAAAAAAAAAAATTTAAAAAAAAATTTAAAAAAAAAAACATTAAAAAAAAAAATTGGTTTTGAAATGAGCAAAAAATGAGGGACAAAATGGGAAAAAAAAAAATTTAAACGAGCCAAAAATGAGAAAAAAATTATTTTAAAATGAGACAAAAGTGAGGGAAAATGAGGAAAAAAAATGGTTAAAAAATGATCCAAAATTGCCCAAAAATGACCCCAAAATTGCCCAAAAATTGATTAAAAAATTCAAAAAAATTACCCCAAAAATTGCAAAAAAATCGATCAAAAATGACCCAAAAATGGCAAAAAAAATTGATCCAAAATTGCCAAAAAAAAGCTCAAAAATTGCTAAAAAAAGACCCCAAAAATCGCTCAAAAATACCCAAAAATTGCCCCAAAAATTGCCCCAAAAATTGCAAAAAAATTGGTCAAAAATGACCCAAAAATTGCCCAAAAATCGATCGAAAATGACCCAAAAATGGCAAAAAAATTGATCCAAAATTGCCAAAAAAAAAGCTAAAAAATTGCTGAAAGAAAAGACCCCAGAAATCGCTCAAAAATACCCAAAAATTGCCAAAAAAATTCCTAAAAAATTGCAAAAAAATTGGTCAAAAATGACCCCAAAATTGCAAAAAAATTGCCAAAAAAAGCTCAAAAATTGCTAAAAAAAGACCCCAAAAATTGCTCAAAAATACCAAAAAATTGCCCCCAAAATTGCAAAAAAAATTGATGAAAAATGACCCAAAAATTGCCCAAAAAATTCCTCAAAAGTTGCAAAAAAATTGATCAAAAATGACCCAAAAATTGCAAAAAAAATGCCCAAAAATGATGGAAAAAAATGCCCAAAAAAAGTTTCAAATTTGCTTTAAAAAGACTCCAAAAATTGCTCAAAAATACCCAAAAATTGCCAAAAATTCCCCCCCAAAATTGCAAAAAAATTGATGAAAAATGACCCAAAAATTGCAAAAAAATTGCCAAAAAAAGCTCAAAAATTGCTAAAAAAAGACCCCAAAAATCGCTCAAAAATACCCAAAAATTGCCGAAAAAATTCCTAAAATATTGCAAAAAATATTGCTCAAAAATGACCCAAAAATTGCCCAAAGAATTCCTCAAAAGTTCCAAAAAAATTGCTCAAAAATGACCCAAAAATTGCCCAAAAAATTGCAAAAAAATTGAACAAAAATGACCCAAAAATTGCCAAAAAAGCCAAAAAAAGCTCAAAAATTGCTAAAAAAAGACCCCGAAAATTGCTCAAAAATACCCAAAAATTGCCCCAAAAGTTGCAAAAAAATTTGCTCAAAAATACCCAAAAATTGCCAAAAATTCCCCCAAAAATTCCAAAAAAATTGCCCCCAAAAAGCTCAAAAATTGCTTAAAAAAGACCCCAAAAATGACTCAAAAATAGCCAAAAATTGCCCCAAAAATTGCAAAAAAATCGCTCGAAAATGACCCAAAAATGGCAAAAAAAATTGATTTAAAATTGCCCAAAATTGCTCAAAAATTCCCCAAAAATTGCACCAAAAAAAAAACCCAAAAATGATCCAAAATTGCTCCAAAATTGCCCCAAAAAACGCTCAAAATTCACCCGAAACGACCCAAAATGACGCAAAACGCCCGCGGTGACCTCATTGATGACGTAATCGTCGTCGTCCTTGATCTCGATGCTGATTGGCTGCCGCGGGAAGCGCTGGAAAATCTCGACCAATCGGGGGATGCGACGATCGAGGCCGGAGGAGAAATGGCCTGAAAGGGGGGGAGGGGGGGAGGGGAGACCCCGAAATTCCAAAAATTCCCGAAATTCCCGAAATTCCAAAAAATTCCCCAAAAATTCCCAGAAAATTTCCCAAAATTTCCCCCAAAAATTCCCAAAAATTCCCCCAAAAATTCCCAAAAATTCCCCAAAAAATTCCCCAAAAATCCCAAAATTCCCCCAAAAAATTCCCCCCAAAATTTCCCCAAATTTCAAAAAAATCCCCCAAAATTCCCCGAAATTCCAAAAAAAATCCCCCAAAATTGCCAAAAAAATTCCTCAAAATATTCCTAAAATTCCGAAAAATTCCCAAAAAATTTCCAAAAAATTCCCCCCAAACTCCCCAAAAAATCCCCAAAAAATCCCCCCAAAATTCCCCCAAAACTCCCAAAAAATTCTCCAAAAATTCCCAAAAATTTCAAAAAATTCCCAAAAATTCCCAGAAAATTTCTCAAAATTTCCACCCGAAAAATTCCCCAAAATTCCCAAAAAATTCCCGCCCAAAATTCCCAAAATTCCCCCCCAAAATTTCCCCTAAAAATTCCCAAAAATTCCCAAAAAATTCCCAAAAAATTCCCCCAAAATTTCCTCAAAATCCACCAAAAAATCCCTCAAAATTTCCCCAAAAATCCCCAAAAACATTCCCAAAATTCCCCAAAATTCCAAAATAATTCCCAAAAAATTCCCCCCAAATTTTCCTCTAAATCCCCAAAAACTCCCCAAAAAATCCCCAAAAAATTTTCCCCAAAATTTCCCCGAAATTCCCCAAAAATTCCCAACAATTCCCCCCAAAATTTCCCAAAAAATTCCAAAAAATTCCCCCCAAAATTCCCAAAAAATTCCCCCCAAAGTTTTAAAAATTCCCCCCAAAATTTCCCAAAAATTCTCAAAAAAAATTCCCCAAAATTCAAAAAAAATTCCCCCAAAATTCCCTCAAAATTTCCCAAAAAAATCCCAAAATTCCCAAAAAATTCCCAAAAAATTCCCCAAAAAATCCTCTCAAAGTTCCCTCAAAATTCCCCAAAATTCGCCCCCAAAATTCCCCCAAAAATTCCCAAGAAATTTCCCCAAAATTCCTCAAAAAATTCCAAAATTCCCCAAAAATTCCCCAAAAATTCTCTCAAAATCCAAAAAAAATTCCCCTAAAAAATCCCCAAAAAATCCCTAAAAAATTCCCCCCAAAATTTACAAAATTCCCCCCAAAAATTTCCCAAAAATTCCCAAAATTTCCACAAAAAATCCCCCAAATTTCCCCAAAATTAAAAAAAAAAATTCCCCAAAATTCCAAAAAAAATCCAAAAAAATTCCCCCAACAATTCCCCAAAAACATTCCCGAAATTCCCCAAAATTTTCCCCAAAAATCCCAAAAATTCCCCAAAATGCCCAAAAATCCCCCAAAATTCCCCAAAAATTCCCATAAAAATCGCCAAAATTTCCAAAAAATCCCCAAAATTTCCCAAAAAATTCCCAAAAAATTCCAAAAATTTTCCCAAAAATGCCCCAAAATTCCTCTAAAAAATTCCCAAAAATTCCCCAAAAAATCCCCCAAAATTCCCAAAAAACTCCGCAAAAAATTCCCAAAAATTCCCCAAAAATTCCAAATAATTCCCCAAAAATTCCCAAAAAAATTCCAAATAATTCCCCAAAAATTCCCCAAAAATTTCCTCAAAACCCAAAAAAAATTCCCCCAAAAAATTCCAAAAAAATTCCCCAAAAATTTCCCCCCAAAATTTTAAAAATTCCCCAAAATTCCCAAAAAAATTCCCAAAAAATCCCCCTAAAATTCCCAAAAATCCCCAAAAATTGCCCAAAAAATTCCTCAAAATATTCCCAAAATTAAAAAAAAAAAAACCCCCCCAAAATTCCCGCCAAAATTATCCCAAAATTCCCAATTTTTTCACCCCAAATCCCCCGAAATTCCCGATTTTTTTATCCAAAAATTCCCCGAAATTTCCATTTTTTTCACCCCAAAATTCCCTTTTAATTATTAAGTTTTAATTTAATTTTTTTAATTTTAATTTTAATTTTAATTATTTTAATTTTTACCGGGAGAAAACGTCACCTCCAGGGGGCTCCGATAAGGGGGCAGGTCCTGAGGGATTAATTAACCTTAATTAGCCTTAATTAGCCTTAATTAGGCCTAGAGGGTGTTAATTAGGAAATAATTAGAGGTAATTAATCCTAATTAACCATTAAATAGGAAGAATTTAGGCGCAATTAGGGGTTAATTAGGGTTATTAATGGTTAATTAGGAGTTCATTTGGGTTAATTTATGGTAATTAGTCATTGATTAATGAGAATTAAAGAATAATTAGGGGTTAAATAGGATTATTAATGATTAATTTGGGTTAATTAAGGGGTAATTAGGATGAATTTTGAATTAAATATGTGATGAATTAGGACGTAATTAGCCATTAATTAGGAATAGCTAGGCGGTAATTGGTGGTTTATTGGGGTTAATTAATGGGCAATTAGGATTATTTAAACCCCAATTAATTAACCCTAATTAAAATTAAAACGAAAAACAAATAAAACTGCGGAGGATTAATCAATTAATTAATTAATTAAAATGAATATCGCTGCTATAAGAATTATGACCCACCAATTAATTAACGCTAATTAGCATCAATTGCACTTAATTAGGTCACAACCGCCATATTAAATTATTAATGAGCACTAGCGAGGATTAATTAATTAATTAATTAACTAACGAAAAGGAATACAAATCGCATAATAATTAATAAGCACCAATTAACTAACGCTAATTAACTCTAATTACCCTTAATTACGCCGCAGCCGCCATATTAAACTGCTAATTAACACCTCGAAGCGATAATTAATAATCACAACCAATATAACAACTAATAAACGCCGATTAATTAACTCTAATTAGCATCGATTACCCCGTTAATCAGCCCGCAAACCCCTAATTAGCCCCGATAATTAACGGAGCGACGATTAATAACGGACTAATTAGCGCTAATTAATAATGAACGAACCGCGTAGTCCAGCTGGGTGACGTCAACATGGCGGCCGCTCTGTCGCGACAGGTCCCGGTCGTGGCACACGACGATGACGTCATCGCGGGTGCGCCGCACGTCCAGCTCCAGCCAATCACAGCCCTCGGCCACCGCGCTGGGGGGGGGGGGGCGGGGCCGTCGTTAATTAATTAATTAATTGTTAGGGTTCATTAAAGGCGGGGGCTGGCCCTTTAAGAGCTTTCAGAGGGGGCGTGGCTTTGATTTTAGGGTGGTGCTGGCTCTTTAAGAGCCTTTAAAGGGGGCGTGGTCTCTTTAAAAGTGGGCGTGGCTTCTTTTGAAAGTGGGCGTGGCTTCGTTCTGAACGTGGGGCTGGCCCTTTAAGAGGGGGAAGTGCCAATTTTTTAATGGTGGTTCTGGCCCTTTAAGAGCCTTTAAAAGGGGCGTGGTCTATTTAAAAGTGGGCGTGGCTTTCATTTTACTATGACCCTGTCCCTTTAAGAGAGGGAGGGGGCGCAAAGGGGGGCGTGGCCTCTTTGGAAGTGGGCGTGGCTTCGATTTCAATGCAGCTCTGGCCCTTTAAGAGCCTTTAAAAGGGGGTGTGGTCCCTTTAAAACTGGGCGTGGCTTCGATTTAAATGTGGTTCTGGCCCTTTAAGAGCCTTTGTGGGGGGCGTGGTCTCTTTAAAAGTGGGCGTGGCTTCCGTTCGACAGATGTTCTGTCCCTTTAAGAGACTGAAAGTGGGCGTGGTCTCTTTAAAAGTGGGCGTGGCTTCGATTTTAAAGCGGTCCTGGCCCTTTAAGACCCTTTAAAAGGGGCGTGGCCACTTTAAAAGTGGGCGTGGCTTCATGGAGGCCGAGCCCCCATATTGGTCCCTGGCCCTTTAAAAAGGTGGGGGGGGCTAATTCATTAATCAATTAATTAATTAATTAGGTGGGGGAGGGGCTCTCACTTCTCAAAGGCCTCCAGGGTGTTCTCGATTCGCTCCCCCGCACCTGCAAGGGTTAATTAGCGTTAATTAGCAGTTAATTAGGGGCTAATTAGGGGTTAATTAGGGGGGTTTAGGTAGGAGTTTAATTGGGGGCTTAATTAGGGTTAATTAAAGGCTTAATAAGCGTGAATTGGGGGCAGAATTAGGGTTAATTAGAGATTTAATTTGGGCTTAATGAGAGGATTACTTCGGGATTTAATTAAGGCATAATTAGCCTTAATTAGGGGCATTTCAAACAGCTTCAGAAGGGCTAATTAGGGGCTTAATTAGGAGATTATTAGAGTTAATTGGGGGATAATTCAGGGGTTAATTAGGGATTTAATTAGGGGTTAATTCGGGTGTCGATCAGGATTTTTAGGGGTTTTACTAGGCTTAATTTGAGGCTTAATTAAGCATTTCATTAAGGGGCTAATTGGCGGTTTAGGGGCTTAATTAGAGGCTTAATTAGGGGCTTAATTAGGCTTAATTAGGGGCTTTATTAGGGTTATTTAGACTCTTAATTAGGCATTTAATTAGGGAGCAAATAAGGGATTTTAGTGGCTTAATTAGGAGCTTAATTAGGGTTAATAAGGGGCTTAATTAGGGTTAATTAGCGTCCTAATTGTGGTTAATTAAGGGCTTAATTGCTCATTCCCATCCCCCGCAAGCCCCTCCCCACCATAAGCCCCTCCCCTTTTCCGTAGCCACGCCCACACCCCTTTAGCCCCGCCCCTTTGGCACATCCGCTTCCGTTAAGCCCCGCCCACTTCCCTTTAGCCCCGCCCCTTTGACATACCTTCCACTATGCCCCGCCCACTCCCTTTAGCCCCGCCCATTCGGCACATCCACTTCCCTTTAGCCCCGCCCACTTCCTTTAGCCCCGCCCCTCCAGCCACTTTAGTTAGCCCCGCCCACTCTCCTTAAGCCCCGCCCCGTTTCGCCCCGTTTCGCCCCTTTAAGCCCCTCCCATTTTCCCCCACCCAAGCCCCTCCCCTTTTAGCCCCGCCCCTCCCCTTTAGCCCCTCCCCTTTTAGCCCCCAGCCCCTCCCCCGTCTCTCACCGCCCCTGTGCGCCACCGATCGCGCCCGGCGCTCCAATCTGGGCCCCTCAGGGCCCCTCCGCCACCGGGCCCGGGCCAGCGTGGCTACCAAAACCCCCCCGAGGGCTACCCCGAGCGCCAGCGCCGCCATGGCTGCCCCGAGCCAACTGGTTTAAACCGGTTTGGAACTGGTTTTATACTGGGGTTGGGTGTGGTGGAGTGCACCTGTCCGTGGGGGTGGGGCGGGGTTTGGGTTTACCTGTGTGGAGAGAGCCTCGGTACCCACAGTGCACCGCGGGATTAAAGGGGGTTGCTTCCGCCTCGTTACCCATAATGCATTGTCAGAACGGCGAGGCTTCCGGCGTGGAACGGAAGTGCCTCGGTACCCATAACGCACCGCGGGATTCGGGGCTACTTCCGCCTCGTTACCCATAATGCACCGTAGGGACTGAGGGAACTTCCGGCATTATGCGGAAATGCCTCGGTACCCACAATGCACTGCGGAATTAGGGGCTACTTCCGCCTCGTTACCCATAATGCACCGGGGGGGGGGGGCCTGAGGGAACTTCCGGCATTATGCGGAAATGCCTCGGTACCCACAACGCACCGCGGAATTAGGGGCTACTTCCGCCTCGTTACCCATAATGCACCGTAGGGGCTGAGGGAACTTCCGGCATTGTGCGGAAATGCCTCGGTACCCACAACGCACCGCGGGATCAGGGGTTACTTCCGCCTCATTACCCATAATGCACCGTAGGGACTGAGGGAACTTCTGGCATTATGCGTAAATGCCTCGGTACCCACAATGCACTGCGGAATTAGGGGCTACTTCCGCCTCGTTACCCATAATGCACCGTAGGGGCCGAGGGAACTTCCGGCATTATGCGGAAATGCCTCGGTACCCACAACGCACCGCGGGATCAGGGGTTACTTCCGCCTCATTACCCATAATGCACCGTAGGGACTGAGGGAACTTCCGGCATTATGCGGAAATGCCTCGGTACCCACAATGCACTGCGGAATTAGGGGATACTTCCGCCTCGTTACCCATTATGTACCGTAGGGGGGGGGGGCCTGGGGGAACTTCCGGCATTATGCGGAAATGCCTCGGTACCCACAACGCACCGCGGAATTAGGGGCTACTTCCGCCTCGTTACCCATAATGCACCGTCGGGACTAAGGAAACTTCCGCAATTATGCGGAAATGCCTCGGTACCCACAATGCACCGCGAGAAGCCCGGTCGGGAGCGCTAGGGGCTCGCACTGGGAGCAATGGGACCCAAACTGGGAGCACTGGGAATCCGGGAACCCAAACTGGGAGCACTGGGAGCTGAAACTGATTGCACTGGGAACCCCGGAACCCAAACTGGGAGCACTGGGAGGCCTTGGGTCCATACTGGGAGCACTGGGATCCCAAACTGGGAGCACTGGGACGCCTTGGGTCCACACTGAGAGCACTGGGAGCACAAACTGGGAGTACTGGGAACCTTGGAGTGAATACTGGGAATACTGGGATTGCAAACTGGGTGCACTGGGAACCCCGGAACCCAAACTGGGAGCACTGGGAGGCCGTGGGTCCATACTGGGAGCACTGGAAACACAAACTGGGAGCACTGGGAGGCCTTGGATCCAAACTGGGAGCACTGGGAAGCTTTGGATCCAAACTGGGAGCACTGGGAGGCCTTGGATCCAAACTGGGAGCACTGGGAGGCCTTGGGTCCAAACTGGGAGCACTGGGGCCCCCTCCCCCCGTGGCACGACCTTCCAATTATGCAAATTTATGCAAATTAACCCCACACACCATGAAGTCATCACCCAGACACAAGCAAACCTTTATTCCCATTTATGCAAATTTATGCAAATCGGCCACAAATTCTCCACCCCCCTCCATTTAAGGCCCTGATTAATTAACCGAGGCGCTTAACTAAATATGCAAATTTATGCTAATGAGCCGCGCTGTTGCTCCTCCCACTGCTCCGGCGTCAGCGTTTTCTGCTCCAGGGCGTGGATCCGCCCCAGCTCCTCCCCCAGCGCCTCGTTAACGAGCCTGCGTGTTAATTAGACACTAATTAACCCCCTTCATTACTCCAGGGGCCATTAATTATGCCATTAATTAACAATTAATTAAGGCCTCCAACAGGGCTCCTTTAATAAATCCTGGTATAAGCTCCACCCCCTTTTCCATGAATCCACGAATCCATTAATTAGCTCATTAATTAACCCATTAATTAGCTCATTAATTAACCCATTAAGCCCGTCAGCAAGTCCCGCCCTTCTTTTTAAACCCCGCCCACTTTAAGCCACGCTCCATTCCTTTAAACCCAATGTAGGCCCCTCCCCTTCATGCTTTTAAGCCCCACCCCCTTTTCAATTAACCCATTGATTAACCCATCAATTAACCAGTTAATTAACCCATGAATCCCTGTCCGTTTAAGCCCCGCCCCTTTCCCAGCGAACCCCATTTAAGCCACGCCCATCTCGCCATATCAGGCCTATCTAGGCCCCGCCCACCCCACTTAAGCCCACTTAAGCCACGCCCCTTCCCCATATGATCCGTTTAAGCCCCGCCCACCACGCCATTTAAATTCCCTGTAAGCCACGCCCACTTCCCCATATAAGGCAGGGTGGAGCCCCGCCCCTTCCCCTATAAATGCCACTTAAGCCCCGCCCATTCCCCCATGATCTCTCCATTAAAACCACGCCCCCTTTCCCCATATAAGGCACCTTTAAGCCCCGCCCATTTCTCCATAAAAGGCAACATTTAACCCCGCCCATTTCCCCATTTGAACCCCACTAAGCCACGCCCACTTTCCCCATGTAAAGTACATTCAGACCCCGCCACTTTCCTAATTAAAACCCAATCAAGCCACGCCCATTTAGCCAATTAAACCCCAATATAACCACGCCCCCTTCCCCCATATATAGCAAGTTAGCCCCGCCCCTTCCATAAAAGGCCATTTTACGCCCCGCCCATTCAAACCCCACTTAAGCCACGCCCCCTCCCATATAAGACCCGTTTAAGCCCCGCCCATCACCCCATAAAAAAATCCATTTAAGCCACGCCCACTCCACCATATAAGGCAGGTTGAAGCCCCGCCCCTTTCCCGGATAAACCCCACTTAAGCCCCGCCCACTTCCCAATTTATCTCCATTCAAACCACGCCCCTTTTCCCCACATAAGGCACGTTTAAGCTCCGCCCCTTTGCCATAAAAGGCAAAATTAAGCTCCGCCCATAATACCATTCATTATCCCTGAAGCCACGCCCACCTCCTAGTCGATCCCCACGTAAGCCACGCCCCCATTCCCATAAAAGGCAACTTTAGGCCCCGCCCCCTTTAGGCCCCGCCCCCACCGGTGCCTCTGCAGGGTTTTGAGGCCGCGGAAAATTCCGGAAACGACGAAAACCCGGAAACTGCCCGGGCAGAGCTGGGGGTTGTCCTGCACGTCCTGCAATTAGCGGTAATTAGGGTTAATTAGCGTTGATTAATTAGTAATTAATGCATTAATTAATCTTAGGGAATGATTAGTTGCTGTCGGGCTCTGATTATCGCCCATGAAATGCTAATTAAGACCTGCTATCCGTTAATTGATATCCCTTCATCGTTAATTAAAAACTCTGGACTAGTAATTAACGCTCATTAACCACTTATTAACACCCCCCAACCTCTAATTAACACCCCTGAGCCACTTATCAATGCCGTCATACCCTAATTAACAGCAATTAAATATTAATTGGCATGCGTTGAATATTAATTATCTCCACATAAGCACTAATTACCACTCATTAGACGTTAATGACCACCTATTAGGCTCTAATTAAGAACCTTAAACACTAATGAAGATGCCTTGACCACTAATCAACTCCCATTAGCCACTAATTAACACCCCGAACTGCTAATCAACAGCAGATAATCACTAATTAGCCACCATTTCCCATTAATTAGCATTAGTTAGGCGCTAATTAGGCACCATTAGGCACCAATTAAGTAATTTCTGGCTTTAATAAAGCCTTAATTAACACTGATTCATTAACGCTGATTAACTATTAACCCTCACAGCTGCTTTTAATCCCCTAATTAACACCACCATCTCCTAATTAACCCCTCCCAGCATTAATTAACCCCTCTCAACCCTCAATAACGCCCGAATTAGCGCCTCCCCCGCCTAATTAATGCCCAATAGCCGCTCATTATCCCCCCTCCCGGATAATTAACGCCTTCCCCAGCCTAATGAGCCCCCAGGCGGAGCTAATTAGCCGTAAATTAATTAATTAATTACCACGTGCTCAGCCTGGAGCCGCTCGCGGAGCCGCTCCCGCAGCTCCTCCGCTGTCGGAGGATCCATTTCCGCTTCCGCGTGCGTCACTTCCGCTCCGCGCTGGGCGCTGTGGGTACCGAGGCGGAAATGAAAGCAGGGGATTGTGGGTAACGAGGCAAAAGTGATGGTTTCGAAGGGGATTGTGGGTAACGAGGCAAAAGTTATTGTTTCGAAGGGGGTTGTGGGTAACGAGGCAAAGGTCTTGGCTTCGAAGAGGATTCTGGGAAACGAGGCGGAAGTGAGGCGCTCCCATTATATTTGCGAGACCGGTACAGACCAGTTTGGACCAGCACGGTAGAAATGACCTCACTAAGGGCACCAGGGACACCAGTAGGGACCAGTTTGGACCAGTACAAACCAGTTTGGACCAATACGGGAGAATTTACCCCACTAAGAACACCCGTGACTCCAGAATTGACCAGAGCAGGCCCCAATCTTTCCCAGTCGCGGTGCATTGTGGGTACCGAGGCAAACCAGGCGCCCTTTTCCGAGGCGGAAGTTCCGCCGTTCTACCGGAAGTTTCTCCTCACGTGCCGCGCTGCATTGTGGGTAGCGAGGCAAACTTCTTAGTATTATACCGAGGCTGAAGGCCGCACATTATACGAGATTTTTCTCCTCCTCTTCCTCCTCATCCTCGTCCCCAATCCATTGTGGGAAGAGAGAAAAAAACCTCCTCAACGCCACGGAGGCAAAACCTCCGCCATTACACCGAAACCGCCTCACGGCATAGCAAAGAATTGTGGGTACCGCGGCAAACCCGCGGCCATCTTACCGAGGCGGAAGCTTTTGGCGACATCCCCGCAAGGCATTGTGGGTAGCGAGGCGGAAGTCTTTCTTCCTTCCTTACCGAGGCGGAAGTTCTGCCGCAGTTCCACACCGGAAGTCGCCTCACGCCGCGCGGTGCGTTGTGGGATTTCAATGGCCGCCATGCGCGCCGTGTATTTGCTCCGTTCCGCCGCCCCTCAGGGCCGGGCCCGGGGCCGAGTTTACGTCGGGTTCACGGTGGATCCCAGGCGGCGGCTCCGGCAGCACAACGGGGGCAGGAGGAGAGGGGGAGCCCGGAGGACAAGCGGGAGAGGGCCCTGGTCAGGCCTAAAGGGGATTGGGGGGGGGGGGATTTGAGGGGGATTTGGGGGGATTTAAAGGGATTTGAGGGGGTTAAAGGGATTTGGGGGGGGATTTGGAGAGGTTAAAGGGGGATTTGGGGAGGATTTGGGCGCTTAAAGGGGGATATGGGGGGGATTTGGGGGGGATTTGGGGGAATTTGAGGAGGATTTGGGAGCTTAAAGGGGATTTGGGGAGGATTTGAGGGGGTTTAAAGGGATTTTGGGGTGGTTTAAGGGGGATTTGGGGGGGATTTGGGAGGTTAAAGGGGATTTGGGGGAATTTGAGGAGGATTTGGGGGGGTTTAAGGGGATTTGGGGGGGTTTAACGGGATTTGGGGGGGTTTAAAGGGATTTTGGGGGGGATTTGGAGAAGTTAAAGGGGGATTTGGGGAGGATTTGGGCGCTTAAAGGGGGATATGGGGGGGATTTGGGGGAATTTGAGGAGGATTTGGGAGCTTAAAGGGGGATTTGGGGGGATTTGGGGGGGATTTGGGGGAATTTGAGGAGGATTTGGGAGCTTAAAGGGGGAATTTGGGGAGGATTTGAGGGGGTTTAAAGGGATTTTGGGGTGGTTTAAGGGGGATTTGGGGGGGATTTGGGAGGTTAAAGGGGATTTGGGGGAATTTGAGGAGGATTTGGGGGGGTTTAAAGGGATTTGGGGGGGTTTAAAGGGGATTTGGGGGGATTTGGGAGGTTAAAGGGGGATTTGGGGGGAATTGAGGGGGATTTGGGGGGGTTTAAAGGGATTTTGAGGGGATTTGGAGAGGTTAAAGGGGGATTTGTGGGGGTTTAAAGGGATTTTCGAGGGATTTGGGGAGTTAAAAGGGGATTTTGGGGGATTTGGGAGGTTAAAGGGGGATTTGGGGGTAATTGAGGAGGATTTGGGGGGTTTAAAGGGATTTGGGGGGGATTTGTGAGGTTAAAGGGGGATTTGGGGGGAATTGAGGGGGATTTTGGGGGGTTTAAAGGGGGTTAAAAGTGGATTAGGGGGGATTTGGGAGGTGAAAGGGGAATTTGGGATGGTATGAAAAGGATTTTGGGGGGATTTGGGAGGGTCTAAATGGGATTTTGGGGGGTTTAAGGGGGATTTAAGAAGGATTTTGGGGGTTTGGAGGGAGATTTGGGAGGTTTAAAGAGGATTTGGGGGATTTTGGGGGGAATTTTGGATGGTTTAAAGAGAATTTGGGGGGATTTTCGGGGAGATTTAAGGGGGATTTAGGAGCGATTTTGGCAGCTTAAAAAAAAGATTTGACCGATTTACAATTTTTTTTTTTTAAATAATTAAAAATAACTTTTCATTAGCTTAAAAATTAAATTTTTAAGACTTATTTGAGGAGTTTGAACCGAATTTTATCCCTCCAAAAAAAAAAAGGGAAATGGAACTTTTCGTCCACGGTTTCCCCTCTGACGTCGCCGCCCTCAGGGTGAGCCCCGCCCCCTTTTGAAGCCACGCCCACCTCATTAAACCCCACCCCTTAATTAAAACCCTAAGTAAACCCCTGTCTTTAATTAAAACCCTCATTAAATCTTGCTTCTTAATTAAATCCCATTCCTTAATTAAAACCCTAATTAAAACCCCACCCATTTAAGCCCCTCCCACCTCATTAAACCCCTCCCCTTAATTAAATCCCACCCCTTAATTAAAACCCCACTCTTAATTAAAAGCCTAATTAAACCGCTCCCCTTAATTAAAACCCCGCCCATTTAAGCCCCTCCCACCTCATTAAATCCCTCCCCTTAATTAAAACCCCACTATCAATTAAAACCCTAATTAAACCACTCCCATTAATGAAAACCCACCTATTAATTAAAACTCTAATTAAGTCCAACTCCTTAATTAAAACCCCATTCTTAATTAAAACCCTAATTATTCCACACTCTTTAATTAAAACCCCAGTCTTAATTAAAGCTCTAATTAAGCCCAACCCCTTAATTAAAACCCCAGTCTTAATTAAAACCCCAATTAAACCACTCTCATTAATTAAAACCCCTCCCACTTAAGCCTCTCCCACCTCATTAAATCCCTCCCCTTAATTAAAAACCCACTTTTAATTAAAACCCCAATTAAACCCCTCTCATTAATGAAAACCCCACCCATTTAAGCCCCTCCCACCTCATTAAACCCCTCCCCTAATTATTAAACCCCCTTAATTAACACCCCCCCCTCCCATTTCTCCCAATTAGTTCGAGTGGGCGTGGCAACACCCCAACGCTTCCCGCCGCCTGCTGGCCCCGCCCCCTCGCCTCCCCCGCGAGCAGCCAATCAGCTTCCAGCTCCGCCTCTTGCCCCGCCTCCTCCGGGCCCCGCCCTGGTCCCGCCTCCCCCTGCGCCTCCGTTGGCTCCGCCCACCCCGGCCCCGCCTGGACTTGGCCCCGCCCCCTCACGTGGTGGAGGAGGAAGGGGCGGGGCCGCCGCGCCTGAAAAGGAGAAAGGGGCGGGGCCAAGAGGTGGAGGCGGAGGGGGAGGGGTGTGGCCTGTGTGGGGAGGTAAGAGGCGGGGCTTAAAGGGGGTGGGGGTTGTGGGGAGGGGCTTAAAGAGGCGCGGTTTCAAGTGGGCGTGGCCTAAAGGGGGTGGGCTTTAAGTGGGTGGGGCTTTTAGTGGGCGTGTCTTAAAGTGGGTAGGGGTTAATGGGCGGGGCTTAACGGGATGGAGCTTTTTAAGTAGGCGTGGCCTAACGGGGTGGGGATTAAAGGGGTGAGGGCGTGGCTTAAAGTGGGTGGGGCTTAAATGAGAGTGGCTTGACGGGGGAGGGGTTCAATAGGTGGGGACGGAGGGGTGTGGCTTAAAGTGGGTGGGGCTTTAATGGGCGTGGCTTAAAGGGGGTGGGGTTTGATTTGGGATTAAGAGGTGTGGCTTAAAGTGGGTGGGGCCTAAAGGGGGTGGGGCTTGATGGCTAGAGATTGGAGGGGCGTGGCTTAAAGGGGTGGGGATTAAGATGGGAGTGGTCTTAAAATCGGACTTAAGTGGGCGGGGCTTGTTTGAAAAGGGGCGGGGCTTATTGGGGAATGCTTTGAAGGGGTGTGGCCTAATGAAAATAATTCGGGGTGTGGTTGAAAAGGGGCGTGGCTTTCCTGGTTTAAAACAAGGCAAAACTTTTGAGTTTAGTAGGAAAATTTATGCCAATTTTTAAAGTGGGCGTGGCCTGAGGTGGTAGGGGAGGGGCTTGACGTTATTCTAATGGTTGACTACAATAATGAAGCGACAAAAATCTTTAAAAATTACAATTTATGCTAATTTATGCAAATTCATGCAAAATCGGACAGGACTTTTTAATTTGATGATGCCACGCCCCTTTCAGGCCCCGGCCACGCCCCTTTTGCGCTGTCCCCGCCCCCAGTGCTCCATGGCCGCCCATCCCCCCTGCCTGGCTCGGCTCTTCCTGGCCCCGGAGCCGCTGCAGCTGCTGCCAATAGGGGGCACCTGTCCCAGGTGAGAAAAGGGGCGGGGCTTGCTGATTAGAGCGTTTTGCCTTATAAGGAAACGTTCCAAGATGGCCGACAAGCCGTGGGAATTGTTGCTGAGGTTGTTTTTCCTGATAAGGGAGAATTCCAAGATGGCTGCCAGGGGGCGGGGCTTGTTAAGGTTCACTTCCTTATAAGGAAAAGTTGTGATTGGTTGCTAGGGGGCGGGGCTTGCTACTAAGGTGCCATTTCTTTATAAGGAAAAGTTGTGATTGGTTGCCAGGGGGCGGGGTTTGTTGCCAAGGCGCTATTTCCTAATAAGGAAAATTTCTGATTGGTTGCCAGGGGGCGGGGCTTGTTACCAAGGTGCCATTTCCTAATAAGGAAAATTTCTGATTGGTTGCCAGGGGGCGGGGCTTGTTACCAAGGTGCCATTTCCTAATAAGGAAAATTTCTGATTGGTTGCTAGGGGGCGGAGCTTGTTGCTAAAGAGCCATTTCCTTATAAGGAAAGGTTCTGATTGGTTGCTAGGGGGCGGGGCTTGTTACTAAGGTGCCATTTCCTCATACGGAAAGGTTCTGATTGGTTGCTAGGGGCGGAGCTTGTTGCTAAGGCTGCATTTCCCTATAAGGAAACGTTCTGATCGGTTGCCGGGGGGCGGAGCTGGTTACTAAGGCGCCATTTCCTTATAAGGAAAAGTTCTCATTGGTTGCTAGAGGGCGGGGCTTGTTGCTAACATTATACTTCCTTATAAGGAAAGATTCTTGGTGGTTGCTAGGTGACGGGGCTTGTTACTAAGGCACCATTTCCTTATACAGCAAGGTTCTGATTGGTTGCTAGGGGGCGGGGCTTGTTACTAAGGAGCCATTAGCTTATAAGGAAAAGCTCTGATTGGTTGCTAGGGGGCGGGGCTTGTTACTACAGTGCTGTTTCCTTGTAAGGAAAAGTTCTGATTGGTTGCTAGGGGGCGGGGTTTGTTACTACAGTGCTGTTTCCTTGTAAGGAAAAGTTCTGATTGGTTGCTAGGGGGCGGGGTTTGTTACTACAGTGCTGTTTCCTTGTAAGGAAAGGTTCTGGTTGGTTGCTAGGGGGCGGGGCTTGTTGCTAAGGGATTATTTCCTCACTCTGGCCCCGCCCCCAGCTGCCACGCCCCCCTCCTTTGGGGGGATCTGATTCGTCGCTGCCGGGGGGAGGCGGAGCCGGAAGAGGATTGGCCGGAGCCCGATGACGTCATCATCCCCAGCTCCGCCCCGACGTGAAGCCATGCCCCATTTTAAAATCATTTTAATTAATTTATTTGCAATAAAATCACTTTATTTATAATAAAATTCGTTTGTTGTTTATTCCACGGGTGGGGCTTTATTAGGCCACACCCCATGATGTCATTTCCGGTTTAATCCCCGCCCCCGATTTTTAACCATTTAAAGCCCCATTTTTAACCCTTTAAATCTTAAATTTTACCCAAAAAGCAGAAATTTTTTCCCCCAAAAATCCCAATTTTCCCTCAAAAAAATCCCAATTTTTAACCCTTAAAATCCCAATTTTTCCCCCCAAAAAATCCTGAATTTTTTCCCTTAAAATCCCCGATTTTTAACCCTTTAAATCCCAAATTTCCCCCCAAAATCAGAATTTTTTCCCCCAAAGAATCCCAATTTTCCCTCAAAAAAATTCCCAATTTTTAACCCTTAAAACCCTGAATTTTCCCCCAAAAATCAGAAATTTTTTCCCCAAAATATCCCAATTGTCCCTCAAAAAAATCCCAAATTTTAACCCTTAAAACCCCAATATCCCCCCAAAAAATCCAAATTTTTAACTCTTAAACCCCCAATTTTTAACCATTTAAATCCCAAATTTTCCTCCAAAAATCAGAAATTTTTCCCCCAAAAAATCCCAATTTTCCCTCAAAAAAATGCCAATTTTTAACCCTTAAAACCCCAAACTTTCCCCCAAAATCCCAATTTTTTCTTCCTTAAAATCCCCAATTTTTAACCCTTTAAATCCCAAATTTTCCCAAAAAAATCAGAAATTTTTCCCCCCAAAAAATCCCAATTTCCCCTCAAAAAATTTACCAATTTTTAACCCATTAAATCCTAAATTTCCCCCAAAAAATCAGAATTTTTTTCCCGCAAAAATCCCAATATTCCCCCCCAAAAATCCCAATTTTTAACCCTTAAAACCCCAATTTTTAACCCTTAAAACCCCGAATGTTACCCCTGTCTTTGTTTGAAAAGACAGGTATGGTTTAATTTTGATTTTTCCCGGCCAATGCACCAAATTAATGTTTAGGGTTTGAGTTGCCAATTTAAATAAACTTATTTTTTTCTGTTGTGAGACAGAACCAGGAGTCAAAGAGCAAGGCAGGCTTAAAACTTTGAAAGAAAATTATATAGAAGAAAATTTATTAACTACACAAACAAAAAAGGGGAAAAAAGAAATTTCAGAATAAGATTTTTCACATCACTCCGTCCCTCCCTCTCCCAGTCTTCACAACAACAAAACAAACATACAACAAATACTTCAGTCAGTGCCTAATTTAGTTTTTTTCTGTTTACTTTTGGAGAGAGAAGTCTCCTCTTGTCGAAGTTGTAGGGATGTGTTCCACAAGAAGAAAAAAAAAGTCCTCTTGTAGTTTTACCTCTCACGATTTGCATCCGCCCGGGAAATTTGCAACCGTGACGCTCCTCCCAATTCTACAGCCGTCCCAGAGTTGTAGATGTGGGTCATGTCTATTCCATGGGGTATTACTTTTAAGAATCGAAATGTTCAAACAACGATTTTTATCTGTCTCCTTTCTCTCTGGTCAGGCTTCATCTTCAGAAAAAAAACTGCAATTCCCTTCGTTTCTCAGGGCAGAAATTCAAATTCCCAACACAGGTGTTCTTTAATCAAATTATCTCCTAAGAAGGAACATTTCCATCCCCCCATGTCTCTTTCCATGGTTTAAAGGAATATTCAGTACATCAGTTCATCCCTACAATTTCCCAAAAAGATTTTCAGCCATTTCAGCATCTTCTCACTCTCCTTCCATCTTAAAATACTTAACTCTTGCATTACTGACTTCAGAACTTTCCTTATTCCCTTTCATATTCAAAGGAAAGGTTGGAGGCTTTGCAAATCTTATCTGAACACTAAAGAGTTAAAGTTTAACTCAACTCCAAAAGTTGGGCCAGGCTCGGCCGTGCTGGGGGGGGCGGCGGTGGCGCCACTCAGTCCCTGCGGGGCTGGGCTGCGGCCCGCGTGGCTCATGGCCACCTGGGCAGGCCCAGCCCGGCCAGCAGCATAAAGAGCCAGCATCCCCCCACGCCAGAGCCACAAGCTGGTGGAGGAAGAATCCGTAAAGCTTTTATTACACAACTCTTCCTCCCCTCAGCCATCGGGTCCCCCCTCGTTGGCAAACGGGGCCCAAGCGGCCTCCGAGCCGTTCCCCCCCCTCCCCCGCATGGGGAAGAGGGAGACTCGGGTCGTTGTTACCTGCCCAGCCGCCGGAAAGACAAAGAGAGCGTCTTCCGGGATTACCCTTTTTTATAATGTGTGTGCACGGAGCGAACTGACTTTTTTCTGATTGGCTGTTACAAGTATCCCAAAAAACCCCCCACAAAGGAAACTCCCCCAGGAAGAACTTCTGAGTTTCTTCCTCCCAAGTCAACCTATCACAACCCTTAAAATCCCAATTTTTCCCCCCAAAAAATCCTGAATTTTTTCCCTTCAAAATCCCCGATTTTTAACCCTTTAAATCCCAAATTTCCCCCCAAAATCAGAATTTTTTTACCCCCAAAAATCCCAATTTTCCCTCAAAAAAATTCCCAATTTTTAACCCTTAAAACCCTGAATTACCCCCAAAAATCAGATTTTTTTTCCCCAAAAAATCCCAATTTCCCCTCAAAAAAAAAATCCCAATTTTTAACCCTTAAAACCCCGAATTTTACCCCAAAATTCCCATTTTTCCTCCCCCCCCCCCCCAATTCCAAGCCGCTCTTTCCGTTTTTTGGGTCGAAATCTCGAAATTTTGGCTCCTTCTGGACGAAAAAATTCATTTTTTTTTGGTCTCCTTGCAGGCCACGACGTAACGTTGGGCCACGTTGAGGGGAGGGGAGTAACCGTCGGCGTAGGAGGTGTCCTCAAAAAGCACCGAGTAATCGTCCTGGGGCTGGGGTTTGGGGCAAAAAAAGGACATTTTGGGAAAATTCTGAATTTTTGGGATTTTTTGGGGGAAAAAATTGGGATTTTTTGGGATTTTTTTGCGATTTTTTATGATTTTTTAGGGATTTTTTGTGATTTTTTTTGGGATTTTTAGGGGATTTTTAAAGGATTTTTTGAGATTTTTTTAGAATTTTTTGGGGATTTTTTAATGAAGTTTTGGGATTTTTTTGGGATTTTTTTGTGAATTTTTTGGGGATTTTTTTGCGAATTTTTTGGGATTTTTTTCGGATTTCTTGGGTATTTTTGGTGGATTTTTTGGTGAATTTTTGGGGATTTTTTGGGATGTTTTGGGGATTTTTTTGTGAATTTTTTGGGGATTTTTTGAACATTTTTTGGATTTTTATAGGATTTTTTAAGGGATTTTTGAGGATTTTTCAGGAATTTTTTCGGGATTTTTTCCAGATTTTTTGGGGATTTTTTTAAGGATTTCTGGGGGATTTTTTGAGGATTTTTTTTTATATTTTGGGAGGATTTTTGGGGGATTTTTTGGGGATTTTTTTGGGGATTTTTTTGGGCCACATTGAGGGGAGTAACCGTCGGCGTAGGAGGTGTCCCCAAAAAGCACCGAGTAATCGTCCTGGGGCTGGGGTTTGGGGCAAAAAAATGACATTTTGGGAAAATTCTGAATTTTTGGGATTTTTTGGGGGAAAAAATTGGGATTTTGGGGGATTTTTTTATGATTTTTTACGATTTTTTAGGGATTTTTTGTGGTTTTTTTGGGGATTTTTAGGAGATTTTTAAAGGATTTTTTGAGATTTTTTTAGGATTTTTTGGGGATTTTTTAACGAAGTTTTGGGATTTGTTGGGATTTTTTTGTGAATTTTTTGGGGATTTTTTTGCGAATTTTTTTGGATTTTTTGGGATTTTTTTCGGATTTCTTGGGTATTTTTGGTGGATTTTTTGGGGAATTTTTGGGGATTTTTTGGGATGTTTTGGGGATTTTTTTGTGAATTTTTTGGGAATTTTTTGAACATTTTTTGGATTTTTTTTAGGATTTTTTAGGATTTTTTGAGGATTTTTCAGGAATTTTTTCAGGAATTTTTTCCAAATTTTTTGGGGATTTTTTTAAGGATTTCTGGGAGATTTTGAGGATTTTTTTTATATTTTGGGAGGATTTTTGGGGGATTTTTTGAGATTTTTTGGGGATTTTTTTGGGATTTTTTTGGGGATTTTTTTGGGCCACGTTGAGGGGAGGAACCATTGGCGTAGGAGGTGTCCTCAAAAAGCACCGAGTAATCGTCCTGGGGCTGGGATTTGGGGCAAAAAAATGACATTTTGGGAAAATTCTGAATTTTGGGGATTTTTTGGGGATTTTTTGGGAATTTTTTTGGGATTTTTTGGGATTTTTTGGGGATTTTTTGGTGATTTTTAATGATTTTTTTTGGTATTTTTGGGGGGATTTTTTGTGATTGTTTTGGGAATTTTTGGCAATTTTTTGTGATTTTTGGGGATTTTTAAAGGTTTTTTTGGGATTTTTTTCTGATTTTTTGGGATTTTTTCGTTATTTTTTCGGGTATTTTTTGCGGATTTTTTTCTGAATTTTTGGGGATTTTTCGTGGATTTTTTAGTGAATTTTTAAGGATTTTTTGGGAATTTTTTGAACATTTTGGGGATTTTTTTAGGATTTTTTGAGGGATTTTTGAGGATTTTTAGGGAATTTTTTGGGGATTTTTTTCCAGATTTTTTAGGGATTTTTAAAGGATTTTTTGGGGATTTTTTTGGATTTTTTGGGGATTTTTTAGAGATTTTTTGGGGATTTTTTGGGGATTTTTTTGGGGATTTTTTGGGGCCACGTTGAGGGGAGGAACCATCGGCGTAGGAGGTGTCCTCAAAAAGCACCGAGTAATCGTCCTGGGGCTGGGGTTTGGGGCAAAAAAATGACATTTTGGGAAAATTCTGAATTTTGGGGATTTTTGGGGGGAAAAAATTGGGATTTTTGGGGATTTTTTTGCGATTTTTTATGATTTTTTAGGGATTTTTTGTGATTTTTTGGGGGATTTTTAGGGGATTTTTAAAGGATTTTTTGAGATTTTTTTAGGATTTTTTGGGGATTTTTTAATGAATTTTTGGGATTTTTTGGGGATTTTTTTGTGAATTTTTTGGGGATTTTTTCGTGAATTTTTTTGGATTTTTTTAGGATTTTTTTCTGATTTTTTGGGTATTTTTGGTCGATATTTTTCTGAATTTTTGGGGATTTTTTGGGATGTTATGGGGATTTTTGTGGATGTTTTTGGCATTTTTTTGGGAATTTTTTGAACGTTTTTTGGAGTTTTTTAGGATTTTTTGAGGGATTTTTGAGGGTTTTTCGGGAATTTTTGGGGGATTTTTTCCAGATTTTTTGGGGATTTTTTAAGGATTTTGGGGATTTTTTGGGGATTTTTTTGCAATTTTTCCGATTTTTTAGTGATTTTTCGTGATTTTTTGGGGGATTTTTGGGGGGGAATTTTTGTGATTGTTTTGGGAATTTTTGGCAATTTTTTGCGATTTTTGGGGATTTTTAAAGGTTTTTTTGGGATTTTTTTCTGATTTTTTGGGAATTTTTTGGGTCTTTTTTGTGGATTTTTTTGGATTTTTTCTGGACTTTTGGGGGATTTTTTTGTGGATTTTTTTGGGATCTTTTGGGGATGTTTTGGGATTTATTTCGGATTTCTCAGGAGATTTTTTGGCATTTTTTTGGGATGTTTGGAGGATTTTTTGGGATTTTTTGTGAATTTTTTGGGGATTTTTCGGGGATTTTTGGGGGGATTTTTTTTACGATTTTTGGGGCTTTTTTTAGTGGATTTTTTTTTAATTTTGGGCGATTTTGGGGGGATTTTTCAGGATTTTTTGAGGATTTTTGGGAACTTTTCAGAGATTTCTCAGAAATTTTTTGGAGATTTTTAGGGGATTTTGGGGGGGATTTTTTCTGGTTTTTTTGGCGCAATTTTTGAGGATTTTTTTTTTAATTTTGGGGGATTTTTGGGGAATTTTATGGGGATTTTAAGGGGATTTTTTGGAATTTTCTGGGTGATTTTTTTTTTATTTTTGAGGTGATTTTTAAGGATTTTTAGAGGGATTTTTGGGGTGAATTTGGGGGATTTTTTGGATGATTTTTTGGGATTTTTGGGATGATTTTGGGGTGATCTTTGTGTTGATTTTTGGAAGATTTTGGGGCATTTCTGGGGTGATTTTTGGGGATTTTTGGGATGGATTTTTGGGGTGATTTGTGAGGATTTGGGGATAATTTTTAGAGATTTTTGGGTGATTTTTTGGGCGATTTTTGCTGACCTCAGCATTCTTTTCAACGCGATTTTTGGGCCAATTTTTGTGACAATTTCTGGACAATTTTGGGGTGAATTTTGTGATTTTTGGGTGATTTTTTTCATGATTTTTTGAGGCTTTTTGGGATGATTTGGGGGGATTTTTTGGGGAATTTTGTGGCGTTTTTTGCTGACCTCAGCATTCTTTTCAATGCGATTTTTGGGCCGATTTTTGTGACAATTTTGTGCCAATTTTGGGATAATTTTGTGACGATTTTGGGGTGAATTTTGTGATTTTTGGGGTGACTCACCCTCTGGGGAGGTGTGTGAATCAAAGCCCTGTAAAAACACGTGGTCTGGGGGAATTTTTGGGAGATTTTTTGGGAATTTTTAGGGATTTTTTGGGGATTTTTGAGGTGGATTTTTGTGGATTTTTCGGGTGATTTTTTGGGGATTTTTGCCCATTTTTGGGGATTTTTGGGCGAACTTTTGGGGTGATTTTGGAGGATTTTTTGGGGTGATTTTTGGCCATTTTGGGGGATTTTTTTGGTGAATTTTGGGTGATTTTTTGCAATTTTTGGGGTGATTTTTTTTCAATTTTTGAGTTGGTTTTTTTTGATTTTTGGAGTGATTTTTGGGATTATTTTTGTGGATTTTTGGGATGATTTTTGGGTGAATTTTTGGGTTGATTTTGGGATTCATTGCTCAAACTCTTCGCCCCACTTTCCAACACTCCAAAAGTCCTTTAAAGACACCCAAAAATCAACCCAAAAAAATCACCAAAAAATCACCAAAAAATCACCAAAAAATCACAAAAAAAATCGCTAAAAAATTTCAAAAAAATAACTAAAAATAAACCAAAAAATCACTAAAAAAAAATTAAAAATCACCAAACCAAAATCACAAAAAATCACCGAAAAACCTTTAAAAAATCCCCAAAAATCCGTTTTTAACCCGATTTTCGCTGGGTTTTTTTTGGGAAAATTCCCTAAAACTCCAAAAATTCCCAAATTTTTGGGGTGACTCACCCTCTGGGGAGGTGTGTGGATCAAAGCCCTGTAAAAACACGTGGTCTGGGGGTACAGGGCCAGCACCAGCTGCTCTTTGTGGAACAGAGCCTCGGGATCCGTCTCGGGGTTGGTTTTCCATTGGGGCAGGGGGATGATCCTGCGCCGGCTCAGGGTGTGGCGCCTGCAAAAAGGGCACAAAAATCAGGATTTTGGGGAAAAATGGATGAGAAATGAGGATTTGGGGAAAAAATGGGGGTCTGGGAGAAAAAAAAAGAGGATTTTGGGGGAAAAACCGGGATTTTTAAGGGGATTTTTGGGGTTTTTTGGGGATTTTTTCGAGAATTTTTGGGTTTTTTAAGGGGATTTTTTTGAGAATTTTTTGGGATTTTTTTGGATTTTTTTGAGGATTTTTGGGGATTTTTAAGGGGATTTTTGAGGATTTTAATGAGGATTTTGTGGGATTTTTTAGAGAGTTTTTTGGGATTTTTAAGGGGATTTTTGGGGATTTTTTAGAGAATTTTTGGGATTTTTAAGGGCATTTTTTTGAGGATTTTTTTGGGATTTTTTAGAGAATTTTTGGGGTTTTTAAGGGGATTTTTGGGGATTTTAAAGGGGATTTTTGGGGATTTTTTAGAGAATTTTTACTGAATTTTTAGGGAATTTTAAGATGATTTTTAAGGGGATTTTTGGGATTTTTAAGAGAATTTTTGGGATTTTTTTGAGGATTTTTTTTTAATTTTTAAGAGAATTTTTGTGATTTTTAAGGAAAATTTTTCGGTATTTTTACACAATTTTTTAGAGAATTTTTGAGATTTTTTTGAGGAATTTTTGGGGGATTTTTTGAGGATTTTTTAAGGATTTTTTGAGGATTTTTGGGGGATTTTTTGGGGGATTTTTTAGGAGGATTTGGGGAATTTTTCAGGGGGATGATCCTGCGCCGGCTCAGGGTGTGGCGCCTGCAAAAAGGGCACAAAAATCAGGGTTTTGGGGAAATTAAAGGGGTTTGGGAAAGTTAAGGGGGTTTGGGGATGGTTTGGGGGGGTTTGGGGAAAAAAAACCGGGATTTTTAAGGGGATTTTGGGGATTTTTTTGGAGGATTTTTGGGTTTTTTAAGGGGATTTTTGGGATTTTTTAGAGATTTTTTGGGATTTTTAAGGGGATTTTTGGGGATTTTTTGAGGATTTTTTTGGGATTTTTAGAGAATTTTTGGGATTTTTAAAGAGGATTTTTGGGATTTTTGAAGAGGATTTTTGGGATTTTTAAAGAGGATTTTTGGGATTTTTGAAGAAGATTTTTGGGGTTTTTTAGAGAATTTTTGGGGATTTTTTTAGAGAATTTTTTGGATTTTTTAGAGAATTTTTTGGATTTTTTAGAGAATTTTCGTGATTTTTAAGGGGATTTTTAAGGATTTTAATTAAGATTTTTGAGATTTTTTTTAGAAAATTTTTGGGGATTTTTAAGGGGATTTTTTGGGATTTTTTTAGAGGATTTTTGGAGATTTTTTTGAGAATTTTTTGGGATTTTTTAGAGAATTTTTGGGATTTTTTTAAGGGGATTTTTGGGATTTTTAAGAGGATTTTTGAGGTTTTTAACGAGGATTTTTGGGGATTTGTAGAGAATTTTTTGGGATTTTTAAGGAGATTTTTATGGATTTTTTGGAGAATTTTTGGGGATTTTTTGGAGGATTTTTAGGAAGATTTTTGGGATTTTTTAGAGGATTTTTTGGGACTTTTAAGGGGATTTTATTGAGGATTTTTGAGGTTTTTTTAGAGAATTTTTAGGATTTTTTAAAGGGGATTTTTGGAGGTTTTTAAATGAAATTTTTTAGGTTTTTTTCAGAAAATTTTTGGGGTTTTTAAAGAAAATTCTTAGATTTTTAAAGTGAATTTTCAGGATTTTTTAAAGAGGATTTTTAAGGGAATTTTTTGAATTTTTAAAAGAATTTTTTTGATTTTTTTTAAAAAAATTTTTGGCATTTTTTATAAAAAAATTAAGATTTTTAAAAGAATTTTTGCGGATTTTTAAAAATTTTTTTCTGATTTTTTGGGATTGTTTTTTTTAAATTTCTTGGGATTTTAAAGAGATTTTTAAGAACATTTTTGGGATTTTTTTTTAAGGAAATTTTGGGGTTTTTTGGGATAAAAAATTTGGAATTTTTCTTTTTTTTTTCACTCACTCTTTCCCTTCCTCATCGATGTCATCGACTTCATACCTGAAAAAAAAAACAAAAAAATTCGAATTTTGAAATAAAAAAATCAATCTTTTAGCCAAAAACTTGAAATTTTTAACCTAAAATAACCAATTTTGGAGAAAAAAAAGAAATTTTAGGGTGAAAAAACCGAATTTTTTGGCCCAAAAAAGCGAATTTTTAGGCCAAAAAAATTTAAATTTTCAGCCAAAAGAAGGAATTTTTTGGCTGGAAAATGTGAATTTTTTTGGGGTCTAAAAATGTGAATTTTGGACCCAAAAAAGGCAAATTTTGGGGGCAAAACATCAAAATTTTTGGTCAAAATTGGAAATTTTGAGCCTCAAAAAAAGAGAAATTTTTTTGCTAAAAATATGAATTTTCATCCTAAAAAAAAGTGAATTTTTGAGGCCAAAAATGGGAATTTTGAGCCCCAAAAAAGCAAATTTTAATCCCCAAAAAAAAGCGAATTTTTGAGGCCAAAAATCCAAATTATTTTGTTAAAAATGTGAAGTTTCTTACCCAAAAAAACCCGGATTTTAAGACCAAAAAAGGATCAAAAAATGTGAATTTTTGTGGGAATTTTGGCCTAAAATGTTCAAATTATTTTTGTGAAAAATTCAGAATTTTTTCCCCAAAAATGCATTTTTTTGACTCAAAAATGGGATTTTCTTTTTCTGCTAAAAAAGCAAATTTTGGCACCAAAAAAACCGAATTTTTGAAGAATAAAAATAGGAATTTTGAGGCTGAAAACGTGGATTTTGAACCCAAAAATTCCAAATTTTTGGGCCTAAAAATGTGAATTTTTTCAGCAAAAAATGCAAATTTTGGCACCCAAGAAAAAAAGCAAATTTTTGAGGCCAAAAACGTAAATTCTGTGCCTGAAAAAATTCGGCATTTATGGTTAAAAAAAAGCAAATTTTGGGCTCAAAAAAGCGAATTTTGAGTCAAAAAAACCCCCGAATTTTTGGGCTAAAAAAAGCAAATTTTGGGGCCTAAAAAAGCAAATTTTTGGGGGGAAAAATGCGAATTTTTGAGCCTCAAAAATGGGAATTTGGATCCCGAAAAATCCATTTATTTTTGGCCAAAAATTTAAATTTTTGAGTCAAAAAAAAAAAAAAATTTTTGGAGAAAAATGCGATTTTTTTTGCCGAGTCAGCGAATTTTGACGGCGAAAACGCAAATTTTGGGCTAAAAAATCCGAACTTTTCTTCTCAAAAAAATCCCAAAAATGCCAATTTTTGACTCTAAAAAGTGAACTATTTTGCCTAAAAACGTGAAGTTTTTTTGCTAAAAAATCCTATATTTTAAGGCTGAAAAACGGGCGATTTTGACCCGAAAAATACAAATTTTTGTGTGAAATTTGGTGTAAAAAATCCAATTTTTTTTTGCTAAAAAAAAATCCCAAAAATGCCAATTTTTGACTCTAAAAACTGAATTATTTTGCCTAAAAATGTGGAGATTTTTTGCTAAAAAATTCCGAATTTTAATGTCAAAAAAGGGGCGATTTTGACCCGAAAAATGCGAATTTTTGTGCGAATTTTGGTGTAAAAAACCCGAATTTTTTTTGCTAAAAAAATCCCAAAAATGCTAATTTTTGACTCTAAAAACTGAATTATTTTGCCTAAAAATGTGGAGATTTTTTGCTAAAAAATTCCGAATTTTAATGTCAAAAAAGGGGCGATTTTGACCCGAAAAATGCGAATTTTTGTGCGAATTTTGGTGTAAAAAACCCCAATTTTTTTTGCTAAAAAAATCCCAAAAATGCCAACATTTGACTCTAAAAACCAAATTATTTGTGCTAAAAATGTCAAGTTTTTTTGCTAAAAAATCCCGAATTTTAAGATCAAAAAAGGGCCGATTTTGATCCGAAAAATGCGAATTTCCGCCTAAAAATCCCGAATTTTTTTTCTCAAAAAAATCCCAAAAATGCCAATTTTTGACACTAAAAACCCAAATCATTTTTGCTAAAAATGTGAAGTTTTTTTGCTAAAAAATCCTGAATTTTAAGGCCAGAAGAGGCCGAATTTAACCGCGAAAAATGCGATTTTTGGCCTAAAAAATTCAAATTTTTTGCTAAAAAACCCGGATTTTTTGCCCAAAATTTCCTTTTTTTTGCCCCAATTTTTGGGCCAGGACTCACTTATTGGCAGCGTGGCTGTAGCTCACCACCTCAGCCAGGATCCACTGCTCGTCCCCCTCCAGCGAATTTGGGGCTCAAAAAAAAAAAAACCCCCAAATTTTTGGGGCCAAAAAATGGAAATTTTTTCACCAAAAAAGCGAATTTTTTTGTGCCTCAAAAATGGGAATTTTGATCCTGAAATATCTTTTTTTTTTGGGCCAAAAATCTAAATTTTTGAGTCAAACAAAAAAAATTTTTGGAGAAAAATGCAATTTTTTTTTGCCGAGTCAGCGAATTTTGATGGTGAAACCGCAAATTTTTTTGCGCCGAAAACGCGAATTTTGGGCTAAAAAATCCGAGTTTTTTTTGCTAAAAAAATTTTAAAAACCCCAATTTTTGACTCTAAAAACCCAAATCATTTGTGCTAAAAATGTAAAGTTTTTTTGCTAAAAAACCCTAAATTTTGAGACCAGAAAAGGCCGAATTTAACCGCGAAAAATGCGATTTTTGGCCTAAAAAATTCAAATTTTTTGCTAAAAAACCCGGATTTTTTGCCCAAAATTTCCTTTTTTTTGCCCCAATTTTTGGGCCAGGACTCACTTATTGGCAGCGTGGCTGTAGCTCACCACCTCAGCCAGGATCCACTGCTCGTCCCCCTCCAGCGAACTTGGGGCTCAAAAAAAAAAACCCCCAAATTTTTGGGGCCAAAAAATGGAAATTTTTTCACCAAAAAAGCGAATTTTTTGTGCCTCAAAAATGGGAATTTTGATCCTGAAATATCTTTTTTTTTTGGGCCAAAAATCTAAATTTTTGAGTCAAACAAAAAAAATTTTTGGAGAAAAATGCAATTTTTTTTTGCCGAGTCAGCGAATTTTGATGGCGAAACCGCAAATTTTTTTGCGCCGAAAACGCGAATTTTGGGCTAAAAAATCCGAATTTTTTTTGCTAAAAAAATTTTTAAAACCCCAATTTTTGACTCTAAAAACCCAAATCATTTGTGCTAAAAATGTAAAGTTTTTTTGCTAAAAAACCCTAAATTTTGAGACCAGAAAAGGCCGAATTTAACCGCGAAAAATGCGATTTTTGGCCTAAAAAATTCAAATTTTTTGCTAAAAAACCCGGATTTTTTGCCCAAATTTTCCTTTTTTTGCCCCAATTTTTGGGCCAGGACTCACTTATTGGCAGCGTGGCTGTAGCTCACCACCTCAGCCAGGATCCACTGTTCGTCCCCCTCCAGGGCTTTCACCCTGGCGGCCACTTTGTCCCCTGGTTTGGCCACGTAATCCCCGGCCGCCGGCACGGCCCCGCACAGGGGGGGAGGTCTGGAATAAAAAAATAAAAAATAAAATATAAAATAATTAATTTTTAATTAAGAAAAATAATTATTGGTGTTGTGAGAGAGAAAGGTGTTAAAATTCCCAAGGAAATCCGAAGGGTTTTGGTTTTTTGGGGGGAAATTCGGGGTTTTGATCAGCGAATTTTTTTACTCAAAATTCACCATTTTTACCCCAAAATTTCCTGATTCTTACCCCAAAATTCGACATTTTTACCCCCAAATATTTACTAATTTTAACTCAAAATTCCCAGTTTCTACCCCAAAATTTCTTAATTTTTTTAATTCCCAATTTTGTCATTTTTACCCCCAAAATTTGCCCAATTTTAACCCAAAATTCACCATTTCTACCCCAAAATTCGTCACTTTTACCCCCAAAATTTCCTGATTTTAACCCAAAATTCCCAATTTCTACCCAAAAATTTCCTGATTTTTTTTACCCAAAATTCACCATTTTTACCCCCAAGATTTCCTAATTTTTCTACCCCAAATTGATCATTTTTATTCCAAAATTTCCTCATTTTAACCCAAAATTCCCCATTTTTACCCCCAAATATTTTCTAATTTTGACCCAAAATTCCCATTTTCTACCCCAAAATTTCCTGATTTTTTTACCCAAAATTCGCTATTTTTACCCCCAAAATTGCCTCATTTTTACCCAAAATTGAGCATTTTTAGCCCCTAAAATTTCCTCCTTTTTAACCCCAAAATTCTCCATTTTTACCCCAAATTTCCTGATTTTTTACCCAAAATTCCCAGTTTCTACCCCAAAATTTCCTGATATTTTTACCCAGAATTCACCATTTTTACCCCCAAAATTCACCTAATTTTAACTAAAAATTCGCCATTTTTGCCCTCAAAATTTCCTATTTTTAACTGAAAATTTCTTAATTTTTTAACCCAAAATTCACCATTTTTACTCCCAAAATTTGCCTAAATTTAACCCAAAATTCACCATTTTCTACCCCAAAATTTGCTATTTTTTTTACCCCAAATTCCCCATTTTTACTCCCAAATATTTTCTAATTTTGACCCAAAATTCCCAGTTTCTACCCCAAAATTTCCTGTTTTACCCAAAATTCGTCATTTTTACCCCAAAATTTGCCTAATTTTAACCCAAAATTCCCAATTTCTACCCCAAAATTTCCTAAATTTTTTACCCCAAATTCACCATTTTTACCCCCAAAATTCCCTCATTTAAACCCAAAATTTCCAATTCCAACCCTAAAATTTCCAGATTTTTTTTTACCCCAAAATTCACTATTTTTACCCCCAAAATCCCCTCATTTTAGCCCCAAAAACGGGAACTTTGAGTCCATAAAAAAAGTGAATTTTGAACCCCCCAAAAATGTGAATTTTGAGGCCAAAAATTCGACAATTTCGAGGCCCAAAAATAAGTTAATTTTGAGGCCAAAAATGTGAATTTTGAGCCCAAAGAATTCAGGAATTTTGAGTCCAAAAAAGTGAATTTCGAGCCCAAAGAACCGAGGATTTTGAGTCCAAAAAAGCGAATTTTGAGCCCAAAGTATCAGAAATTTTGAAGCCAAAAAAGTGAATTTTGAGCGCAGAAAAAGAGTGAATTTTGAGGCCAAAAATGTGAATTTTGAGGCCCTAAAATCGAGAATTTTGAGGCCAAAAAAAGTGAATTTTGAAGCCAAGAAAGAGCAAATTTTGAGGCCGAAAATGTGAATTTTGAGCCCAAAAATGTGAATTTTGAGGCCTAAAAAAAAGCAAATTGAGAAGCCAAAGAACAGCAAATTCTGAGGCCAAAAATATGAATTTTGAGCCCTAAAGTCGAGAATTTTGAGGCCAAAAAAAGCGAATTTTGAGCCCCAAAAACATGAATTTTGAGCCGAAAAATGCGAATTTTTCGACCATTTTTACCTCGTTTTCCCCCCTTATTTTTTCCCCAACCCCTTTTATTTTTTCCCCCAAATCCTTTTTTTCCCCCCAGATTTGTTCCCTCTTTAAAAATTCTCTTAAATTTTCATTTTTCTCTTCGTTTTTCACTCACTTTTCTCCGGGTTTCCCGATCCACAAAGGCAACGTCATTGCCGATTGTTGTAACAGCGTCATCAACACCCCCCTCCTCATCGTTTTCCTGGGCGGCTCAGCCTCGCTGTAAATCCCGGCAATTTTAGCCGCTGCAATTTTAAAATAATTTTATATTAAAATAAAATTGATAATTATTAAATTTTTTCTCCAAATCGCGGTTTTTTTAAGGGGTTTTGGGGGTTTTCCCGCTTTTTTTGCCGTGAGGGGAGCGGGGTTTTGGCGCCCCCTGGCGGCCGTACCGATGCGTCGCTCTTCGAGCAGGGATTTGATTTCGGCGATTTTATCCAAGGCCCGGCGGAGAACGCTGGATTAAAATAAAAAAAAAATAAAAAATAAAAATTAAAGAAATGAGGGGGAAAAAAAAGGTAAAAAGTTGGGGGAAATAAAGATTTGATTGCGGCGGGGAAAGGTTGAGGAGGTGTGGGGTTTTTTTTTTTTGGGGGGAATGGGGGTTTGGGGGAGGGAGTTGTGAGGGGAATAAAAGAAAATTGTGAGGGGAAAATTAAAAAATTGTGAGGGGAAAAATTAAAAATTTGTGGGGAAAAAAAGGATTAATTTAAGGGGAAAAAGGTTTTGGGGGGAAAAAATTGTTTTTTTGGGAAAAATGAGGGAAAAGAGGGTGAAAAATGGGATTTTTTAGGGGAAAATGAGGAGGGAGCTGTGAGGGGAAAAGGAGAAAATTGTGAGGGGAAAAAGGAGAAAATTATGAGGGGAAAATTAAAAATTGTGAGGTAAAAAATTAAAAATTTGTGGGGAAAAAAGGGATTAATTTTAGGGGAAAAGGGTTTTTGGGGGAAAAAATTGGTTTTTTGGGAAAAAATGAGGGAAAAGAGGGTGAAAAATGGGATTTTGGAGGGAAATGAGAAGGGAATAGTGAGGGGAAAAGGAGAAAATTGTGAGGGAGAAAAGGAAAATTTGTGAGGGGAAAATTAAAAATTGTGAGGTAAAAAATTAAAAAATTTGTGGGGAAAAAAGGGATTAATCTTAGGGGAAAAGGGTTTTGGAGGAAAAAAGGGATTTTTTGGTAAAAAATGGGGAGAAAGGAGGGTGAAAAATGGGATTTTGGGGAGAAATGAGGAGGGAATTGTGAGGGGGAAAGGAGAATATTATGACGGGAAAATTAAAAAATTGTGAGGGGAAAATTAAAAAGTTGTGAGGGGAAAATTAAAAATTGTGAGGGGGAAAATTAAAAATTTGTGGGGAAAAAAGGGATTAATTTTAGGGGAAAAGGGTTTTGGGGGAAAAAAAGGGTTTTTTGGGGGAAAAATGGGGGAAAAGAGGGCGAAAAATGGGATTTTTTAGGGGGAAATGAGGGAGCTGTGAGGGGAAAAGGAGAAAATTGTGAGGGGAAAAAGGAGAAAATTATGAGGGGAAAATTAAAAATTGTGAGGGGAAAAATTAAAAATTTGTGGGGGAATAAGGGATTAATTTAAGGGGAAAAGGGTTTTTGGGGGAAAAAATTGGTTTTTTGGGAAAAAATGAGGGAAAAGAGGGTGAAAAATGGGATTTTGGGGAGAAATGAGGAGGGAATTGTGAGGGTAAAAGGAGAAAATTATGACGGGAAAATTAAAAAATTGTGAGGGGAAAATTAAAAAGTTGTGAGGGGAAAATTAAAAATTGTGAGGGGGAAAATTAAAAATTTGTGGGGAAAAAAGGGATTAATTTAAGGGGAAAAGGGTTTTTGGGGGAAAAAAATTGGTTTTTTGTGAAAAAATGAGGGAAAAGAGGGTGAAAAATGGGATTTTTTAGGGGGAAATGAGGAGGGAGCTGTGAGGGGAAAAGGAGAAAATTGTGAGGGGAAAAAGGAGAAAATTATGAGGGGAAAATTAAAAATTGTGAGGTAAAAAATTAAAAATTTGTGGGGAAAAAAGGGATTAATTTTAGGGGAAAAGGGTTTTGGGGGAAAAAATTGGTTTTTTGGGAAAAAATGGGGGAAAAGAGGGTGAAAAATGGGATTTTTTAGGGGGAAATGAGGAGGGAGCTGTGAGGGGAAAAGGAGAAAATTGTGAGGGGAAAAAGGAGAAAATTATGAGGGGAAAATTAAAAATTGTGAGGTAAAAAATTAAAAATTTGTGGGGAAAAAAGGGATTAATTTTAGGGGAAAAAGGTTTTTTGGGGAAAAAATTGGTTTTTTGGGAAAAAATGAGGGAAAAGAGGGTGAAAAATGGGATTTTTTAGGGGAAAATGAGGAGGGAGCTGTGAGGGGAAAAGGAGAAAATTGTGAAGGGAATAAAAGAAAATTGTGAGGGAAAAATTTAAAAATTGTGAGGGGGAAAATTAAAAAATTGTGGGGAAAAAAGGATTAATTTTAGGGGGAAATGGTTTTGGGAGAAAAAATTGGTTTTTGGGGAAAAAATGGGGGAAAAGAGGGTGAAAAATGGGATTTTTGGGGGAAATGAGGAGAAAATTTTGAGGAAAAAAAGTGAATTTAATAGGGAAAAAAAATGGGAATTTGAGGGGGAAAAGAGGAAATCCGGGAATAAAAAATTTGGAGGAAGAAAAGCAGAAATTTGAGAGGAAAAATTGGGAATTTAAAAAGAAAAATTGGGAATTTTGAGAGGAAAAAATGGGAATTTAAAAGGAAAAATTTGGAATTTAGAGGGGAAAAATGGGAATTTAAAAGGAAAAATTGGGAATTTAGAGACGAAAAAATGGGAATTTAATGGGGAAAAAATTGGAATTTGAGGGAAAAATGGGAATGGGGAAAAAAAATGGAATTTGAGGGAAAAATGGGAATTTAATGAGGAAAAAAATTTGAATTTGAGGGAAAATTGTGAATTGAATGCGGGAAAAAATAGGGATTTTAGGGAAAATGGGAATTTGAGGGGAAATTTTGAATTTGAGGGAAAAATGGGAATTTAATGGGGAAAAAAATTGGAATTTGAGGGAAAAATGGGAATTTAATGGGGAAAAAAATTGGAATTTGAAGGAAAAATGGGAATTTAATGGGGAAAAAAAATGGAATTTGAGGGAAAAATGTGAATTAAATGGGGAAAAAATAGGAATTTGGGGGAAAAATGGGAATTTAATGGGGAAAAAACCAGGGATTTTAGGGAAAATGGGAATTTGAGGGGAAAATTTGAATTTGAGGGGAAAAATGGGAATTTAATGGGGAAAAAATGGAATTTGAGGGAAAAATGGGAATTTAATGGGGAAAAAAATTGGAATTTGAAGGAAAAATGGGAATTAAATGGGGAAAAAAAATGGGATTTTAGGGAAAAATGGGAATTTAATGGGGAAAAAAAATGTAATTTGAGGGGAAAAAAGGGAATTTAATGGGGAAAAAAATGGGATTTTAGAAAAAATGGGAATTTGAGGAGAAAATTTGAATTTGAGGAATTTTTTGGGATTGAAATTTTGGGAATTTTGAACTCACTTGCACTCAGCCTCGGCGTCTGCCTTGGCTGTGGTGTAGAGACCTCGAAGTTTGGTTCTGTAATAGGGAGAAACTGGGAATAAATTTAATTTTTATATTTTTTAGAGATGCTGAAAAGAATGAAATTTACTCCTAAAAAATATATTTTTATTTTTTTTACTTTTGTTTTCTGTCTGCATCCTCTCGTGAGTTTTCTGGATGTTGACCAGGTTGTGTTCGCTGCGGGATCGTTCCTCCTGAGGGGAAAAAATGGGAAAAAAATGGTTAAAAATGGGAAAAAAAATAAAATTAAAAATAAATGAGGACTTCGGGGGTAATAAAGGGGGATTTTTGAGGGAAAATTGGGGATTTTTGGGGTAATAAACGGGGATTTTTGAGGGAAAATTGGGGATTTCTGGAGTAATAAATGGGGATTTTTGAGGGAAAATTGGGGATTTTTGAGGTAATAAATGAGATTTTTTGAGGGAAAAATTGGGGATTTTTGAAGGAAAAAAAGGGGATTTTTGGGTTAATAAATGGAGATTTTTGAGGGAAAATTGGGGATTTCTGGAGTAATAAATGGGGATTTTTGAGGGAAAATTGGGGATTTTTGAGGTAATAAATGAGATTTTTTGAGGGAAAAATTGGAGATTTTTGAAGGAAAAATTCGGGATTTTTGGGGCAATAAATGGGGATTTTTGAGGGAAAATTGGGGATTTTCGGGGTAATAAATGAGAATTTTTGAGGGAAAAATTTGGGATTTTTAAGGGAAAAGCTGGAGATTTTTGAGGGAAAAATTGGGGATTTTTGGGTAATAAATGGGGATTTTTGAGGGAAAATTGGGGTTTTTTGGTTTAATAAAAGGGATTTTTGAAGAAAAAAACTGGGGATTTTTGGGTTAGTAAAAGGAGAATTTTGAGAGAAAATGGAGAAATTTGGGGGGAATAACTGAAGATTTTGGAGGGGAAACCGGGGTTGGAATTAAAAAAAAATATTTTTTTGCAGAAAAAGGAGAATTTTAGGGAAAAATGTGGATTTGGAGGTGAGATTGGGAGGGATAAAGGAGACTTTGAGGGGGAAAAATAAAGATTTTGGAGGGAGCAATTAATTAATTGAGACAATTACGAGGAATTTGGGGACAAAAATGGGAATTTTTAGGGTAAAACCCTTCAATTTTTAAGTAAAACTCGTTACTTCGAGACAAAATGGATCATTTTATAACAGAAACCAAAATAAATTATCTGATGACTAGATATGCTCGATTTTGGGGTAAAATTCGGTGGTTTAGGGGTAGAAATTGGTGATTTTTCTGGTCAGGGAGGGGAAAAAGGTGAATATGGGGGGGGGTTGTGAGGGAAAATATGTGAATTTTGGGGGGAAATTGGTGATTTTTAGGGTTCATGAGGGGAAAAAGGTCAATTTTGAGGAGAAAACAGACGATTTTGGGGGTCCATGAGAGGGAAAAAAGGTGAATTTTGGGGGGAAAATGGCTGATTTGGGGGTTTTGTGAGGGAAAAAGTGATTTTTTGGGGGGGGAAAAAGGTGATTTTTGAGGAGAAATTGGTGATTTTTGAGGTCCGTGAGGGGGAATAAGTGATTTTTGAGGAGAAATTGGTGATTTTTGAGGTCCTTGAGGGGAAATAGGTGATTTTTGAGGACAAATAGGTGACTTTGGGGCTCATGAGGGAAAAAAAAAGTGATTTTTGAGGGGAAATGGATGATTTGAGAGGTTTGTGAGGAGAAATTGGGGGATTTCGGGGTCCCTGAGGGGAAATAAAAAGATCGCTGAGGATTAATCGGGGAAAATCGGAGGAAACGAAGATCGGGGAAGGGAAATGCGGGATCCTGAGGAGAAACGGCAAATCCTAAAAGCGACGTTGAAGTAAAAAACGGGAGATGCTAAAATGAAATAAACCCGAAATTCTGCGAAATTCTGGTACCTGCGTTTGTTTAATGAGCTGGTGCAGTTCCCCCAGCAGCTCCGCGATGCGCGAATCGGCCGAAACCAGCGCCATGACGGGAGAACGGAACGAGACTGGAATAGGAACGGGGGGGGGGACAAAATGGCGGCGCTTCCTGAGGGCGAGGAAGAAGGGCGGGACAAAATGGCGGCACCGCCTCAGAGGGGGGTGCAAGCCACGCCCACACGCCTCCATATATGGTGAAAATCACCGTATACGGTTAAAGACACGCCTCGTTTCCTTTTATGGCGTAAAGCTGCGCCCGTTGTTTATATTTATACTGAGGGTTAAACCACGCCCACTCTATTTCCTTAAGGGGATTTAAGCCACGCCCCCACGTAGCCAAATATGGAAGGGCCGCGCTCACGTGGGGAACGCTCACGTGATCGGCGGCCTCACGTGACCGGCGTCCAACATGGCGGACGAGGAACCGCTGCTGCCGCCGGGTGAGAGCGAAAAACGGGGATTTAAAAAAATGGGGTTAAAAAGGGGGAATTCGGGGTTGAAAGCGGGATAAGAAGCGGGAGTTCAAACCGGGATAAGGGAGCGGAAAGGGAAGCGGGAATGGGGAAGCTGGAATGGGAAAGCGGGACCTTGAAAAGGGAGCGGCACCCAAAATCGCCCAAAATTCCCCCAAAAATCTCCAAAACATTCCCGCTTAAATCTCTCCCCCACAGCCGAAGATTCCTCCCCTCCCCCACCGCCCCCCACCCCCTCCTGGCGAATCGGAGCCGCTTTTTGGTGAGTGCCCCTCCCCCCGACCCGTGGCCACGCCCACCAAGCCCCTCCCTCACCTTTCAAACCCCAACATTTCCCGCCAAAACGGAGCCATTTGGGGGTGGGACACACCCGGGTGTGACCACGCCCACCCACCCCCCCACCCGCGTGGCCACGCCCAATTTAAGCCACGCCCACCGCAGGATTTTGGGCCTGTGTAACAACCTCCCGTACGTGGTGATGCTGAGCGCGGCCCGGGACCTGCTGGAGCCACGCCCCGTGAGTGGCCACGCCCAATTTTATACCAAGCCACGCCCCCTTTTGGTGGCATGCCGAGCCCTGATTGGTTCGTTTCGTTTGCAGGGGGAGGAGCCGAGGAATCGGAGCCGGCACGACTGCAACCCTGTGGGGACGGGGGTGGGTGGGGCCTCAAGGGGGCGGGGCCTCAAGGGGGCGGGGCCTCAATGGGTTGTCTTAAAGGGGCGTGGCCTAAAAGGGCGGGGCTTTAAAGGGGCAATGTTTGGGGGGTGGGGCTAAAATGGGAGTGGCTTGATGGGGTGGGCTATAATGGGCGGGGCTTAAGGTTGGTGGGTGAAGCTTAAAGGGGCGGGGCCTAAAGGGGCAATGAGTTTAATGGGTGGGGCTAAAATGGGAGTGGCTTAAGTAGGAGGGGGTTGAATGGGCGGGGCTTATGGCTAATGGGGTGGGGCTTAAATGGGTGTGGCTTGAATGGGGGTTGAGTGGGTGGGGTTAAAATGGGTGTGGCTTAAATGGGAGGGGCTGAAATGGGCGGGGCTTGCTGTTAATGGGGTGGGGCTTAGCAGGGTGGGATTAAATGGGCGGGGCTAGAGTGGGCGTGGCTTAAATGGGAGGATCGAAGTGGGCGGGGCTTCACCTTAAAGGGGTAATGTTTAAATGGGTGGGGCTTAAATGGGCGTGGTCCTAAAGGGGTGTGGTCTGGATGGGCGGGGCTTACTGGGCAGGGTTGGAAGTGGGTGTGGCTTTGTGGGCGGGGCTTTGAAGTGGGCGTGGCCCTGACCCCGCCCCTCCCAGGCCGTGCTATTGGCCGACGTCCTGCCCGGCCTGGGGGTGAAGCTGCTGATGCCTCTGATTGGGCCTCACCTGCCCCACAGGTGAGGAGTGGGCGTGGCCTAAAGGGGTGGGGCCTAAAGGGGCGGGGTTTAAGCGGTGGGGATTGAAAAAGAGAATTTTTTTCCTGTAAAACGTTGGAATTTTTGGGGGGTAAAAGAAGGGAATTTTTGGCGGGAAAAGGATGGGTTGGGGGGGGGCGTGTCCAGGTGTGGCCCCTCCCCTCATGGCGCCCCTCCCCCCAGGTGGTGCGTGGTGGGCGTGGCCTTGAGCCTGTGGGGCAGCGTCAGCGCCGTGGCCTCGGCCAGGGGGACCCTGAGCAGCCTGGGAGGTGAGTGGTCACTCAGGGGTCACTCAGGGGTCACTCAGGGGTCACTCAGGGTCACTCAGGGGTCACTCAGGGTCACTCAGGGTCACTCAGGGTCACTCAGGGGTCACTCAGGGGTCACTCAGGGGTCACTCAGGGGTCACTCAGGGGTCACTCAGGGTCACTCAGGGGTCACTCAGGGTCACTCAGGGTCACTCAGGGTCACTCAGGGGTCACTCAGGGTCACTCAGGGGTCACCCAGGGGTCACTCAGGGTCACTCAGGGTCACTCAGGGTCACTCAGGGGTCACTCAGGGTCACTCAGGGGTCACTCAGGGTCACCCAGGGGTCACTCAGGGTCACTCAGGGTCACTCAGGGGTCACGGAGGGTCACTCAGGGGTCACTCAGGGTCACTCAGGGTCACTCAGGGGTCATTGGGGTCACTCAGGGTCACTCAGGGGTCACTCAGGGGTCACTCAGGGGTCACTCAGGGTCACTCAGGGGTCACTCAGGGGTCACTCAGGGGTCACTCAGGGGTCACTCAGGGGTCACTCAGGGTCACTCAGGGGTCACTCAGGGGTCACTCAGGGTCACTCAGGGGTCACTCAGGGTCACCCAGGGGTCACTCAGGGTCACTCAGGGTCACTCAGGGGTCACGGAGGGTCACTCAGGGGTCACTCAGGGTCACTCAGGGGTCACTCAGGGTCACTCAGGGGTCACTCAGGGTCACCCAGGGGTCACTCAGGGTCACTCAGGGTCACTCAGGGTCACTCAGGGGTCACTCAGGGTCACTCAGGGGTCACTCAGGGGTCACGGAGGGTCACTCAGGGGTCACTCAGGGTCACTCAGGGTCACTCAGGGTCACTCAGGGGTCACTCAGGGTCACTCAGGGGTCACTCAGGGGTCACTCAGGGTCACTCAGGGTCACTCACTGGTCACTCAGGGTCACTCAGGGTCACTCACTGGTCACTCATGGTCACTCACTGGTCACTCAGGGTCACCCAGGGGTCACTCAGGGGTCACTCATGGTCACTCACTGGTCACTCAGGGTCACTCAGGGGTCACTCAGGGGTCACTCATGGTCACTCACTGGTCACTCAGGGTCACCCAGGGGTCACTCAGGGGTCACTCAGGGTCACTCAGGGTCACTCAGGGTCACTCAGGGTCACTCAGGGTCACTCAGGGGTCACTCAGGGTCACTCAGGGTCACTCAGGGGTCACTCAGGGTCACTCAGGGTCACTCAGGGGTCACTCAGGGTCAATCTGGGTCACTCAGGGTCACTCAGGGGTCACTCAGGGTCACTCACTGGTCACTCAGGGTCACTCAGGGGTCACTCAGGGTCACTCAGGGTCACTCAGGGTCACTCACTGGTCACTCAGGGTCACTCAGGGTCACTCAGGGTCACTCAGGGTCACTCAGGGGTCACTCAGGGTCACTCAGGGGTCACTCACTGGTCACTCTTTGGTCACTCAGGTGTGGCTCTGGGCAGTGCGGGGGCGGGGCTTGGTGAGGTCACATTCCTGACCTTGGCTTCCTCCTATCCCAGGTAAGGGTGACATACAAAAAAAACAAAATTTGGGGCAAAATCGGCCAAAATTGGCCAAAATTGCCCCAAAATGCCCAAATTTGGCATTTCCGGGGGGGGGTGGGCGTGGCCTGGTCTAACCAAGCCCCGCCCTCCCGATGACGTCACTTCCTTCCCACAGCTGCGGGCTCTCCCATTGGTCGGCGGGGACGGGGAATTTGGGAAATTTGGGGAATTTGGGTGACAATCACCCCAAAATTGCTCAAAATTGGTTCAAAATTGGTGAAAATTTGCCCAAATTTGGTCCAAATTGCCCCAAATGTTTCAAAATTGGTTCAAAATTGTTCAAAACTGCCCCAATTTGCTCAAAATTGCCCAAATTTGGTCAAAGTCACTCAAAATGGTCCAAAATTGCCTAAAACCCTGAAAAAATTGCTCAAAATTGATTAAAATTGCACCAAGATTGTTTAAAATTGGATCAAAATTGCTCAAAATTGGTTCAAAGTTGGTCCAAATTGCTCAACATCGCCCAAATTTGGTCAAAATCACCCAAAATGGTCCAAATTTGCCTAAAACTTTTAAAAATTTCTCAAAGTTGCTCAAAATTGCTCAAAATGGATAAAAATTGGGGCAAAATTGCTGAAAATTGTTCCAAATTGGACCAAAATTGTTTGAAATTGATTCCAAATTGCTCAAAATTGATCAAAATGGCTCAAAATCGCCCAAATTTGGTCAAAATCCCCCAAAATGGTCCAAAATTGCCTAAAAGCCTGAAAAAATTGCTCGAAATGGATTAAAATTGATGAAAATTGGGTCAAAATTGATTCAAAATTGAGTCAAAATGTCCAAATTTGGTCAAACTCCGCCCAAATTTCGGCATTTCCGGGGTGGGCGTGGCTTGGTCTAACCTCCTGATGACGTCACTTCCTCCCCACAGCTGCGGGCTCTCCCATTGGTCGGGGGGGACGGGGAAATTTGGAAATTTGGGGAATTTGGGTGGCAATCACCCCAAAATTGCTCAAAATTGGTTCAAAATTGGGGAAAATTTGCCCAAATTTGGTCCAAATTGCCCCAAATGTTTCAAAATTGGTTCAAAATTGTTCCAAATTGCCCCAATTTGGTCAAAATTGCCCAGATTTGGTCAAAGTCACTCAAAATGGTCCAAAATTGCCTAAAACCCTGAAAAAATTGCTCAAAATTGATTAAAATTGCATCAGGATTGTTTAAAATTGGATCAAAATTGCTCAAAATTGGTTCAAAATGGGTCAAAATTGCTCAACATCGCTCAAATTTGGTCAAAATCACCCAAAATGGTCCAAATTTGCCTAAAACTTTTAAAAATTTCTCAAAATTGCTCAAAATTGCTTAAAATGGTCCAAAATTGCTCAAAAATGTGTCAAAATCCGTGAAAATTGCCCCAAATTGCTCAAAATTGGGTCAAAATTGATTCAAAATCGCCCAAATTTGGTCAAACTCCGCCCAAATTTGACATTTCCGGGGTGGGCGTGGCTTGGTCGCACCAAGCCCCGCCTCCCGCTGACGTCACTTCCTCCCCACAGCTGCGGGCTCTCCCATTGGTCAGCGGGGACGGGGAATTTGGGAAATTTGGGGACTTTGGGTGACAATCACCCCAAAATTGCTCAAAATTGGTTCAAAATTGGGGAAAATTTGCCCAAATTGGGGCAAAATTGGTAAAATGGTTCAAAATTGCCCAAATTTGATCAAAATTGCCCAAATTTGATCAAAATCGCCCAAATTTGGTCAAGATCACCCAAAATGTTCCGAAATTGCCTAAAACTTTTAAAAATTTCTCAAAATTGCTCAAAATTGATTCAAAATTGCTCAAAATTGGTCCAAAATTGCTCAAAAATGTGTCAAAATCCGTGAAAATTGCCCCAAATTGCTCAAAATTGGGTCAAAATTGAGTCAAAACGTCCAAATTTGGTCAAACTCCGCCCAAATTTGGCATTTCCGGGGGTGGGCGTGGCCTGGTCTAACCAAGCCCCGCCCTCCCGATGACGTCACTTCCTCCCCACAGCTGCGGGCTCTCCCATTGGTCGGCGGGGACGGGGAATTTGGGGAATTTGGGTGACAATCACCCCAAAATTGCTCAAAATTGGTTCAAAATTGGGGAAAATTTGCCCAAATTGGGACAAAATTGGTAAAATGGTTCAAAATTGCCCAAATTTGATCAAAATTGCCCAAATTTGGTCAAGATCACCCAAAATGGTCCAAATTTGCCTAAAACTTTTAAAAATTTCTCAAAATTGCTCAAAATTGATTCAAAATTGCTTAAAATGGTCCAAAATTGCTCAAAAATGTATCAAAATCCGTGAAAATTGCCCCAAATTGCTCAAAATTGGGTCAAAATTGAGTCAAAACGTCCAAATTTGGTCAAACTCCGCCCAAATTTCGGCATTTCCGGGGGTGGGCGTGGCTTGGTCGCGCCAAGCCCCGCCCCTCGCTGACGTCACTTCCTCCCCACAGCTGCGGGCTCTCCCATTGGTCGGCGGGGACGGGGAATTTGGGAAATTTGGGGAATTTGGGTGACAATCACCCCAAAATTGCTCAAAATTGGTTCAAAATTGGGGAAAATTTGCCCAAATTGGGACAAAATTGGTAAAATGGTTCAAAATTGCCCAAATTTGATCAAAATCGCCCAAATTTGGTCAAGATCACCCAAAATGGTCCGAAATTGCCTAAAATGCTTCAAAATTTCTAAAAATTGCTCAAAATGGATAAAAATTGGGGCAAAATTGCTCAAAATTGGTTCAAAGTTGGTCCAAATTGCTCTAAATCGCCCAAATTTGCTCAAAATCACCCAAAATGGTCCAAATTTGCCTAAAACTTGTAAAAATTTCTCAAAATTGCTCAAAATTGCTCAAAATGGTTAAAAATTGGGGCAAAATTGCTGAAAAATGTTCCAAATTGGACCAAAATTGTTTAAAATTGATTCAAAATGGATCAAAATGGATCAAAATCGCCCAAATTTGGTCAAAATCACCCAAAATGGACCAAAATTGCCTAAAACCCTGAAAAAATTGCTCGAAATGGATTAAAATTGATGAAAATTGGGTCAAAACGTCCAAATTTGGTCAAACTCCGCCCAAATTTGGCATTTCCGGGGTGGGCGTGGCTTGGTTCCGCCAAGCCCCGCCCTCATGATGACGTCACTTCCTCCCCACAGCTGCGGGCTCTCCCATTGGTCGGCGGGGACGGGCGCGGCCGGGCTGGGCGGGGCTTTGGGGTTTTGGGGCTTGAGGGCGTGGCTGCCCCTCCCCCACGCGCTGCTGCCGGCGCTGGCCCTGCCCCCCACGCTGCTGCTCAGGTGAGGAAAAAACCCCAAAAAATTTAAATTTTTTAATTTTTTTAACCCAAAATTCTCGAATTTTGACGGAAAATTTCGGTTTTTAGCAGAAATCGCTTTTTTTTTTAATTTTTTTTTTTTTATGTTTAACTTTTAAATCGAAATTTTTAGGTTTTACTTTGGTTTTTTTTTTTTATTTTTTTTATTTTTTTTTAAATTTTTTTTTTAATTTGTGATTGGTGATTTTTAGTTTTTACTTTGATTTTTAATTTTTGTTTATTTATTTATTTACTTAGGTTTTCGTTTGTAATTTTTAGTTTTTACTTTGATTTTTTTTTTTTTTTAATTTTTTTTAATTTTTATTTTTTTTAATTTTTTGTTGAATTTTTAATGTGTAATTTTTATTTTTTTCTTTTATTTTTCTTTTTTTTGGTGTTTTTAATTTTTTTTTTAATTTTTAGTTTGTAATATTTAGTTTTTACGTTTATTTTTTATGTTTTGGTTTTTTAATTTTTTTAAAAATTTTTTATTTGATGTTTCATTCGGAATTTGTAATTTCTAATTTTTCCTTCTATTTTTTTTTAATTTTTTTTTCTAAATTTTTTATTTAATTTTTAATTTGTAACTTTTCATTTTTACTTTTATTTATTATTTTTTACCTTTTTTAATTTTTACTTTTTTAAATTTTTTATTTAATTTTTAATTTGTAATTTTTAATTTTTACTTTGATTTTTTTTTTAATTTCTATTTTTTAAAATTTTTTTGTTTAATTTTTAATTTTTAATTTGCAGATTTTAATTTTTACTTTTATTTTTTATCTTTTTAATTTTTTTATTTAAATTTTTTATTTAACGTTTAATTCGAAATTTGTAATTTTTAATTTTTGCTTTTATTTTTTTTTTCTAAACTTTTTATTTAATTTTTAATTTGTATTTTTTAATTTTTTCTTTTATTTTTTATTTTTTTTTAATTTCTATTTTTTAAATTTTTTTGTTTAATTTTTAATTTTTAATTTGCAGATTTTAACTTTTACTTTTATTTTTTATTTTTTTAAATTTTTTTATTTAAATTTTTGATTTAACGTTTAATTCGGAATTTGTAATTTTTAATTTTTACTTTTATTTTTTTTTTCTAAATTTTTTATTTAATTTTTAATTTGTAATTTTTAATTTTTACTTTGATTTTTTTTTTTAATTTCTATTTTTTTAATTTTTTTTGTTTAATTTTTAATTTTTAATTTGCAGATTTTAATTTTTACTTTGATTTTTTATTGTTTTTAATTTTTTTATTTAAATTTTTTATTTAACGTTTAATTCAGAATTTGAAATTCTTAATTTTTACTTTTTTTTTTTCTACATTTTTTATTTAATTTTTAATTTGTAATTTTTGGTTTTTACTTTTTTATTTTTCATCTTTTTTAATTTTAATTTTTTTTAGTTTGATATTCAATGTTTAATTTTTAATTTTTAGTTCTTAGTTTTTCCTTTGATATTACATTTTTTTTTAATTTTCAATTTTTAATTTAATTTTTTAATTTTTAATTTTTTAACTTTTAATTTTTAATTATTTTTTTTTTTCTTCCAGTTTTTTCTTCCTGTTGGGTCCCGCCCCTCCCCCCCCCGCGCCGGCCCCGCCCCTCCCCCACCCCCCCGGAGGGGGCGGGGCCAGGGAGGCCCCGGGGGGCGTGGCCAAGGTCAGGAGGGGGCGGGGCTTAAACGGGGGGGGGGAAATTGGGGGGAAAAAATTGAAATTTGGGGTTAAAAAAATTGGGGATTTTGGGGTTAAAAAATTGAAATTTTGGATCAAAAAATTGGGGATTTTGAGTCAAAAATTCGGGATTTTTGGGGTTAAAAAATTGAAATTTTGGATCAAAAAATTTGGTATTTTTGGGTTAAAAATTGGGAATTTTGGGGGTAAAAAATTGAAATTTTGGATCCAAAAATTTGGGATTTAGAGTCAAAAATTCGGGATTTTTGGGGTTAAAAAATTGAAATTTTGGATCAAAAAATTTGGGATTTCGAGTCAAAAATTCGGGATTTTTGGGGTTAAAAAATTGAAATTTTGGATCAAAAAATTTGGGATTTTTGGGTTAAGAATTGGGAATTTTGGGGTTAAAAAATTGAAATTTTGGATCAAAAAATTTGGGATTTTGAGTCAAAAATTCGGGATTTTTGGGGTTAAAAAATTGAAATTTTGGATCAAAAAATTTGGGATTTTTGGGTTAAAAAATTGAAATTTGGGGTTCAAAATTTGAGGGTTTGGGGGAAAAAACTGGGGATTTTGGGGTTAAAAATTTGGAATTTTGGGTTTAAAATTTAGATTTGGTGTAAAAAATTTGGGGGTGTTAGGGTAAAAAAATTGAAATTTTGGGTCAAAAAATTTGGGCTTTTTGGGGTGAAATTTGGAGATTTTTGGGTAAAAAAATTGAAATTTTGGGTTAAAAATTTGGGGATTTTTTTGGGTAAAAAGATTGCAGTTTTGGGTCAAAAAATTTGGGGGTTTTGGGGTTAAAAATTGGGAATTTTGGGGAAAAAAACTTGGGGGTTTTTTGGGTTTAAAATTCGAGATTTTGGAGAAAAAATTTGGGGACTTTTTGGTAAAAAACTTAAAATTTTGGGTTAAAAAATTTGGGGATTTTTGGGTTAAAAATTTGAGGTTTTTGGTAAAAAATTCAGGGATTTTTGCGGTAAAAATTGGGAATTTTGGGTAAAAAAATTCGGGATTTTGAGTCCAAAATTTGGGATTTTGGGGGGAAAAATTGGGGATTTTGGGGGAAAAAAATAGAAATTTTGGGTTAAAAATTTGGGGATTTTGGGGTAAAAAAATTTGGGATTTTGGGGGTGAAATTTGGGGATTTTGGGGGAAAAAATTTGGGATTTTGGGGGTGAAATTTGGGGATTTTTGGGTAAAAAAATTGAAATTTTGGGTCAAAAAATTTGGGGATTTTTTGGGGTAAAATTTAGAAATTTTGGGTCAAAAAATTTGGGATTTTTGGGGTGAAATTTGGGGGCTTTTGGGTAAAAAAATTGAAATTTTGGGTCAAAAATTTGGGGATTTTGGGGTTAAAAATTGGGAATTTTGGGGGGAAAAAAAGTTCAAATTTTGGGTAAAAAAATTTGGGGGTTTGGGGGTTAAATAATTCAAGTTTGGGGTAAAAACTTTGGGGGCTTTTGGGTAAAAAAATTGAAATTTTGGGTTAAAAATTTGGGGATTTTTGGGTAAAAAAATATGGGGTTTTGGGGGGGAAATATGGGGATTTTTGGGTAAAAAAAAATTGAAATTTTGGGTCAAAAAATTTGGGGATTTTTTGGGGTAAAATTTAGAAATTTTGGGTCAAAAAATTTGGGATTTTTGGGGTGAAATTTGGGGATTTTTGGGTAAAAAAATTGAAATTTTAGGTCAAAAATTTGGGGATTTTGGGGTTAAAAATTGGGAATTTGGGGGGTAAAATAGTTCCAATTTTGGGTAAAAAATATGGGGGGTTAAATAATTCAAATTTTGGGTCAAAACTTTGGGGATTTTTGGGTTAAAAAATTGAAATTTTGGGTCAAAAATATGGGGATTTTTGGGTAAAAAAATATGGGGTTTTCGGGGTGAAATTTGGGGATTTTTGGGTAAAGAAAATTGAAATTTAGGGTCAAAAATTTGGGGATTTTGGGGTTAAAAATTGGGAATTTTGGGGGGAAAAAAAGTTCCAATTTTGGGTAAAAAAATTGGGGGGTTTGGGGTTTAAATAATTCCAATTTTGGGTCAAAACTTTGGGGATTTTTGGGTAAAAAAATTGAAATTTTGGGTTAAAAATTTGGGGATTTTGGGGTTAAAAATTGGGAATTTTGGGGGGAAAAAGAGTTCCAATTTTGGGTAAAAAAATTTGGGGGTTTGGGGGTTAAATAATTGCAATTTTGGGTCAAAAATTTGGGGATTTTTGGGTTAAAAAATTGAAATTTTGGGTTAAAAATTTGGGGATTTTTGGGTAAAAAAATATGGGTTTTTTGGGGTGAAATTTGGGGATTTTTGGGTAAAAAAAATTGAAATTTTGGGTTAAAAATTTGGGGATTTTTTGGGGTAAAATTTAGAAATTTTGGGTAAAAAAATTTGGGATTTTTGGGGTGAAATTTGGGGGCCTTTAGGTAAAAAAATCGAAATTTTGGGTTAAAAATTTGGGGATTTTTGGGTAAAAAAATATGGGGTTTTTGGGGTGAAATTTGGGGATTTTTGGGTGAAAAAATTGAAATTTTGGGTCAAAAATTTGGGGCTTTTGGGGTTAAAAATTGGGAATTGTGGGGGTAAAATAGTTCCAATTTTGGGTAAAAAAATTTGGGGGTTTGGGGTTAAATAATTCCAATTTTGGGTCAAAACTTTGGGGATTTTTGGGTAAAAAAATTGAAATTTCGGGTTAAAAATATGGGGATTTTTGGGTAAAAAAATATGGGGTTTTTGGGGTGAAATTTGGGGATTTTTGGGTAAAAAAATTGAAATTTTGGGTAAAAAAATTTGGGGATTTTTGGGTTAAAAATTGGGAATTTTGGGGGTAAAATAGTTCCAATTTTGGGTAAAAAAATTGGGGGGTTTGGGGGTTAAATAATTCAAGTTTTGGGTCAAAACTTTGGGGATTTTTGGGTTAAAAAATTGAAATTTTGGGTTAAAAATTTGGGGATTTTTGGGGTCAAAAATTCGGAGGTTTTGGGGGGGTGGGGGAGGGGTGGCGGGGATGGGGGAGGGGCCGATCCTGACCTTGCCCCTCCCCCCCCCAGGCCGCTCTCCACCAGGGGGCGCCGCTCGCCCTCGTTTACTTCGCCGAGTATTTCGTCAACCAGGGGCTGGTGGGTGGGGGAGGGGCTGGAGGGGGTGGGGGAGGGGCCAAAATGGCGGGAAATGGGGTGGGGGAGGGGCTAAAATGGCGGATTTGGGAGTGGGGGAGGGGCTAATGGTAAATTGCGGGTGGGGGAGGGGCTGAAATGTCGGGATTTGGGGTGGGGGAGGGGCGAAGATGGCGGAATCGGAGTGGGGGCGGGGCTAAAATTGGTGGGGGAGGGGCCAAGATGGCGGGATTGGACTGGGGGGGAGGGGCCAAGATGGCGGATTTTGGAGTGGGGGAGGGGCTAAAATGGCGGATATGGGGTGGGGGAGGGGCCAAGATGGCGGATTTTGGAGTGGGGGAGGGGCTAAAATGGCAGAAAATGGGGTGGGGGAGGGGCTAAAATAGATGGGGGATGGGTCAAGATGGCGGAAATTGGGGTGGGGGAGGGGCCAAAATTGGGGGGGGAGCCAAGATGGGGGAATTTGGGCTGGGGGAGGGGCTAAAATTGGTGGCGGGGGAGGGGCTAAAATGGCGGAATTTGGGGTGGGGGAGGGGCTAAAATGGGGGGATTGGGGTGGGGGAGGGGCTAAAATGTGTGGGGGAGGGGCCAAGATGGCGGAATTTGGGGTGGGGGAGGGGCTAAAATTGCGGAATTGGGGGGGGCAAAATGGCGGCTATGGGGTGGGGGAGGGGCTAATGATAAATTTGGGGTGGGGGAGGGGCCAAGATGGTGGAATCTGAGGTGGGGAGGGGCCTAAAATGGCGGGAATTTGGGGTGGGGGAGGGGCAGAAATGGGAATTTGAGGGGGTGGGGGAGGGGCGGAAATGGCGGGAATTTGAGGGGGTGGGGGAGGGGTCGCTGAGCCCCTCCCCCCCGCCCCTCCCCCACAGATGGAGCTGCTTTACTTCCCCCGCTCGCCCCTCCCCCACAGCGCCCAGTACCGCACGTGAGTGGGGGAGGGGCCTGGGGGGACCCCGCCCCGAATCCGCCATCTTGGCCCCTCCCCCACCCCGAATCCACCATCTTGGACCCTCCCCCCTTTCCCCCAGCCCCTCCCCCACCCCAAATCCGCCATTTTGGCCCCTCCCCCACCCCAAATTCGGCATCTTGACCCCTCCCCCACCCCAAATCCACCATTTAATTCCCCTCCCCCACTCCAAAATCCGCCATCTTGGCCCTTTCCCCCAGCCCCTCCCCCACCCCAAATCCGCCATCTTGGCCCCTCCCCCATTTTTTCCAGCCCTTCCCCCACCTCAAATCCGCCATTTAATTCCCCTCCCCCACCCCGAATCTGCCATTTTGGCCCCTCCCCCCACCCCAAATCCGCCATTTTCGCCCCTCCCCCACCCCGAATCCGCCATTTTGGCCCCTCCCCCCCACCCCACTGACCCTTTCCCCCCCCCCAGGCTGCAGCTCCTGTACCAGGCCGGAGTTTTCGTCTCGCGCTCGTCCCTGCGCTGCCTCCGCCTGCGGCGCCTCTGGGGGCTGGCCCTGGGTCAGGTGGGACCCCAAATCTGCCCCACGGACCCCAAATCTGCCCCACGGACCCCAAATCTGCCCCACGGACCCCAAATCTGCCCCATAGATCCCGAATCTGCCCCATAGATCCCAAATCTGCCCTATAGATCCTGAATTTACCCCATGGACCCCAAATCTGCCCCATAGATCCCAAATCTGCCCCATAGATCCCAAATCTGCCCCATAGATCCCAAATCTGCCCCATGGATCCCAAATCTGCCCCATGGATCCCAAATCTGCCCCATAGATCCCAAATCTGCCCCATGGATCCCAAATCTGCCCCATGGACCCCAAATCTGCCCCATAGACCCCAAATCTGCCCCATAGATCCTGAATTTACCCCACGGATCCCGAATCTGCCCCATAGATCCCAAATCTGCCCCACGGACCCCAAATCTGCCCCATAGATCCTGAATTTACCCCACGGATCCCAAATCTGCCCCACGGACCCCAAATCTGCCCCACGGATCCCAAATCTGCCCCATAGATCCTGAATTTACCCCATGGATCCCAAACCTGCCCCATGGATCCCAAATCTGCCCCATAGATCTTGAATTTACCCCATGGATTCCAAACCTGCCCCACGGACCCCAAACCTGCCCCATGGATCCCAAATCTGCCCCACGGACCCCAAATCTGCCCCATAGATCCTGAATTTGCCCCATGGATCCCAAATCTGCCCCACGGATCCCAAATCTGCCCCACGGACCCCAAATCTGCCCCATAGACCCCAAATCTGCCCCATGGATCCCAAATCTGCCCCATGGATCCCAAATCTGCCCCATAGACCCCAAATCTGCCCCATGGATCCCAACTCTGCCCCATAGAACCCAAATTTTCCTCACAGATCCCAAATTTCCCATTTTTCCCAATTTTCCCCATTTCTTCCCTCGATTTCCCGAAAATTTCCCCAAATTTTCCCCAATTTTTTCTCCATTTTCCCCATTTTTTCCTCCATTTTTTCCCAGTTTCCCACAATTTTTCCCCAATTATTTCCCCATTTCTTCCCAATTTTCCCCCAAATTTTGCCCTTTTTTCCCCCATTTTTCCCAATTTTCCCCATTTTTTCCCCATTTTTTCCCCATTTTTTCCCCATTTTTTCCCAATTTTCCCCCAATTTTTCCCTAATTTTTTCCCAATTTCCCCCAAATTTTCCCAAAATTTTCCCCATTTTTCCCCCATTTTTTCCCAGTTTCCCCCCATTTCCCCCCCCCCGTTTTTCACCATTTCCGGGTTTTCTCTCTGGCCCCGCCCCCAGGTGCTGCTGGCCTCGTTCCTATTGGCTGCCGTGGCTGTCAATCATCTCCTCCCCTCGCTGGGCGTGGCCGCGGCGCTGGCGGTGGGGGAGGGGCTGCTGGGGGGAGGGGCCTACGGGAACGCGTTCATGGCCCTGAGGGAGCAGGTGAGTGACCAGTGAGTGACCAGTGAGTGACCCTGAGTGACCAGTGAGTGACCAGTGAGTGACCCCTGAGTGACCAGTGAGTGACCCTGAGTGACCCCTGAGTGACCCTGAGTGACCACTGAGTGACCCTGAGTGACCAGTGAGTGACCAGTGAGTGACCAGTGAGTGACCCCTGAGTGACCCCTGAGTGACCCCTGAGTGACCCCGAGTGATCCTGAGTGACCCCTGAGTGACCCCTGAGTGACCCCTGAGTGACCCCTGAGTGACCCCGAGTGATCCTGAGTGACCCCTGAGTGACCAATGAGTGACCACTGAGTGACCCTGAGTGACCCCTGAGTGACCAGTGAGTGACCCCTGAGTGACCCTGAATGACCCGAGTGACCCTGAGTGACCCCGAGTGACTCTGAGTGACCACTGAGTGACCACTGAGTGACCAATGAGTGACCAGTGAGTGACCCCTGAGTGACCCTGAGTGACCCTGAGTGACCCCTGAGTGACCCTGAGTGACCCTGAGTGACCCCTGAGTGACCCCTGAGTGACCCCGAGTGACCCCTGGGTGACCCCTGGGTGACCCCTGAGTGACCCTGAGTGACTCTGAGTGACCCCTGAGTGACCCTGAGTGACCCCTGGGTGACCCTGAGTGACTCTGAGTGACCCCTGAGTGACCCCTGAGTGACCCCTTAGTGACCCCTGAGTGACCCTGAGTGACCCGAGTGACCCTGAGTGACCCTGAGTGACCCCTGAGTGACCCCTGAGTGACCCCTGAGTGACCCCTGAGTGACCCTGAGTGACCCTGAGTGACCCCTGAGTGACCCCTGAGTGACCCTGAGTGACCCTGAGTGACCACTGAGTGACCCTGAGTGACCACTGAGTGACCAGTGCTGTGTCCACAGGTGCCCCTCCCCCAGCAGCCCGTGGCCGTGGCCGTGGTCACTCTCATGGCCGAAGTCGCCATCGCCGCGGCCGGAGGGGTCGCCCTGGGAGCTCACGCTGCTTTCTG